>CM054120.1:99990382-100355382 GCA_028673005.1 Tanypteryx hageni | reverse complement strand
CGACAAATGGTTACTCGTAAATATGTTTCATGCTCAGCTGGTTGAATATTCATTCCATCTATTTTACGCTCAACACCTACTTCTTTGTTCTTACCTTTTCAGAACGTAACTGCGTCACATTTAGTGTAATTAATTTCAATTTGCCATTCTTTGCATCACGCTGAAATGGCTCTTAAGTCTTCACGCAGCGACTGATGCTCCTCCTGGGATTTTATTTCTTTATATAGAACGGTATCATCGGAAAAAATCTAATTTTACAACAAACTGCCGAGCACATATCATTAACATAGATTAAGTACAGTAGGGGACCAATAAACTTCCCTGAAAAACACCCGACGCAACTTTAACGGGGGAAGTGTATTTCCCATCGTTGACAACTATCTCTTCTCTGTTCGAGAGGAAGTCTCTCACCCAACTGACGACTTTCGCATTGATGCCATATTGTCCTAACTTTGCTATTAATTTCTTATGAGGTACTTTATCAAACGCCTTCCTGAAGTCAATGAATATGTCTTGACCTGAGTATTTTTCTCTCCGCATCGCAGAAAATCGTCCACGAACTGGCCGAGCTGCGTTTCGCATGATCTACATCTCCGGAATCCGTGCTGGCATCCCCTAAGCAATGAGCGACTGACTACCTAAATAGCGCATTACAGAGCTAAAGACTATGTGCTTAAGTATTTTGCACGATAATGAAGTTAAGGAAGTCGGCCTATAATTTTCGGGGTTCTCTTTGTCGCCGCCTTTATGGATGGGTGTAACGTGTGCTACCTTCCAATCTATAGGAACGTCACTTTCCGTAATGGATTTCCCAAATATAATTCTCAAATACGGCGCGATTACATAGGCTAACTCTTTTAATACTCGCGCGGGTATTTCCTCCGGCCCAGTAGATTTATTAGGCTTAATTGAATGAAGTTGCAGCGCGATACCATTTTCCGAAAATATCAAATCTTCCATCGAGTTGCCCTGATGCATAGGAATAGTGGTATCACATTCATCGTCCTTAGGAGTAAAAGCTTTCTGAAAATGTTGATTTAATAGGTATGCTTTCTCAGCACTATCGTGAACTACATTTCTCGTTTCCGATCTCAGTGACGCAATGGTGGGGTCTTACCTTTGACTTCCCTGACGTGAGACCAGAATGCATTCGGGTTCTCTTTTAAGTTATTCTGTAAAACCTTATTTTTGAAAATATTCTGCTATATTTAGATATATAAACAGAAAAAGTGTTTTTAAGTAGATAATGGTGAACGACGATAGTGCAAAACGACGAAATTGCGAATATTGAGGCTCATAAAGGTGAACGACGATAGTGCGAAACGACAATGAGCGCAGAGGATCAACGAGGGACGCCTGTATATTGTATATGAATTTAAAAACAAACATGACACTTTGCGCAAAATTCTGGTGTTTATCGACTGAAAAAATGTAAATAGTTACAAAAATTTTATGAAATATTTTGATTTTGAACTTTTGGAATGGCAAAAACATCACGTTTCAGTTATTTTTTATTGCTAATTACGTTGATATCACATTTCGAACTCAATCTAGTCAGTTTGAGAGAAATATATTTCGTGCATTGGCACAGTTGACATAATGCTTATCATGAATACAACATAAAGGGCAAAGTCATTTTATAAGAGTGCCAAATTTCCCAATTTGAGTTGGCAACTGAGGGCGCCACACGAACTCTCGTTTTCTACGCCCTTCTGAAGGAGAGGGCGGGCAAACAGAGTGAGTTCAACCGCGTAAGGAGACACCCGTCAAGGCATAGACTTCGGAAAAAGCCATCAAGGTCCCGGTAAGCGCTTTCCGTCCCTTTCCCTTTTTTCCTTTTTGCATACCCCCCATATCTACGTGTTCGCTAAGGCCAGTTGGTGCAGAAATTCTTTTTTATAATTTTGTGATTCTTTCGTAGTGTACGTACAAATTTCTGGTGTCGACTCAAGGGAAACTTAGTCTGGTGAATTTTAGTATTGGGTGTAATTAATTAATTAATACTATGTTTTTTGTTTCAATTCGTGGTTTAACCATGCCCGAAACTGACGAGTCTGGGAGGAAGTTGTCAAAAGGGTGCAATGTGACTCATTTATAGTTGCTGCGTTTCAAATGCGAACAATATGAAGCAACTATTTCTACGACGTTTAAGTTGGCCAATGAATTGGATAAATTGGGAGATGCAATTTCAAGTCATTCAAAGTTTGTCATATTTCGCACCTGTTGTGCTCGTATTAATGATGTCTAATTCTGAATCGGCGTGGAAGGAGCTCTGCGATTATTATGAAAATCCCAGAAGATTTTGATTCAACTATTTGGATAAACTTCTAGGATTCTCCCAAATCTCCTCGGGTTCATTGCCGTCTTCGCAGAAGTTCATGACCACCTTTTCCGAAATTCATTCTGCATTGAACACCGTAAATACTCCTGATCTCGGAGAATTAATTTTCTTTAGCATGGCTGCCCGGTCCATCGATACAGAAACGTTCGCGCGTTTTCAGGAGAGGTTGGATGCCGAATTATTTCCTTCGGTGATTCAACTCATCAGTTTCATTAAATCTAGAATACTAATGTGTAGAAAAAATTGCGACTTAAGTTGATCACACTGCTGGTTTTCCCCATTTCTATCAATGGCAGTGACGTATCCTCTCTATTACCTTCAATATTCGTTGTGCAGAGTCCTTGAGCAGATATATATATGCTAATGATATCCGATATTTTAAGGATTTCTTTTCCAGAAATTGCTCAGTACTATTCAGTTTTTAATATTAGGACTGTTTGCAGTTACACTCTTAGAAAACGTCGTATGACCAACACTTATTGAAAGCATTGTTCAAAAGCAATATGCGCTGAACATAAAGCAAAATGTCGCCTTGTGTGTGATTAAAACCAATGACTAACGCATTTACTAATTGTATAACATTCTTATATATGCATAGTTTTTATTTGGAATTTTTTCTTGCAAATAAATGCATAAAACTTGTGCAAAAATGGTTGTAATTTTTACGAATGCTTAGCATCATTGCTTTTCCCAGTCAACATTAGCATTCTAGGGTTAAGAAGCGTATTAAAGTTCTGCAAGCCTCTGGTGTGACTATTTTTAAAAGTATCACCTCGCAGCGCCAGGCGCCATTCAATAGCAATGGCCATTTCAATTGGCAAATACCTACCCCCTCAAAAAGAGAAGAATTTTCGCGTATTGATGAACATTGTTCTCTGTGTGCCGCTCTTCGTCCTTTTATGAGCCCAAAGTTATTAGAAACGAATCTTGAACAGCATCTGGGCGTATTTAGTTTAAAAAGTTGTTTCAATTGTTAAAAATGTGGCAACTGGGCTCCAAAGTGCCATTCAAAAAATCTGCGATGTCAGATTTGTAAGCGTTTCCATAATACTACGCTGCATTCGTCGACTTTACGCCCGGTTCGGGCTGATTCGAAATTTGTTTACTATCGGCCTCGAAGCCATCCTCAGGCTGCGGTCACAAAATCGTGGCCAGTTTCTTCGGGGTCTCCCTCTCGCTCTGCCTCGCCTGTCTCTACCCCACTTTTGCCTCGTCCATTGAATGCGATGCCTCGCATATTGTTCTGTTGTGCACGGCGTGGGTGAATATTTTGGATGGTGACGGCCTTTCCCATTCGAATTACGGTGGATTCAGGGCCTGCCCAAACTACGGGCGAGCCGGGCAGCTGCCCGGGCTCCTAAGTGTTAGGGGCTCTATCCCGGTCATTTATCTACGCATTATTTGCAGATGAATAAATATTGGATATAAATATATACCGAGGAACAGGCTAGAATGTTGATGGCATTCCTTTTAATTTTTCATTATCACTAATTTTTACAGAAAGATAAATAAATTAACATGCAGTTTGTAATTATCTCAACAAACATTAACGGAGGGAGGCACCTGAGTGCCATCTCGCCCGGGGCGCCAAAATTCCATGGGCCGCCCCTGGGTGGAGTCGAGATCATAGGTTTCGGCCATTTCTTCCGCAGCCGTCAAGCGTTTAACCCTTAGCTACTAACGTGGAGTGTCAGACTGACTCCACACCACATATAATGCATCATAGCTCGGACTCATTTTACAATATTGCTACGGTGACGTCAGTACCTTCAAATGAAGTGATGATTAATGTAGCCCCTAAATCTTATCAGTTTACCGCAAGCTGTTGGTGAAATAGCTTATAGTAATTTTTGTGTGGAGTCAGGCTGACTCCAAGTTAGTAATTGTGCTTACATAATGCACCAGTCGTACAAAAATGGTACAAAAATGACGCGATCAATTTTTCTAAAAAAATTGGCTAGGTACGTAATTATTCCCCGCTTGCATAGAAGAGCAACAAATTATCGGATTATTATTGATGCAAGGAGAAGTATGTGCTATTTTAGACATTCCTATCAAGGAAGGCATGAGTGAGAAGGAGCTTCTTGAAAAAAGGGTTTACAGTTCCATCTGCGATCCAAAACTGAAGAGGAACCTTTGTGCTAAATGTAAACGGCCAATTTGTCTCACATGTGCCAAAAAAATGTTCTGATTGTGATCAGGAGTGACCTTGATATTTTCAGCTACAAGGTTTTTAACATAGTACATTAAAAAAAATAAAAATAGAATTAAGTAGTTTAGGGTTAAAACTGTCGATTTCCCCCCTATCACGGATCACTTTATAGCTTACCCGAGACCCTTTTTAAGCGGCCGAAATGTTTCGTGTCTTCCTTCCTCTCTCCAAGTTAAGCTTCATCTCCAATGTTATCCACAAAGGCTGTAGTTTATTCGCAATTGACGAGGAATCTTCTCCTTCCATTCTCCATTATAGAAAATGTTTCTAATAATGTTTCGTACTCATGTGATTGCATTTACCACGGATATCTCAAAAATGCACCGCCAAGTTTTAGTGACACAGTCGCTATCAGGACATTCTGGCGTGATGAGTCCACTCAGGCTCTAAAAGAGTTCGACTTGAATACAGTCACATATGGTATAGTTTCAGCTCCATTCATATCAGATTTGTGTTCTGCGACCATTAGCGAACGATGAGGGGCACAATTTTCCTCAAGCCCTGCTTCTTCGCGAGACGTATCTAGATGGCATAGTCACTGGAACTGATTCCGTGTCTGCTGATGTGAATTTGCAATGATAAATAATTCACATATCCTTAGTAGAATTTCCGCTTGATAAATGGGCAAGTATTGCCCCAGAATTATTAGCCGAATTTCCGGAGGAACAGTGCGAAACGGTGTTTTATTTTGACACATTTCAATTTTCGTCATTCAAACTTTTAGGCATGTTTTGGGCTTCTAATCCTGATACTTTCTTTTACCATGTCGCATTTGATTTGTCAGTTATGTCTAAGCGTGTGCTTTCCTCAGATATTGCTAGAATTTTTTATCCAATTGGCTGATTGGTTTCGGTAGTTTTTTGGGCAAAATATGTTATGCAATCACTTGGGCATTATAAATTATGTTGGAATGATCCTCAACCCGATTAGTTTGTCGTAATGGGCTAATGTTTTATCTCAAAGTTCCTTTTTATCGCATGTTCATATACCTCGATGTATAAATCCTCCTGCGAAGTCATAGGTCCAATTGCTTGGCTTTTGTGGCGCCTATAACCGCGGATACAGCCCTGTCGTATATTTACGAATTGTATCACTTGCGGAAGAAATACAGATTTATTTTTGCCATCCAAAACTAAGGTCGATTTATTTAAAATTAAATCAGTTCCCTAGCTAGAATTATTAGCGGCAATTTTGCTTTTAAAGGTTTGAGTCGCCTACTCAATTCCTTAAGTGGTATATTTCACAGTAAATTTTTGCATGGGCAGATTCCAAGTTTGTTTTTTCATGGTTAAAGTTGTCGCCACATCCTTGAAAAACATTTGTTGCGAACAGTCACCCAAATCATTCAATTCTGTCTTTGTGGGGTTACATAGAATCGAACCAGAACCACGCCGATTGTGCTTCTCGTGGTCTTTTGCGACATCAGTTTTTATCCGCAGACTTATATTGGTATGCACCAATATTTCCTACATTAGATGAAGCCCAATGGCCTTCCAGAAATCATTCCAAATTAAATGAATCCTCTATTCCGGAATGAAAACCACAAAACATTACAATTGGCGCCATTCAAGGTCAGGAGCATACTTTCGCATGGGTGCAGAGTTGTTCCTCCTAGGTTAAGCTAGTTAATGTAATGGCCTTCATCTTAAGGTTTCTTGGTTCCTCTAAGGGAGTGCGATATCCGCGCCCCTTCACCTTGTCTGGCTTCGAGTGGCCCTCTGTCCTATTTCGATTGATAAAGATTATCCAAGCATCTCATTTTTCGGAACATATCCAATCAATCAGTAAATTTATGAATCATCAAGGACTTGTTAGTGTTTGCGGTCGACTCCAACATTCTTCACTATCGCCGTCGATTGAAAAACTCCTGTTGCTTCCCAAGGATAAGCAGCTATCCAAATTAATTGTGCAGCATTATCATCTTGTATCACCTCATGTGGGTTCTAGAGCAGTTGGGGCACTAGTCCCGCGTCAGTTTTGGATCATTTCCCAAATAAATATTAAGTATTCTTTCACAGATTGCCAAGTGTGTTGTTTGTGCACGTTTTCGAGTGGCCACTCTTGAGCCTAGGATTGACAAATTTTTAAATCACAAATCGGGATATTTATATTAAATCAGGTATTTTTGAAATATTTAGTCGAGACAATTATATTACATAAAATTCAAGGCATAATTATATCAAAACTAAATGAAAAAGGATTGATTTAATCACTTTTTTACAAACAATAAAGTTAAAACAAACATTACAGAAATGATTTTCAAATTAAATTAATTTTAAATATTTCAGGCTCTGGTATTTTCTTACCAGTTTCTGAATCTAAATATAATCGAAATTCTGTACAATTAAATTGAAAGATTTGCTTAATCATAAGTTCAGCTTCTAAATTGGGTAGCAATAGTTGGTTCTGTCATTTCTCCACGCAACAGTCATCGAACTAAATATTATTTCACTCGCTGCATTCCTATGTAATAATGATAAAACAAAGCTAACGACTTATAACAAAATAGCATCTGAATTTAATTTTAAAAAATCAACTAATTTCTCTGCGATTGTGTTTTTATTTAAACATTATTCCGAGAAAAACCTTGAAGCTTAAAGTTTTTTCTAACAAAATGTCCAAGTCCTCGCTTCTTATATGAAAAATTTCAATTGCATGTTCAAAATATTAAAATTTGGTTCCATTTTAATGCAGCGGCTTTTTATATTTTGAAAATATTATTTTCAAAATGAAAACTATTGTCATTATAGTTAATACTTTAATCCAGGAAATTATCATAATTAATTTTTAAGAGTTTCACCGCATCATTATTATCGCTTTTCTTTTAAATAAAATGGCCAATCGAACTGTAATTTTTTTTTTCGATTTGTTAAATTGCTTCTTAATTTTCCATCAATTCATACATTTCGCATGAAAGTCCTTTGTTCTCTTCTATGTTAGTTATAAGCGATTAAAAAACTTTGAACAAATGTTCATAACATAGACCAAATTAGAAAAGGCAATCTCCTCAAAACAAGATGATCCAAACGGAACTTAATGATTCTTACTTTCCACATAATTATTTCAATTTAAATGTGGTGCAACAATTACTTATATTGGCTTTAATAGCTATAAAATTCACCGCGGATAAGTTGCTCTTTGTGTTCCCAAATTTCACAATTTAGCGCTATAAAATATTACAAATACATTCGAACGAAAATCTAAATTGATCACGCGTATTTGTGTGGCAAAAATAACGCGTGTATGTGCTAGACTATACCAAATCCGAGTCCAACAATAGTCGTTGCAATGGCAACACTCTCGTAATGAGTGATAAAACTGCAAGAGCGTTGGTATTTACGCAAAAATCGAAGAAATACGATCTATAAGCACCATTCTATGATAAAAATTAGAATTTTCATTCCTTTCCTCAGAGAATAGTAAAAATTTCACTCCGTTAATACAATTTGAAGATATTTTAATTTTCAAGAGAAAAACTATCCAGCACGATGTATTTCAGATTTTTCATGCAAACCAAATGGGAAGGATAATTCCTGGAATCGAACCCGGGACTTTCAATCTTCGAAACAGAAACTATCCTAGGGAGCTCGACCCCAGTAACAAGGGATTTCTACCAAGTGTCGAGAAAATTAGTAGATTGGTTCAAAAGTTAATGGGGGTCAGACAGACACAACGAAGATATTATGCATATTACCATTCTGGAAAGTAGGCTAAAAATCTCGGAGTAACGGAGGGTCTGAACTTTTTGTAAGGAAATAACTTTTCACTTGCTCGAAATTCGTAACGAGCCTTTCAATTGTAGGCAAAATACTAAGCCAACGAGTTAGAACACGTCGAAGCATGTCAGACCATTCAGTTTCTGGCCATTAAAAAAACTTTTAATAAAACACTTTTTTTGTGTATGAGCCAAATTCGTTAACAACTTTTATGAAGTTGGCCTCCAAATCACATTTCAATATTTTCTCTGACATTTTACCGTATTACTCAAAATATGGAAATTGCATCCTACAGCAAGTATGTGCTTATTATCTTTTAATAACTAACACTTTGGTTTTTGCCAAAGTTTACAGCAGCGTTATCGGCCCAATAAGATGTTACATTCTTTAATGACAAGCCACTGATCTCTACTTTATTCTTTAACGATTTAGAAATTTCTTTTGATAATTCTCCCTCAAGAGAATAAAATGAAAGCAAGCGAATTTTGATTCCCTCATTACTACGACAGACGGTAAAATAATGTACAAAAAATTTGAATAAAATCATCAAAAGTTATGCACAAGAATATTTTGTATAGACTAACAGTAGCCAATAGCACTACGCAGTTACGTACTGCAGTATAGCAAGACCGTTTTTAACTGTCGCGAAGTTGACACTGCGACCGAAGCATTCAGACGCTCGCATAAGACCTCGCGTCCCGCCAATTTCTTACTCACCTATACGGCGCCAAACGTCTCCCACGCAACAATAGAAGTATTAGAAATGGTGGGAGAAGAAAGGATGCTAATAAAAACAATCGGGGAAAGAAAAGCAAATTGGATAGGGCACATATTGAGAAGACAGTGTTTACAAAGGACGATCTTAGAAGGCAAAATTAGCGTAGAAGAGGAAGGGGGAGAAAAGGAAAAGGAATATTAGAGAATATAAAGCAGGAATATAGTACTTGTAGAGGTTTAAAAGAGGCTTCTAGGGAGAGATAGAGAGAGATGGAGGCAGCGATTCAGCTAAAACCTGTCTTCGGACAGCAGCATGATGATGATGATTACAGCTTACAAAGTAATTAAAAAATGATATTCCAATAGTAAACAATGTATCCCAGCAAATATTCCGATTAAAAGTTTGTGTTGAACAATTTTGTTTAAAAAGCGGGGCAATCGAAAGATAAGTCGGGACGCGGGAAACATGTTATCAAGTCTGGACAATCCCAGGGAAATCGGGAATTCTGGAAATCCTACTTCAGCCCATTATGTCAGATTTACTGCTTCTAGAGTTGTCACAAAGGGCCTTTGCATGTGCTGGCATGATTATTGTGAACCCTTTTTATACAAGAAGGGTAATTGGCGAAATTCAACGTATTCAAATACGTATTTATGTTAATTTATTTGTTTTGTGACTAAGGACATCTGTTTAGAATGTGTTACTTCTCTTACTATAGTTATCTTATGTGATTATTTAATATATATTGTAATTGGGTGCACAAGTACCCGTATTATTTTATGAAATAAATAAACAAAATGTATTCCGCGAGACCACATAGATATGAGTTATGGCTTCGGAGATAAAAATTCGAGAATATCCCTAGCATAACATCGCCTAATTTGTTTACATCGATCTCTAAGATGGTTCTCGCGGCAAATAACAATTAAAATCCATGTTTTTCTATAAAAAACAGCACAGAGGCCCCATTACATTGAAACATATAACTGTAACAAATAATATAACTTTAAAATCATCATCATCATGCTTCTGTTCGAAAACAGGTTTTAACTGAATCGCTGCCTCCATTTCTCTCTCTCCCTAGAAGCCTCTTTTATACCTCTATAAGTAATATATCCCTGCTTTATATTATCTAATACTCCTATTCTTTTTCTCCCTCTTCCTCTTCTTCCACTAATTTTTCCTTCTAAGATCGTCCTTTGTAAACACTGTCTTCTCAATATGTGCCCTATTCAATTTGCTTTTCTTTTCCAGATTGTTTTTATAAGCGTCCTTTCCTCTCCCACCATTTCTAATACTTCTTCGTTTCTCTTCCTCTCTGTCCATTTCACTTTCATCATTCTTCTCCATACCCACATCTCAAAACTTTCTAAATATTTTTCCTCCTTTCTCCTTACCGTCCACGTCTCTGCACCATAAAGAGCTATGCTCCATATGTAGCATTTTGCTAATTTCTTCCTTGTTTCTAAATTTATTTTCTTTCTTGTGAGAAGCTCCTTCTTCTCGTTAAATGCTGCTTTTGCCATTGCAATCCTACTTCTGATGTCATGTGTACTACTTCCATCCTGTGCTCAAATACTGCCGAGATATTTGAAACTACTAACTTGTTCCAATTTTTGGCCATTTACCATTATATTTAATTCTTTATGTTCCTTTGAAACCACCATGACTTTCGTTTTTTCTGTATTGATCTTCATTCCATATTGTTGGCCAACCTCAACTAGTCTGTCTGTCATCCTCTGAAGCTCTTTCTCGCCTTCTGCTATTAAGCCCTGATCATCTGCGTATTTAATGGTGGTAATACTTTCACCTCCTATCTTAAATCCTTTCTCTTCCATCAACGCTTCTTTTGTTATTGTTTCTACATAAATATTAAATATCGCTGGTGAAATAGGACAACCCTGCCTCACTCCCCTCCCTATTGAAGTACTTTCTGTTTCTTCTCCTTCAACCCTGACTCTAATCTTTTGATCAAAGTAAAGGTTTTTAAGCAGTCTTTTATCTTTCCAATCTATTCCAATTTTGTTTAAAATACCCAGCATTTTATCCCATTTCACTCGGTCAAAAGCTTTCTCCCAATCTAAAAAACAAAAATACACATCTTTATTGACTTCTAGCGCTCTTTCTATCATGCTTCTCATACATCCTATAGCATCTCTAGCCCCCATTCCTCTTCTAAAACCAAACTGAATGCCTTGCAGCTCCTTTTCTATTTTACATTCAATTCTTTTGGTTATTATTCTGGTTAGAACTTTAGCTTTATGAGAAATTAAACTAATAGTTCTGTAATACTTACAACATTTTGCGTTGTTCTTTTTCTCCAGTGGTACCATCACAACATCTAAAAAATCTTCAGGCCATATGCCAGTATCATATACTTGATTAAAAAATGTTGTGAGTTGCTTAACTGCTTTAGACCCCAAAACCTTAAGAACGTCCACGGGTATATCATCACTCCCAACAGCCTTCCTTCTTTTCATGTCATCAATTGCTCTTTTAACTTCAGACTCGAGAATACTTGGTCCTAGCTGATCTTCTTCCACATCCTCTTCTTCATTTAATTCAATATTTCTTGGCTTTCCTTCTTTGTCATACAGAACCTCAATGTATTCTTTCCAGACATTCTTTACATTGTCTGGCTCCGATACTATTTTACCACTTTTGTTCATGATTCCTTTACGTCCTATCTTTCTTGCTTTTTTCTTGAATAGTTCCCTTGCTTTGCTATACATGAGGTCTGTTCTACAAATTCTTTCACATTCGACAATCTCCTCGCATTTCTCATTTATCCACTGTTCTCTGGATTTATCTGTTTCCCTTCTTAAAGCATTATTTAACTCCTTGTACTTTCTTTGGCCTTCTTCAGTGTTTATGTTCTTCCACTTTCTCCGCTCTTCCATTTTTTGCAGCATGGCTGCTGTGATCCAGGGTTTTTTGTTTCTTCCACCCGTTATCTTTCCTACCTTCTTTTCCATTACATCTTTAATGTTGCTATGGATGTATCTCCACTCCTCATCTACATTCTTCCTATTTTCTTCACCTCTCCCCCAACCTTTCCTCCAGCTCAGTCATAATAGCCTCCTTGTTTTTAAGGAGTTCCTCTAAGTTCCATTTCTTGTTAACTCTTATGTTTCTCTTAACGCTCTTCAGTCTACATTGTGTATTTGCCACCAAAAGGTTGTGGTCAGAATCGATATCTGCCCCTGGTAGTGTTTTCACATTTTTAATGCTATTTCTAAATCTTTCAGTGACTAATATGTAATCTATCTGGTATCGTTTCTGGTCTCCTGGGCTTCTCCATGTGTAAAGTCTCCGCTGGTGATGCTTAAACCATGTATTAGTTACAATCAATCTATTTCTATGGCAGAATTCCACAAGTTTATCCCCTCTTTCATTTCTCTTCCCTAGTCCATATTTTCCCACTATGTTATCTTCCTGTCCCTCTCCGACTACACTGTTCCAATCTTCCATTACTATGGTGGCGATCCTTCCTTTTCCCTCCTCCTCCAATATCTCCATAATCTGTTCATAGATTTCATCTACTTCGTCGTCGCCAGCATTAGTCGTTGGCATATACACTTGAATTATAAGCATTTCCACTGGCTCCATCTGAAGTTTTACGGCTATTAATCTATCATTAACTGTCACTACCTTGCTAATTCTTTCAGCAATCTCTTTTCTCATTATAATCCCCACTCCCCTTTCCTTTTTCTCCCCTCCCGAGAAAATAATCTTAAATTCGTCTGACTTTATCTCGCCTTCTCCTTCCCACCGAACTTCACTAAGACCTACTATAACTACATTATTGCTTCTCATTTCCCTTTTTAAGTTCTCTAGTTTACCCCGTGAATTCATAGTCCTAACATTCCATGTGCCTATTTTTAATTTCTAACCACTTGCTTTCCAATTAATGTTAAATTTCCTCTGTGCATCCCCTAGGGCAGTCCCCACCCGGAGATCCAATTGGGGGACTATTTTACCTCCGGAATATTTTACCCCAGAAAGATCCATAGAGGTATTTTCAGCTTTTCAGCCTATCATGGGAAATATAATGAGGTAGTTTCCCCTTGCTTTCCTCATCGCAGTTTCACAGAGTGATTACCCATCTGTAGGTGTTCAGATCCACATGATCACCACCTACAGAGGTACTGTGCAAGCTGCTGCTCTTGCACAGGGGGATGTAAAACCCCCAACTTTAAAATAAATAACTATAATAAATACGAGACAATAATATTAACAGCATATTCCATATACGACGCTTAGAATCTCGGGATGAACCGCGTGCCCCTCCTCTCAAGCGAAGACGTAAACCGACGACGATACGTCGAAGAAGGGATATTTATTCAAATTTCTCAATTCTACAGCTTTCGGTAAAAATGATAGCCATGACCCGTGTGTGATATTTGATTTTTCTCTGTTATTTTAATTGCTGGTGCATGAATTTTCTGGCTGGGGTAATGTGTTTTATAAACTTGATAAGCATTTCCTATCATTCATGAATTCAAGTGAAATCAATTACTTATAACCTGAGTGCCATAATTAAATAAACAGGATGATACAAACAAAACTTATGATGCCTATTTTTCACATATGTATACAATTTATATAACAATTTTATGGAATTAAATGTCTTTAAAAACACCGCTGATGAGTTGCTCTTTGTTACCCAAATTCATAATTATATATATATGTATATATATATATATATATATATATATATATATATATATATAATGATATGTAGTTTGCCCCTAGTCAGTTCCGTGATTATTCATATTTAACTTGGTTCTCCATATTCTCCTATTTCCACTGTCCTCTTCATATCCATAGAACTTTCTTTACCTTTCAAATGGTCTGTCAACTGATATATTTACTACCTCTTTCCCTTTCTCCATCTAGTTTTCATTTTAACACGTGTTTAATCATACACTCTCTCCTCAGGTAATATCCAACCCAGTTTGCCTTCCTCTTTCTAGTAGCCTGTATAATCATTCGCTTCTCTCCTACTCTTCGTAGCACTTCCTATTTCATCCTATCCGTCCATTTTATCTTCAGCATTCTTCTCCAAGTCCACATTTAATTTCTTTCCAAGTACTTGCTACCATTTTCCCTTGGCGTCCATGTTTCTTCCCCGTTCAAAACTATACTCCATCCGTAGCATTTTATGAACTTCTTGTTGATATCCTACATTATATTCCCCGAAAGAAGTTTCATTGTTTGAAAGCCGCTTTTTCTTTTCCTATTCTAGGACTCATCTCATCCGTACATTTTTCTTGACCTTATATGATGCTTGGGAGATATTTATAGTGTTAAACTTGTTCTAAAGGCTTTCATTCAATACTTAACTTTTGATTCTCTCCTTTACCCGATATTCGAATGACTTTGAGTTTTATTTATTTCCATAGCGTATTTTCTACTTGTTAATACTAGTCTATAATTTTCAGGATTATGCTAAAAAGTCATGTTCCGTAGGTCTCACGATGCTAACCCTAAGATGCATTAAATGCGCTGATATTTGGCTTCTTCTATAGAGGGATCATTTGTACTTATAGGAAATCCCGAGGCCACTCTCCCGTGTCGTAAATCTTATTTATTAATTTCGTGATCGCTTTTAGTCCTGATCCCATGATTTTAAATACCTCAGACGGTATTTCATCGCTGCCTGTTGCTTTCTTTTTCTTTAGTTCCACTATCGCTTTTTCTACTTCGCTCTCCATAATACTTGGGCTTAAGTTGACTTAAGCAATGTTTTCCTTATCTTCCAGTTCTATTTTTGCCGGTCCTACCTGCTTGCTGTATTGTTCCTTAATGAATTTTACCCTTATCTATGCTACATCCTTTGATTCTGAGTCTAACTTCCGATACTTATTCATAATTCATTTCCACGAATTCCATTAGATTTCTTCTCTTCTAATTCTAGAGCCCTAGCGTACACCATATCGTACAGCCAAACTTCTCCATTGTTGAATTTCATCTCATTTTTCTTTTATCAAACTTTTTTTATCATTATGTTACCTTTCTCAACTAATTTTTATACGTCTATATTTCGCTCTACCTTCTTCACTGTTAACTTTTTTCATTTTCGTCTCTCATCCATTTTCTCCATCATTTCCTTAGTGATCCATAGTTTTCTGGTTTCCTTCTCTTGTTTGCCAATCTTTTTATCAAAGGTATCCTTTATGCTGGTTTTAATTTCTTCTCATTCTATATCCTCAGTCATTGATTTGTTATTCAAACATATTAGGCGATATTTCAACTTCATGCTGACTACACCTCATCTTCCTTTTAGGTTTTCTCGGTCCCAATTCGGTCTTTCTCTTCTCATTTTTCTTATTTGTTTGACCTTTGTACTTACGTCAACTATTAGATGGCTGTGATCTGAATCAATGCCTGCTGGTCGTAATGGCTACGCGGTCTTTATGCTGTTTTGAAACTTTGTTTTATTGGATGTAATCTATCGTAACATATACAAGATCCCTCTAACTATGATTGTCATCATAGTTATTTGCATTTGGCATTGTTGAAAAGAGGAATAATAATACTTTTTATGTGATTAAAACCAGTTATTTGAGCTAAATCGGCACGGTTTTAACTCTGCTTTAAAAAATAAGCAACTCCATTGTTTTTCTATATAACAGTATTTGCCTTGAGTTCGTTTCTTATTTTAAGTACTTTAGATAGCACCTTTTTACTGGCATGCACAGAAACCCATGCTAATATTATGGCCTATTGAAATTGAATATTGAGTTCAAACATAACCCCATAAAAAGAGTTAGGTTGGCCAAACATTGCCCATTAACTAAGTGGGGATGTAATGAAGAATCGTATCAAATTTGGTTGTTCAAGCTTTTATCGTTTGGGAGGTGTCCCATGAACAACAAACACAAACAACCAACATTCAAAAAAATATATAATAGACGATTCGATTTAGTTTAACCGTTCAGTCTGTAGCAAGATTTAGAGTAGATCGCTTCGGAGGTGTGACGAGATAGGGCTTAGCTTAGGTAGCTTAGCGTAAGTTGTAATGTCATTGGATGCCAAAGAGTGAATTTTTGGAGATAAATGGCTTTCGTAATATTATATGTGAAATTATAACAAATCAAAATTTTCTAAATATCGCCGAGATTAAACCATCCTTAATTTTTGTGGAATATAATGTTTATCAAAAATTGGTCTGCAAAAGATGATTTATTGCATAAATATTTGATTTTTTGTACGCGTTTTGGCCCTAGAACAGCATACAGACCGACTGTTAGAGAGACGGCATGGCGGTAACAATTTTAATGTGCATACTCAGGTACACCTAAAACGTTTGTTTCCATCATAATCTTGAAGTTGAATTTTTTCACGATTACAATACTTTCTCAATGTACTGCATACATGAAAAAGTAAAAAAGTGGGGAAGCAAGCTGTAAATTTTCCAATCCCTAACTTCTTGGCTGCCATCTATTTCTTCTTCCTATTCCTTTAACTATTCGCATACTTCACACTCAAGCTATCGTTATTTCCAAACCCGTCTTTTCAAGTCCTTGTCCTTTCACACCATCCCTCTCATCTTCTCCCTATCTACAACTTTTTCACTGTCCGACTCAGGTAATTCTCTCTCTCATAACTACCGCATGTTGAGAATAGTCTTCTAAATGTGAATGCCTCTCCTCCATCAGTCTGATTCTCTCCTACAGACCCATCCTATTCTTTTTCAGATATGGTAAAAGGCGACTCTCATCTCGAAACCCCTGCGTCTCCCTCCCATTCCATCTTACTGATCTTTGTAGAATTGGGGAATAATTAGTAATTTTCTTCATTCTTTTAGATGTCATCAGTCTCTGTGGTTCGATAGTAATAGGAAACACGGAAAAAATACCATTTCGTTAAGTTGACTATATCAGTGGTGTTAGGTTATTTACCTTTCGTCGAAAACTTATAATGGTGTAAGTAATAGATTTCCGTCAGCCGGTCAGTGAAACAAAATCGCCGAAAATATAACTAGAAACGATCATTTAAAAGAACGCATTCGTGGTCCGTTTTTGATAAGGGGTAATGTTATTTATTGCTCTTAAAATTTTGATCAAGGAATTAGTGTTGTAATGTTATCCGGAAAACCTTAAAGAATATTAATACATGATGAGGATTAGGGGTATTGTAATTTTTTAATCTTTTATGTTTTCTAATAAACAGATTTATCCGATAATATTTTAACAAGATTATTCCATTAATTCCGTTTTTTTAGGACAACCAAAATAGAGAACAGCATCGTGCGTTCGTTACTAATGAGAAATTGTTTGTTTGAGGTAAAGTTAAATAGGTTCGTAATTCCGAAATTTATGTTCGAGTATGGAAAAGCCATGGGTCTCCACACGTATACATACAACCGTTGCTGCTGTTGTACGTATATCGATGTCAGCAGCTGGGCATGGTGAACCGGATTCATGGTCAATAACACTTCCTCTAATGCAGTGGTCGGATCCCAATGACCCGCAGGTCAATGTGTGACCCGCCATCACGATTTGGGAGACCCAAAAACGTAAACATTGTTCAGGAGAGTTGACGTTTTAAAAATAAAAGTTAATAAAATTGCTAAATATAGCTTACATAAGCATCCAGGTTTTATATATTTTTTTATTCAAATTTTTTAATTGACCCATCTTATTTCCCTAAAACCATTAATTGACTCGCTAATAATAAAAGGTTGCCGGCCACTGGTGTAATTCGCGGATGGCAAATAATTTTTGATACGTGTGCCAAGAAAGTCATATGAACCATCGGGTTTCTTTTCACGTGCTGCTAGTTGAATCTTCCTCTAAGAAACTTCATATTTTGTAAAGAAAATACAAGATTACATGTACCAAGTAAAATCGCACATATGCTCGAGGTGGCACGTGTGACACATACTATCCATCCCTTGTCTAATGCGTATCGTACAGAACGGATTGAAATATTTGTAAGATGAGAGAAAAAAGGTGGGATGATTTGATTGTTCTATTATGAAATCTCTTCAGGTTTGAGAAGAAAAACATTGGCGTAAATGGATTAAAGTGAGTCGGAAAACGATATGAAGGAACGATTGTATTGTATTTACTTTATCTTCCATATCGACCTCTCCTTGTTTTTTCATGGGACCACTCACTTTCATTGATTCCTTTTCTTATTCTGCCCATCATTTAACCGCATTACCTCGTCCTTCTCCACCCCTTCGTTTCCACCTCCATAATCCCACTTTATTCTGCCATCTCCTTTCCATTCTGTCTTCCCTCACCTCTCTCCCACTATATAATTTACTCTCTGCCAAATCCACGTCAAAAAAATCATCCTTTTCCTCGATTATCCCTAAGCGCCGAGGATCCTCAATCCCTCTTTGCGTATAATCCGTGGCGTCAATGCTTTGTCGGGTCTACCCTTGTCGGCGGCTATTTCTCCTCTCCCCTTTCTTGTATTCCTTTCGCTCTTTATTGCACGATATTCGGCGAGCATAGGTTTTTCCATCATCAAATACGCTACATATTAAGAGTCCCATGACATGGGATTCTACAAGACTCTTGACAAATTTCATTCACAAAGCTCCTCACTCTTATTCTCCACCTGTACCACAAAACTCCAAGACTGCTTCTTACGTTAGTCATACTCTTCCCCTCAGACCTTGACGGCTTTGGTGGTCCTACAAGGAGAATTATCTTTCTCCAGCATAGCTCTTTGGTTCATAAGAGTATACAAACACTCCACTGGAGTCCATAGGGAGGGTTTAAATGTGTATAGGACAGTAAACTCATCTCTTAATTCCCTTAGAAATTTAAGTAGCTGTAAGCCGATTTCTCTTAAAAAAAGTCTCGTAAATTGGCTAATTATTTCCCATTTTGACTATATTGATAGAGCGTACCAAAATTTATCTCAAGGTCTTTCGTTAAAGATTCACACCGCTGTTATATATTTCTTAAATATTTTCTGAAGAACAGTCGAACACGCTTAATGCTTCAATTTTCTTAGTCTCGATTTTGAAAATAACAGAGCTTACTGTGTTTAATTTATTCTTATAGACTCTTTCTTGCTGTTTATAAACATCTATTTATATTGTCATTTTGCATGTTTATTTTTATCAATATTGAAGATGCATTGTTTATAATCGTTCCATTAACTATATCATTTTCATTTATTTATTTTGCCTTTTGTTTTATGTATCATATATCGATGTCTTTATTGACTCGCAGTAGATTTCGCCGGATTTAAACCCCCATTTTTAAGGGCAGGTTTATTTCTTCATTCCGTTTTTTTATGGATTTAATTAATCTGCAGTCCTAATTTTTTCACACAAAATTACATTTTTACTAATACTTGTATTTTTACGTATTTTCCTTTATATATGTTGTTCATTGTCAATACATTATGGAATATGTATCACGAGGAGAGGTAGGTGGAAATGGGACTTCTTTAGTGGCAATCTGGCCCTAAATAAATAACATATCAATCAATAAATAAATTTGTACCACTTTTTCTCACCTCATTCCTCCTTTAACCTCGCCCTAATAAAGGCAATCGTCTGTCTATCTGTCTGTCTGTCTGCCCCCACATACTTCCTCCATATGTCCTCTCTGTCTCCCTCACGGTCTCCATCTCAGTTTCCCACTCTGTCTCCATTTCACTCTCCGTCTCTCTCTCTTGTCTCTCTCTCTCCCTCTTGTCTCTCTCCCACTTGTAACTCTCCCACGTCTCGCTCCCTCTTGTCTCCCTCACTCTCTCTCCCTCACTCTCTCTCCCTCTCTCTCTCCCTCTCTCTCCCCCTCTCTCTCTCTCTCTCCCTCCCTTTCTCTCCCTCTCTCTCCCTCTCTCTCCCTCTCTCTCCCTCTCTCTCTCCCCCTCTCTCTCTCCCTCTCTCTCTCCCTCTCTCTCTCCCTCTCTCTCTCCCTCTCTCTCCCTCTCTCTCCCTCTCTCTTCCTCTCTCTTACTCTCTCTCCCTCTCTCTCCCTCTCTCTTCCTTTCTCCCTCTTGCCTCTCTCCCTCTTGACACCCTCCCTCTTTTTTCTCTCCGCCTTGTCGATCTCCCTCTCCATCTGAAAGTATATATCTCTCTTCCCTCTATCTCCCCCTCTCTCTCCCTCGCTCTCCCCCCCTCTCTTTCCCTCTCTTTCCACCTCTCTCTCACGCCCTCTCCCTCTTCCCCTCTCCATATCTCTCTCTCTCTCCCCCTCACTCAATCTGAGGTAATCAAACTGTAGGAGGTATAGTTTCACTACGGCTTTTCTTTGAAATATTTTTTCACAGAAGGGATATCGTGGTGTACTTGGGAATGTCTTCATCTACTCAGAGTCCATCGATAGTAATCCATCAGAGTGATATGGGTAGGAAAATCGTTGAAGAATAAGAAATTTCCCTCCCATTGCATCTCCGTCTTCTCTCCACTTCTAACTTCAGCCTTCCCCCCTTCCCTCCCTCCTTCCCACTCTTCCTCAAAATTAATCCTTTAAAAAGTCAGTCTATTATTATTGGGTATCCCAAACTTCTCTCGTCACTAAACTTCTCAGAACTTCCCCCAATTCTGCTCAATAACTCTGTCATTCGTTTCCAAAAAACTGCAACCAATCTCGGGTTAGTATTCAATGACACATTGATCTGGACTGATCATATAACTAAAATATGTAATACTGTCAACAGTTCACTTCACTCACTTAAAAGAATTAAAAGCATTACCCATTTCTCCCTTCGCAAGCGACTTATCACCGCTCTTGTCCTTCCTCACCTTGATTACTGCGATACGGTCTATCAAGATCTATCTAACGAGCTATCTCTAAAATTGCAGCGTGCACAAAATTCCTGCGTAAGATTCATTTGTGATCTCCAAAAGAGAGACTATGTCACTCAACCTCTATATACGTTAGGCTGGCTTCGCACTGAAGCTCGTAGACGTCTTCACCTCCTCTCGTTATTTTACCGAATTATAACTCTTCAAAACCCGCAGTATCTGAACTCCAAATTTTCCCAAATGAACTCTGTACACAACGCCAACACTAGGGGCACCAATCTCTTCCAGATCCCACATCACAGGACGGAAATTTATAATAAATCCTTCCATGTTACAGCTTGTAGACTTTGGAACGCCCTACCTACTGACCTCCAAAACGCAACATCTCTCCACATATTCAAAAATAAATACTTTAAATTGCTGTTCTCTGCCCAAAATTCAGGTCAGCTTTAACATTTTCTTCTTACCAATTGCAAGACGGCTTCCTTCACTCTTCCTTACTTAATTAACATTAATTATTTTTTTTTTGCAGGTTATCGAGTTCGCAAAGTGTACGCCTCCTTCGACTGCTACCTTTTCATTGTCTAGTGTCTACTATGTTATAGTGTTTATGACGGTATACAACGATGCTGTATATACGAAGACTTACTGTACATACTCCTTTCTATTTAATGTTGTATTACTATATCATTATATGTACACTATCTAGGGTTTTCGCAGGTTTTTCACACCCCCCTTCTCAGTGGGTGTTTTCCTGCGTGGGTTTTACTAGGGAGGACATGCCTGTTTTACCTAGGTTTTCCCCACAATCTCTAATCTGTCTTCAATTTTATATATATATATTTTTTTTACTCTGTATGATTTAGGTATATACTGTTTATGTTATGCGTATTGTATATATATATATATATCTTACTTTACCATTTTTCATATTTTTTATATTGACGAAGGGTTAAATGTAAGAATGGACCTTATGGTCTAAATTTCGCCCGAATAAAGACGATTATCTATCTATCTATCTATCCCTCCTTCCCACTCTCTCTCCTTCCCAATCTCCTTCCCACTCTCTTCCTCCTCACTCTGTTCCTCCTCTCCCTTCCTTTCCATCCCGACTTTCTGCCTTTGTCCTCCTCCATCCCTCTTTACTCTTCTTTTCTCTCTCCTTATAATAATAGGCGATAAATTCTTAATAGTTTACCATACAATCGGGCACCCGAAACTAATCAGATATAATTCTAACGCTTCATAAATATGGAATTCTAAATTAAAATTATCAACATCTTTCGAAACACTCTTAGGAAAGCTATGTGACACCATAAATCCTTCTCATTTCAAATTTCCTCATTCAAATCTAATCTAATGTGAACTTGAAAAATTGTTAGCCTCGGATCTAGTAAAATATCATGTTGAAAATTCGATATTTATAAATTTTCGAATAAAATATTCGTCACTTAAATCATGTGGTATATTTGATTGAGATATTTTTAAATTGATATAAATATAAATATTATAAAGAGAGAGGAATTATTTCATTTGAGTAAACAAAATATCACGATATGTACATTTCCGGTAAAATTTCGATAACGTTGGGAGAGCGAGTGAGGACTGCGATGGCTATAGATCTGCCACGTTTTTCTTTCATCTTGTCAAGTTTTACCTCAAATGTTTCGTTATCTTCAGTGGTCGATTCGTGAAAACTGCTGAATAATTTTCATCAAGTCTGTAAAGAATTAACGCTAAATTCTAAAATAACTGAAATATACTAGGATTAATGAATAATATTATAAAATAATTATCTAGACGATACCATACAAACACCAGAGAAATAAATTATCGAATATTCCTTTCGGAAAACTCTATCAAGTTTTTCTACTGTGCGCATAATTTGAGGAATGGTATATTTTTTCCGCATCTTGGATGAAAATTGAATTGATCTTGGTTATCTTTTTCAAGGGAAATTTTCACCGGATTATCTCAGAAGAAAAAGAATTTCAGTTTTATAGTGACGGTAATAGGTTAGAGGATTCTTTAAATTTGCCAAGCCTTTTTCTAAACAATTCATTAAGGAAAGTCCGATTTTTACCAGCATGTGATAAAATATCTATTCATCGATGATTATATCATACGTATGATGAACTAAGAAATTACCTTTAATCACTTACTCCATTTATGTCGATAACCCGTTCTCCTTCTCACTCGATCACCCAGTCGCCCGTTCGGTTCCGCACGCTCTTCAATGAGAGATTAAGCCTGTGTTTCACAATTTTTATTGTTTGTGTCGCCACATTTCAGTTCTGCGTCATCCCGTTCACTGTTTCATTTCCTTCCAGACAACTTAAAAATTTGGCTTTATGTATCATATAAATATTTAAATTCCTTTATTTAAAGAAGCAGAGGCAGGTATTCAGTGGTTAAAAGTTTTTTTATGAGACAGAATATGATATTTACACTGTGCATTTATCAAATATTAGCGTCTCGCCTCAATAACTCTTGCGACACCATAAAGAATAATGTCACCCTGGTGGATAACCGCTGGTTTAAGCCCTCGGCAACAGCTTTAGTTGATATCGTTGTCTGGAAGAAAGAAAACGCCATTATAAGGAAATACGACTTCTCCGTATTCGACGCTTAGAATCTCGGGATGAACGCCGTGCCCTCCTCTCAAGAGAAGACTTCAAACGATGATGATGAGTCGAGGAAGGGATATTTATTCGAATATCTCAATTCTACAGCTTTCGGTATAAATGTGGTATGTTATTTTTCTAACTTTCATTTTAAATGTGGTGCATGGATTTTCTGTCTAGAGTCATTTGTTTTATAA
The DNA here is from genome assembly GCA_028673005.1 of Tanypteryx hageni. Lineage (NCBI taxonomy): Eukaryota > Metazoa > Arthropoda > Insecta > Odonata > Petaluridae > Tanypteryx > Tanypteryx hageni. The sequence goes on along the minus strand of CM054120.1, from coordinate 100,331,843 downwards.
ACTCGATATGCATTTAGTATCAATCAGGAACTCAAGTGAAATCAATTACTTATAAGCTGAGTGACAAAAATAGATCAAAAAGGATGTAGTTTGCCCATGGACAGGTCCGTGATTATTCATAGTTAAACTTGGTTCTTCATATACTCCTATTTTTCGCTGTCCTCTTCAAATCCATAGAGATTTCTTTCCCTTTCAAATCGTCTATCAACTGAAATATTTACTACCTCTTTCCCTTTCTCCATCTAGTTTTCATTTTAACACGTGTTATATCATACACTCTCTCCTCGGGTAATATCCAACCCAGTTTGCCTTCCTCTTTCTAATAGCTTGTATAATCCTTCGCTCCTCTCCTACACTTCGTAGCACTTACTTTTTCATCCTATCCGTCCATTTTATCTTCAAAATTCTCCTCTATGTCCACATTTAAATTCTTTCCAAGTATTTGTTACCAATTATCCTTGCGTCCATGTTTCTTCCCCCTTCAAAACTATACTTCATCCATAGCATTTTATGAACTCCTTGCTGATATCATACCTTATATTCCCCGTAAGTAGTTGTTTCTTTTTTCTGAAAGCCGCTTTTGCTTATCCTATTCTAGTCCTGATCTCATCCGTACATTTTTCTTCTCTTGTTGTGATATTCCCAAGGAATTTATAATGTGAAACTTGTTCTAAAGGCTTTCCTTCAATACTTAAATTTATATTCTCTCCTTAACTCGATATTCGCATGACCTTGAGTTTTTCTGTATTTATTTCCATAACGTATTTTCTACCTGTTTTTACTAGTCTATCGTTTTCTGGAGTAGGCTATAAAATCATGTTTCGTAGGTCTCACGTTGCTAACCCTAAGATGCACTAAATTCGCTAATATATTTTTTCAATTCTGTTTCGTATAAATATAATACCTTAATAAATATTGTAAGGCTACTTATATTTTCATTTAAACTGCTAAATTGCGTTTGCTAGGAAATATTGAAATCCAGGAGCTAATGCTGACCTGAATGTTTTGTACGTCATGTTAGTGTTATGCGTAAGGATAGACACAATTGTCCAAGTATCACCCTCAATAAAGACAAATAATTATTTACATTCCGGTCCGTCAACATTACCTGTACGAGACAATGACCTTTTAATACTGTTTCCGTATTGTGGGAAAAATCTATTTTAATTCCGTTTGCATAAGGTATTGAATCTGCAAAACATTTCCTTACAGAAATTGTAAAATAGGCACGAGTGAGCACGGTCTATTGCAAATATCTCACCCCATTCATTACTTCCTCATTTATGTGAGAGATTAGGATTTAAAATTTTTTTTATTTCTATAACTGGATATTTTTGCCCCGTCATTGTAAAAAAGTAAGCTGGGCTTCCATTTGTGGGATAGTTCTTTTAAAAATCGTATTTTGTACGGTTGAAATCGTTATTGGTTAATTTTTTATCGCGTGTTGTAATAAAATCCAAGAAAAGCGATAGTTTTGGTTTGAAATTTATAGAAATGTAAAAACGATGAAAATTCATTATATGTATTTTCTATCATATTACAACATTGTCAGCGAACAATGCACTTGAAAGTAGCAAATAGACGATATGAATTGACAATGGGGAAAGTGGAAATGGAATATGAGGTAGAAATTACGTATTCAGGTTAAGACAAGAGGGGAGGTGTGTACATTGCTGCATGCTATTCAGCAACGCAGCGAAACTTCTTATCAAATGCATGTGCTGTTTTCATAGATTCAGTTGAAACGACTGATGAAAAATGAGCTGCAAATTTTTAAAAAGCATTTTTAGAAAGTCGGGTTCAAGTTGGAATCTGACCTATTATAACATCTCGCTTTGCTGCAATGAGACGAAATGAATACTTTTACCACGTTCTCGAAATTATTATGCATCGATCACGAGGGTATTTTAAATGGCCGACTGAGAGAATTAAACTGCAGATATTTTAATCCGATCCAAAAATCAATTCTCATGCTTCCTTTAACCATTAACTCATCGGGAATTTTGACTATCCCCTATACGTGAGCCAGACTTGGATAAAAAGTATTGGACGATTGAGAGAGAGATGGAGAGAGGAAGTGAAAATAATAGAGCGGCGATTTGGAGGAGAAGCATGAATCTGCAATCAATCACTCCTCTCCTCCCCGTAACTTCTATCTCTCTCCCACTTACGCACCGGAGTACCCAACATGTACCTAAAGCTTTTCTCACACACAACCGCCACCCATATATAATGAAAGGCTAAAATCTGTGGAGAGAGAAGCGAAGGCAGCAAATTCAAGTGAGATAGTACAAATGATTGGGAGAGAGTTGGATAGAATTGGGTTGAAGAATGGCAAGAGAAGATGATGGTTCTCACACGCTATCACGTCCTCTTTCTACCTCCTTTCTCTTTCTAATTTTCTCTCTCCTCCACTTTTACTATTCTCCTCAGCCACTGCCTCCCTCTACTTCCTCTTATTCCCTCCCATCCCTTTCTCCTCTCCCCCACTCGCTCCTCCCTTTCTCTTTATCCCCTCTCTCTCTCTCCCTTTCCCCTCCCTCTCTCTCTTTCCTTCCCTTTCTCTGCCCCTCTCTTCTCTCTATAATAATCCAAAAGTTTGATTAGCCAAAAATACACTCACCTTCCTCTTTTACTCTTCCTCTTCCTTTCTCTTCCCTACCTTTCTCTTCCCTCCAATTCTCTTTTCTCCCTTTCCCTTTCCTTTCCCTTTTCTCCCTTTCCCTTCCCTCTCTTTCTATTCCCTTTCTTTGCCCTCTCTTTCTATTCCCTCTTTCTCTTCCCTCCCTTTCTCTTTTCTCCCTTTTTCTTCCCTCTCTTTCTCTTCTCTCTCTTTCTCTTCTCTCTCTTTCTCTTCTCCCTCTTTCTCTTCTCCCTCTTTCTCTTTCCTCTCTTTCTCTTCCCTCTCTTTCTCTTCCCTCCCTTTCACTTACCTCCCATTCTCTTCCCTCCCTTTTCATTCCATCCTTTTCTATTCCATCCCTTTCTCGTCCCTCCCTTTCTCTTCCCTTCCTTTCTCTTCCATCCCTATCTCTTCCCTCCCTTTCTCTTCCCTCTCTTTCTCTTCCCTCCCTCCCTCTTTCCTCTCTTTCCTTTCTCTCCCTTTCCCTTTTCTCCCTTTCCCTTTTCTCCCTTTCCCTATCCTCTCTCTTCCCTCTCTCTCTTCCCTCTTTCTCTTCCCTCTTTCTATTCCCTCTCTTTCTATTCCCTCCCTTTCTATTGCCTCCGTTTCTCTTCCCTCCGTTTCTCCTCCCTCCCTTTCTATTTCCTCCTCCTATTCCCTCTCTTTCTATTCCCTCCCTTTTTCTTCCCTTCTTTTCTCTTCCCTCCCTTTCTATCCCATACCTTTCTCTTTCTCCTCCCTTTTATTATCTTTCCCCATGTGCAAGAACTGCGAAAACATTTCCCTCCACTTTCATTCCTTCTAGTGAGGCGAGAGGAAACGGCACAAAACATAGATTGGAGGAGGTGAAGTTGTGAGGAGATGGAGATTCCCCTTTTCACCAGAAGAGGGTGGAATGAAATTCCTCTTTCCTTTTTAAACTCCGTTCGTTTTCACTTACAATTTTCTGCCCCCGTTCACCTAATCTTCTCTTTCTCTCTCTCTCATCGCGGCTCACACACACACGGTTGCAACTCTTCCACTTAGGTCTCCTCCTCGTTCGCTAGTGCCTCCCTCTCTTATTCATGCTGACAAGCTCACCGAACCCAGTCCTCCCTTCCACGACCTCACTCCCAAGGCAATGGCGCACACACGAAGAGAAACCTCAAAACTCCTCCACTAGCTCCGCAAACCCAGTTGACAGGAGCTTTCTTTCTTCGCCTACAGATGACAGCGGCGGCTGTTTAAGGGTCCCACGAGCATCTAAATAATTCCGCTACACTCTTCCTCCCTCCCCCTTTATAGGAAAAGGGGTTTTTTCTCTCTGTCTTCCATACACCGCTCTCACCCTGACTCTTCCACTCTTCTTTTCTGTCTCCCAAACCTCTTTTAAACGCCGTAATAATTCACCAATCTATTGCTCACTCTCATATTCTTCTTCTCTTTCTCCCACAAACTTTTCCTGGTTCTTTTTTCACATACTCCTCTAAACTCTTCTCTCAGTCTCTGAGAAAGTTTTCTCTTATATATTCCCTTTCGTTTTCAAATAATTTTCCCCTGGTAATCATCTTTAACTCTCAAGTTCTAAGACAGTAATACCCAACCTTTTTTGATGGCGGGCCGCATCGGTGATCCTTCGGCGGGCAGCGTTGAAAGTTGTCAATCCTTCGGCGAGTCGGATTTGTGTTTAAATTGGAAGTTACCTATATATCCTTAAGTGGCATATAAGTGAAAATCAATTCTAAATAAGGTTTATATAGTTAACATTTCAATATTAATAGTTTTATTATAAAAGATTTCATATTAATTTATGAATTAGTGTGTTTTTTCGGATTACTGTTCATGATAGTTTCGCGGGCCTCGTCACTGTTCTAAGTCTACGAATCCATCGGTCTCTTTTTGTTACTCTTTTTCTTCTCTTCCCTCTCTTCATTTTCTTTTCTCGTACGTTCCCTTCCTTGTGGTATTGGCTCTCTCTCTTTAAGTCCCTTTGGTTATCTTGCTCATAAATCCGTCACATTGATCGCTGAAATCGTCCTTCATGCTGTTTTTTGCATCTGCCTCGTAAATTGACTTGCTGTTAATTCATATAACTCCCTTTGGAGAATAATATACGATTGAGTGCATAGTTTCTTCTGAAACCCTCCTCTGAAACCCCAGGATTAGGGAAGTGATATTCCTTATTTACCCAACATATAGCACGGGACGTTTTTTCATTACCTTAAAATTTTAATCATCTGCTAATCATTGACGAGCGTTTTAGAAATCTGTTTAGACGTTCGGTTTGTCCGTCTCTCTTTCTGATGCGGTATCTCCTGGACGAAAACAGATTCCGTCTTTTCAGTTTTCTTTTGGGAGGTCCGTCTGTCGGTCACGAATGTTGGCTGAAACTGAAAGTGAAAAATTAAGTAGCTGTTTTAGATACCTATAATAGTTTTTTTATGGCTGCTGGAGATTTCTAAAACAAGTACTTTAATTTTTGATACTTTAGCGCTTATTCTGGATCATGACAAATGTTCAAACATGAATATAAAAACTCAATTAATTACCAAAACCAAAAATATTTTATTATACACGAATGAATTGCACCTAGCCGTCTCATAGCTATTACAATAATAAATTAGTAAGAAATTTTGTCGATATTATTATAATATCTTATCCATGAGAACAGAGGCAAACAACAAAGTAAACATATATTTTTCACAATTCCGTCATTGGAGGGTCATTTCAAATTTTAAAATAATTAAACTGTTCATGCACTACTCAAATAAATTCTCAAATAATTACATATCTCAAATCATTCATTCGTCTAAACACAGTGAACAACTTCTACTACTTTTTGGGTTGATGTGAAAAAGCAGAAAATTTATAATTTTATAGCATTCTTGAATCATCAAATCTAATTTCTAGGGCTTAAAAACTCAGTTGCATTAACATCCTTGCGAGAAAGGCTGCAATAGAAGTAAAAAGCCTAACATCCTCCTCGTCCAATTAGAGACTTCTTTTTATTGGAGAAAGAGACACACGCACTCTGCTTGTATAGTTGGTGATAAATCCAATATAAATAGATAATTCATCTAGACATTTTACTCCGACCCCTCAAAAAAACATCTGGACTGATTGAAGTACCAGCAGATTTAAATTGGGGGTAAGAAATGGGGTTGATATTTATCAATTATTTAAGCCCTTTCCATGCATTACTACCACTCCTCATCCGCCACGCCAGATTTCAACCAATTCAACCTCCTCCTACTCATTCATCTGCGTGTTTCACCTCATTTTCCCATCTAACTTTACTCCATTCCTCTCTCTCCGTCCCACTCTCTCCCCATCCCTTTCCCCGTATCTTTCCCCCTCTCTTCCCCTCCCCATCTCTCTCCCTCTCTCCTCTCCTTTCCCTCTCTTCCCCCTCTCTTCTCCCTCTCTTCCCCATCTCTTCTTCCCCTCTTCCTCCTCTCTTCCCCCTCTCTTCCCCCTCTCTTCCCCCTCTCTTCCCCCTCTCTTCCCACTCTCTTCCCCCTCTCTTCCCCCTCTCTTCTCCCCCTCTTCCCCCTCTCTTCCCCCTCTCTTCCCTCTCTCTTCCCCCTCTCTTCCCCCTCTCTTCCCCTGTCTTCCCCCTCTCTTACCCCTCTCTTCCCCCTCTCTTCCAACTCTCTTCCACCTCTCTTCCCTTTCTCTTCCCCCTCTCTTCTCTATCCATCGCATCTTCTCACTCTCTTCTTCATCCTTCACATCCTATCTTCTCCATTTCTCTCCTCATCATCCTTCAATCCCGCTCCTCAGTTTGCTCCAAGGGCTGTTTCACCATTTTCCACTCTCTCAAGGTGGCGAATAAATGGTGTGAGTGAATGTAGCTTACTTTGTCGCCTGTAGGGGGACTTTTGGGGGATTGGTAGGGAAACTGCAATTTAAAGACAAGACAAGTGTAAGGAAAAAAAGAGGAGAGGAATTGAGATGGAACAGATGTAAAACAGAAAGTGAGAAAACGAGGTGATTTGGAGTAAGATCGAAGGTTGAAGGTTAGGGGACGAGCAGAAGGGAAAGAGAGATTTGATATGAAACGGGATGGGATTTGTAAGTGAAAAGGTGTAGAAAAAGAAAAAAGCAGAGATGAAGAAAGAGAGAATGATGGAAAGAGAGAAAGGAGATTAAAAGCTCTAGGGCGGGAATAGGTAGGATGAAGAGAGAAAACATACAAATTCGAGCAAAATCTACTAAACTTTATCAATAATTAAACTCTTTATCGGTTTCTATTTGAAACTTTACGAGGTAAGGTTTTCTTCAGAGTCCTTTCTCTACCCCATCGAAAAAAACGTAGAAGAGACGCGTTAGAGGTCTTATTAGGAGTACAGAGAATCGTTTAGAATTTCGAAAAAAACTGATTATGGGGAGAAATTGTTCATGGGTTGCTCGAATTAATTATAACATCTAGCAAGTTATGAAATTTTGAGGATAATTGAGGGAGATTTTCCCGGCTTACTAAGAAGCAGCAAGGCTCATATTATTGTTTAAAATAACGATCGTGTCTGCCTTTTTGAAGTTCGAAATTCCTATATTTAAAGTTTCTGTTATGTAATTTGTGGCGGCATGTATCTAGGTGTTTATCATTAGTCCGCATAAGCAGCAATAACGGACAGTTTTAATGTGAATACCATGAAAGGAATGGAACGTGAACTGGTGGACAGTTTCCCTTCATCGTAATTCATCATGTTCAGTCAATATTTACTTTTTATTAATATATTATAAAGAATATTTTTATAAGTAAGATAAGTAAATTACATTTAACCTGGTGACTGAGCGTGGTGAAAAATTGTTCTGTTTTGGACTACAGGACATACGTCTTCTACATTCAAACTCGAAATCTAATTTATAACTGTTTTTCAATTATTGCAGTTACCATCATTAAGGTTTTTTAATGGCAAAATACAATGTAATTTTTTAAAAATTTCTCAATATCCATTTTTGGTCAAATATTTCATACACTCTTTTTGAGTGCACTTTATATTGGAAAATTGATTTTTGTTATGTCTTCAACATTTGTTACCATACTGATTTCATTTATTTTTTCCAAATTTCTAGTTTTTTGCGTGAAATGTGATGGTGACTTTTAAATAAAAACTTTCCCATATTTTTTGATAACCCACCAATTTTTAAAAGTGCTTATAACACAACAGTACTGCAAATCTCTTTATTTCCTAGGAGGTAATTGCTGCCACTTCAACTCTCCCTAGAATTAAAGTGAAAAACTAACAGTACCCAGGATTTCGGGATTGACATTTTTAGTTTTGCTAACAGGTGGCGCTAACGATTAAATTGTATTTGATGAATAATAAAATATATAATTCTTTGAAATTCACTGAGTAATACTTACTGCTTTCTATCTGAGTTAATAATATGTAACATTGAATGATTATTACCAATAAAATGGAATCCGCAGAATCAGAAGGACATGCATCAAGTGATGAGGCCTTTTCCTCGAGTGATGAAACAGACGAAGATGATTCGTTTGAAGGCGGATGTGCGTACAAACTATCAGAAACAAACATTAAGTTATTGATTCAAAAAATAAGGAAAACTGTTCTTCTCTTCAGAAAATCACCTGCAAAAAACAAGATTCCTTCAGAAGAATGTTATCTAAATGTATGGTGAGGATAAATCACCTATTATTCATATAAAATCTCGCTGGAACCGTTTAGTTGAATTGATCGAACGATTTATATTTCTTAAAACCTGCATAATGAAGGCCTTGATTTATCTGAATTCCGATACGTCATTCAGTGAGAGTGAACATGAACTTGCTTCTTCTATTTTTGCTACACTGCAGCTAGTGAATATTACTATGGAAGCTCTTTGCCGAAGAGATGCAAATCTTTTGATGTCTGAGGCAGCGTTGGAATGCATGATGAAGAAACAGAATTATGTTAATACAGAGTTAGGACATAATATGAGAAATGCCTTGCATTAATATAAGAAAAGCTTTTGCGTAGGCGAACAAAATTAACAGGTGATAAAAAATCACATTATATATTATAAGGCTACTATTTCCCAAATTTAACATTCAAATTTCTCTCCCACCGAACCTATCCGTCCAATATTCACCGGAACTCAGGAGCGTGCCTCGTCAATACTGCAATCGTCGACGGGCGGGAGACGAGTAATCTATACATTGGGCCAGATAGTGAAGTGAAATTAAATTTAGAAATAACATTCTTATCGACAAAAAAGTTATACGTGTATGTACAAAATTTTATAGAGATATTTAGAGAAAATACGTCAATTACTTTGAAAAATCTAACAAAAAGTTCAAACCAGGTCTAATTCAGGCTTGTTTCCCAATGTTGACGTCCCGAATTGATTACTTATACACATTGACAGAAAATGTTTCAGTGCGTGTTAGTCATTCCAAGAAATTCTCATACCATAAATATCATTTGTAGTTTATGGTTTATCAATGATAGAGAAAAAATGGAAAAAATTAATATAACACTATCAGGTTTAAAATATTAACAACAATGTCAAAATCTCTTTCTGAGATTATATTTAGCATGTATTTTTTTAAATAAACGAATTTAATTAATGTTACTGTTTATACGCTAATATATATGGATCAACTGTCCATTGCTGAAGAGTAGTCGAGTGGAAAATAAAATAACCCATTTGTTCAGTCGTCTATGCTTAAGACGGGTTCGATAATGATCGTCTCCATGGCAACAATCCGATAAAACGCTGTCTTAATAGAAGTTCAAGAAAATACTATCATATTAAAATTCGTTGATAAGAATTATAATCGCCATTCTTTTTCTCTTAGAACAGTATAAACTTCGCTCTGATATCACAATTTTAAGATATTTTAATGTATTAAAGAAACATCTCTGCACGATGGATTTGAGATTTCCTATGCAAAACAAATGGGTAAAAAACGTTCTTGGAATTGAACCCAGGACTTCAATCATCGCCAAATTAAATACAGTTGGTAAATGGGCACTAGCAGCATGAGCCTCATACCAAGTTTCATGAAAATTGGTTCATTGGTTCAAAAGTTGTTAGCAGGGGACACACACACAGATAGGACCATTTCATTTCTTTTGGAAATCAGCCAAAAATTATGAATACTTCGTGGTTATTTACTGCAATTGTTGCTCAAAATTGTTTTTGAGACAGAAATTGAAGAGTGTTTTCAGAATTCCTCTATCATTTTTCCCCACTGACGAGTTTCTTTTTAAAGTTGTATGCCAATAAAACCATTGTAATTAACGTAAAGCTTAGAAAATTATTGCATTGCCTATATTTTATCTTATTTCATCAATGTTTTAAATTTCAAAAAATTTTGTTCAGTAGTTTTTCGTTTATGAAATATTATATATTAAAATATCTTAAAATTGTGATATCAGAGCGAAGTTTATACTGTTCTAAGAGAAAAAGAATGGCGATTATAATTCTTATCAACGAATTTTAATATGATAGTATTTTCTTGAACTTCTATTAAGACAGCGTTTTATCGGATTGTTGCCATGGAGACGATCATTATCGAACCCGTCTTAAGCATAGACGACTGAACAAATGGGTTATTTTATTTTTCACTCGACTACTCTTCAGCAATGGACAGTTGATCCATATATATTAGCGTATAAACAGTAACATTAATTAAATTCGTTTATTTAAAAAAATACATGCTAAATATAATCTCAGAAAGAGATTTTGACATTGTTGTTAATATTTTAAACCTGATAGTGTTATATTAATTTTTTCCATTTTTCTCTATCATTGATAAACCATAAACTACAAATGATATTTATGGTATGAGAATTTCTTGGAATGACTAACACGCACTGAAACATTTTCTGTCAATATGTATAAGTATTCAATTCGGGACGTCAACATTGGGAAACAAGCCTGAATTAGACCTGGTTTGAACTTTTTGTTAGATTTTTCAAAGTAATTGACGTATTTTCTCTAAATATCTCTATAAAATTTTGTACATACACGTATAAATTTTGTCGATAAGAATGTTATTTCTAAATTTAATTTCACTTATCTTTGCTTTAAACTGTACTCAATTTTAGCATCTGCTTTTTCTTCTCCAGTTTTCTTTAATTGCTCAACATTGTAATCAATAAATTTGTTTCGAATTCATTTGCATTGTTGAGTAAATTACCTCAGTACTATATATTAAAATTTTCAATTCTGTGAAACCAACGTAGTTATTTTACATAGATAATGAAATAAAATATATGAATGTCGAAAAAACTATTTGAAATATATTAATTGCATTATAAAAGCATCTAAATTATTCAATTAGTTTTGTAAGAGCGGCTAACAGAAAACAAGTCACTCGCAGCCAGAGGCAGCTCGCAAAAACATAAAATCACTGTACATTGATAAACGAGAATGAGCAGTTCACAGCAGGCGCCCAATCCAACATCCTGGTTGGCGTGCCGGGCACCTGAACTATTTGGCTCCCTCATCTTTTCATAGTTTAAATTGACATATTTCTTATGTTAATGTGTTGATAACATTTGTACTTCACCAAGGTGCAAAAATTAGCTTTTAATGAAAAGATGACTACGAAATTGCATTTTTGTTGGATTTCCGAGTATTCACTACTGGAGCAAGGTTTGCTTTGTATAACAGGTGATAAGATCAAGCTTGGGATGGCGAAATAAAGGCGGTAAGGATATGATGTCTTAGGGCTAGTTTATAAATACAGTTGAAAGAGAGTGGCAAGCGGTCAAAGCGTCAATTTTATTAAAAACTAATTCCTGAAACGAGATAAAGTAATGCTGAAACTGCACCTTTATAAAATTAGAAGAATTTTTTCATTAATTCCCTTAGATTGTGGAATAAACACCACGTGGAAACTTTGTCTATAGAAATCGTTTGTGCAACATTCCGCAGAAACTCGTTTGGAAAATTCTCCGCGGCAAATGTTAAACATATTTCCAGCGATATTGTTATCATATTTATGAAATTTGTGTTCGTTTTTTTTTAATAAAATCGAAACAATTCAACTTTTATTAGTTTATTTAGCAATTTAATTTTTCGATCCATCCGCTATTTTTTCACCGTAACAATAATAAAAACGTTCATCGGAAGGAATAAAAATTATAATAGATTGTAGGGAAGAGTAGGAAAATTTTGTTGGGAAAAACATAAATATCCAGACCCGTCCGAAATTGACGCCCCATCTCCTAGAAAGAACGATGTAAATAAATTCGAAGAGTCCATTGTTTCTCCAAAATCGAAAGCGATTCTCATCAGCGGAGTCTTTTTTCGGGCACTTATATCCTCTTTCCCTCTTCTTATCTCTCATTATCTCTTGTCCCGAACCAACTCCCTTAGCGTACCTGATCCCTTCATAACCGTCTTATTCTCCACTCGAACCTTTAAAGTAACAAATCCCCTCACTCTCCCTTTAACCACTCAAAACACCACGCCATACCGTAGGCGTCGCGCGAAATGCATTGGGCCCATTCGCGTTAATTTTTCTCTCCCTCTCTGCATTCCATTCGAGATAACTCCCGCCCCTGCGATATTAAAAGTTATTGGCAACAACCCCATAACGACTCCCTGATTCGCTTATCTCAGTTTCATTTCTTAAACTAAGAAAGCCTCTATTCCACTTTTCTCCTCTGTCTATTTTCTCTCTCTCCCCTACTTTCCATATCCTCTACCATCCACCTTCCATCTAGCTCCCGAGCAACCTCCGCCAGTAGTTCTTGGAGCATCAGCTCCCAGAGATACCAATATACGAGTTTGTTTTTTTGTGTATTGACAAGGAAGGGAAACGTTCACACAAGACTTGGTTATTCGGAGTCGCGAAAGGAGTGGAGGATTTTGGAAGGGAAGTGAGGTGAAGATTGGCGTGAGGGAGGGCGAGTTTTGCATTGGAGGACTTATGCTGACACTCGAAAATCGCTCCAGTTACAAAACTAACTCCATCACACCCTTCCTTTTCTCCACGCCTCTTTCTCTCTCTCTCTTTCCACTCTCTTTTTGTTCCGTTTCCCATGTTTCCAACTTCTCTTACGTCCTTTACTGGATCACCTTCACGTGTTTCTGTCATCCCGTCACGTTTTCTCATTGATATTCTCTTTAGATCAACCTCTTTGCCTCTTCTCCGTATATTTTTAAGCCTGTAATTTTTGTAATATGAAAGCCATATTTTTAGCTCCCCATGGTTTAACGTTTTAATCTCCATGGTTAACTACCATCTGACGTTTATTTTCTCTCAAACTTTTTGCTTACGCATGACTTTTCTATTTTCTTTCTCTATTCGCCTCTCTTTAGGTTAATCATCACTGCCATATTCGATTAACTATTCTTCATTCAAACATCCATCGTCCATCTTCCTTTTTCCTCAGCTTTTGAAGCATTTTATAACGGTTTATTTTCTACTGACAGATTTTCTGGAAGATATAATTGTCTCCATACCTTTGATCGACGTGTGCATTGAGCTTTTTCGGCATCATGTTTTTAGGCTTAGTAATTGAAATTTAACAGCCAGTTGAAGAAATTTTTGGGTATTGCATATTTTACCCAGTGGAGGCGACGAATACTGGAATTTCAAAGAAAATATAGGTTTTATTAATGATAAGAGAATATAGAGTACGGTGATGCAGACTTAACTACTCGTCTGATGTATAGTGGGAGAATTTTCGATAAGATCTTTTATTCCTTATTACATTATCGGAAATTCTATTTTATGCCTCATAGATGGTCATTTACTCGAGTAAGGACTTTCCGTATGCTACGCGGAGATTGTTCAAATACCTCTCATTTTCTCGGGTGGAATATCGCTTTTTTTAGTGTAATCATTTTTCTCGAGATGACTTACATGCTCTATTTCATTTTTATTTCTCTCTCTCTCTCTCTCCATTTTTTATTATCTGATTATTATACGCCATTCCCTCTTCTTTCGTTTTCTTCCTCTTATCGCCATCCTATTCCAATCCTCACCCTCCTTTCTCTCTACCCCTACGACCGTAGCACCCTAGCAATCTCTATTCCCTCTCAATCTCATTCTCCCTCAATCTTTCCCATACCAGAAAAACAAAAACGTTTATAATACCTCCAACCCGCGTACGCCGTCATCTCTCAACCTGAAAGTTTTCCTTCCTTAACCCTATCCCTTCTTCCTCCTTCCCGCCCTTTCTCACTCTCACCATTTCCATCACCCATATCATCCAGAAATCCACTCCATCGCCCCATCCTTTCCCACACCACGGCTGGTCAATTCCACCCCTCCCATCCCGCTAACTCCACGCATTTTCCACGGTCACAACGCTGGCAATATCATAAGCTCACCTCTTTATCCGAACCATTGTCCCCCCTCGACTTCTTTATACTTTAAGGAATTCCTCCTCCCTTAACTTCCGTCCCATCCAAAACAAGCGGTACCAACGCCGCTTCTCTTCTTCCTCCCTATCCATACGCCTCCCTCCCACGTCTTTACCCTCTTTACCCATACTCAATGTACCACCTTCTCGCTCATTCTATTCCCTAACCTCTCTCTTTTTCCATCCTTCCAAACTCCCATCAAGACATTCTCGTTAATACGAACTTCCAAGACTGGAGGGTAACCACGTTTGAGAAGAGCATCCTCGAGTACAGAGTAATGCTCTATCGGAACAAAGCCTCCATCCTCGACGAGCAAGGGCATAGGGGATAGAGGTTTTGGTATGAAGGGGATGGCAGCTATCAAAGTGGAGGTATTGGAGGCTGTTGGTGGGTTTGATGTGAACACAGGTGCGGATTTGGCTGTCTTGAAGGTAAAGATCGACATCCAGGAATGTGATATGGGAGGTAGAGGATTGGTGGGTGAAGGACAGTGAAGGATGGGAGGAGAGACGCGAGAGAAAGGAAAGGAGAGAGTCAGGTCCATGCGTCATAATGAGGAAGACATCATCGATGTATCTCAGCCACAAAAGTGGAAGAATCAGTCCATGGAGTCTGAAACGTTGAAGATAAACGCTAGGAATGATGAGTTACAATATGAAATATGATAATATTACTATTCAAGTATTTATAATTAACGATCTGCAGCCACTGGTAGCAGACAAATTTCTGCCTGCATCTTATGTAGGCGATTGAAAATGTAGAGTAAAAAGCCTCGAAATAACTGGCAGGCATGAGGGATCATTTTGTATTCAATATATATATATATATATATATATATATATATATATATATATATATATATATATAACAACTTACGGAAAAGGAAAGGTAAAATGAATATATGGATGTCAACAAGGTGTTGGGATGAGGAAACCCAGTGAGCACTCACCAATCAGACGACTTCAGGTTGGCGAGGCCCCGGGGATGTCGAAGCGACACACGTAAAATAACACAAAAACACAGAAACATCACAAACGTAAAGCTTTCGGAACTACTCCTTCTTCAGCTACAGAGAGAGAACTGAAGTCGTCTGATTGGTGAGTGCTCACTGGGTTTCCTCATCTCAACACCTTGTTGACATCCATATATATATATATATATATATATATATATATATATATATATATATATATATATACAAAGGTGATATTCCGACGACTGAGGGGACTGGAACTCCACCATCGCTCTCTACGCGGACGATTGCGCCATTGTAACACAAAGCTTCCAGCCGGAAATGGCTGTCCGATATGCAAAGAAACTAATGAACAAAATTATCAAATACTACAAACAGTGGAGAATCGAGATAAATCCTCAAAATCACAAGCAAACCTCTTCAACAAAAAGGATGCCAATACGCCGAGGAAACTAACTATTGAAGGAAGTGAAATTCCCTGGGCGAAAAATATTAAATATTTAGGTTTAACTATGGACAAGAAACTACGGTTTGACGACCATGTAAAAAGGATCAACCTAACAGCAGCAGGGAAAAGTGCCAGACTCTTCCCAATCTTTAATTCAACTGACGTGTCCAGGGAATTAAAAACGCACATATATAAAACAACAATCAGACCGACACTTACGTATGCGGCCCCAGTATGGACCGGACTTATTATGCAGAAGTCCTGGAAAATACTAGAGATCGCGGAAAGAAAAATTTTAAAGCGCATTAGCAGGACATGGGGTCGGAATGTAGATTACTACGAAATGGTAAGAATAAAACCGATTAGGGAGGAGGCCAAGAAATTGGCCATAACATACAAAGCGACGTTAGAAAACAAAACAAATGATGTTCTCCGCGATCTCGCGAAAAACAAAGTGTCGGTCTGGGACTAATACAAAAGGGCTTTGGCATCCACAGGTGAAGAGGATTGGGTCCCTCCAAAAAAGCGGCGGAAATGAAATGATTTGATTTCTCAGTTTTACAATTGACCAACAAGTTTTAAAAACACGGACGAGGTGCCTGTACAACCCCCTTTTTTTACATTACATTACGACGTTGAGTAGAGCCACCATGGAAAGGCAACTTAGAAATAAATATACCACGGGAGGGTATGAACCAAAAATCTTCCGATCGGATTCGCAAACTTGACAACGTACTTGGTTATCCAGTCTTAATTTCGTAGGATACCTTCTTCGACTTTGATTTAGTGTACAGTATTCGGCCAATCTCAGATTTTTGCTTGTTTCGTTTGGATTTCAGTTTGATTTAATTGGCATAATTTCGGAGTCCCAGTGGCATATAAAGATATTGTATTACTTCAGTATGAGTCCAAATCGTTCGTGATGAGCTTGATATAGATCTACTAAAAAAAAGTACGGTGGTCAAATCATTAAATTAAAAAATATTCAATTCCGAAGAATTTAATGTAACTTTTACAATTTAACGGTCCAGTGGCACCTCTTAATATTGGCCAATCTCTAAAAAGCTTTTTTTTCTTATCTCTGAACCCATATGGCACCTTTCCCACACTAGTGCGTAGTAATCAAAAATAAAAATTATAAAACGGTATTTTCGGCCCATCCTAATGTACATTGTTGAAAATGAAATTTGGGGTCTACGGTGTACAGAATGGAAATAAATAAAAACTCCTGAACTTTAGGCTAATTTCCGACAACAGGTTCCTGTAGGCCATCGCCCTGCGAACTTGTAAGTATAATTATTTTTCCTCTATTTTTTTCTCTTATTGACATATGATTGCTCAGTTTGGTTGTTTTCCGATAGATGTTTATATTTATTTCCTAATGAACATTACACTAACTTTTTCATATACGTATAAACCTTTGATATCACTACACTCTTTGCCCCGAAATTAACTGTGTGCGCCTGGTAATTCACTGTCAATTATGTTAATAATGCGTAGCAACAGAACCTAATCGACTGACACCATCAACCCTCTCATCTAATACATCTCACTAATAAGCGCGTGGCATTAACAGAGAAGTGCGGAATTTTTGAATATGGAATCCCCAAGTTCCCCCTCCCCTCGGACGCGTGCGCTGAGCGTCTTGTACGAAAATAATTCCACTGAACGATATATGTAACTTTTTTGCGACATATAGCTTAGTTAGTATAATTTGTGATATCATGCTGTACGATTGGATGGATTTTAATCGAAATCCTTATAGCCATTTTTGAGTAAATCGAATTTTGTTTCAAAATATCCAAGAATCATGTACCTTTAATTTTTGCGCAATATCGTTCATCTCCTCAGAATGTCTTTTAAGAATGGCATTAAACAGAAATTGGTGTCAGATATCATTTGATTTAGTTTAACCGTAAGGCTATAGTAAGATTTTGAATGGATCACGGCGGAGGCGTGACGTCATAAGGTTTAGGTAAGGGAGCTTAGCGTAAATTTTAATGTCACTGGACGCCAAATAGTGATTTATAGATACATACGGCTTACGCAGTATTATTGTTGACATCAGTCTCTACAATTGGATTGATTTTATTCAAATTTTCTGTAGACATTTTTGAGTAAATCATTTTTTTTTAAATCGCCAAGAATAAAATTTATATTGTTTATTTTTAGTTTATTTTGATGCAATATCGTTTTTATGAAAGAGGGTCTGCAAAAGATGATATGTTGTATAAATACGAGATATCATTCTATTTTATGCACGCGTTTCGGCTCTAGAACGGCGATCAGACAGACAGACGGAAGGACAGACATACAGACGGCATGGCGAAAACCACTTATGGACTCAGGGACACCTAAAACCTGTATTTCCATCAAAATCTCGAAGTCGAATATTTTCACGATTACAATACTTTCTAAATATATGAGAAAGTAAAAATTCACTCTTTGAACAAGTCCGCGTAACATAAGTGTAATACCTCCAACAAAAAATTACATTATCACATCACAGGCATACGCGAAGTACGTAATACGTGCTCAATTGACGACCGCGAATATTCATGTTTTATACGTATTGGCTAATTGAGCGCCACGTTTGTTTGACTGTGTGCGCCCAAACCTGCGTTGGAAAAACCCGCATCGGATAAACTCGCCTTAGGAAAACCCGCGTTGGTGTATTATAAATTTATAAGATCGTATTAGGATGTCCTAATTGATACATGAATCTTACCGTTTCCCAACAGCTTCAAAAATACGTTACAAAAATACTAACTGGAAGATAATATATATCTAGTTAACACTAGGCTTCGGAAAGAATTTGGTGAAAACTACGCACTCGGTATACGAGGTCACTTATGCACTCCCTATTTATCGGACCTGCTGTTGCATGCGATACCAAGAAAAATTTTTAAATTTATAGTTTTCGAAACTTTTATTCCCCCTAATTGACCCGTGCACCTTCGATAAAATGGATTTCAATTAGGCAGATGCAATGTTCATGGAGCGAAGGCAGTATGTTTTTTCTCCTTCTGCGAGAATCGCCTTTCCATGCTGACCCAATTCAACGGAATTAAGGGTATATTCATTCAGGCTATCCGGGAACAATAAGGGTTAATAAAATCTCTTTATCAATAGATCACCTTGAAAAATAATTACAATCGCATTGTGTCGGATCATTGAACAAGCTGAGCAAACGACTGCATGAAATGTATCAATTAAAAAGAGAGGGAAATAGGAAATGAAATTGGAATCCTATTTCTGGCCGTATTAAATATATTTAAAATGTAAAATTAATATATCTGATTTACTGGTAAATATTGTTGGGAAGTATTACTTGGAATGATCTTTTAAATGATGCTTAGATAGATAAAAAATATTTTCCTTCGATAGTTTCACTCTTTGACTTCATTGCGAAGAAGTGTTCCTCTTGTCGTCACTCAGTCATATTTTTGTAATCAAGGCGTCACTTAACAGATAAAATCAAAAGATTGCTTTCTTTTTTTAACTTCGACGTGATAGTGCATGAGAGTTTTGTATGCCTAATATGGTAGAATTAGTTAGCAGAAGTGCTATCTTCATTTGCATTTGCCCAGAGTTTTGATGGGTTGATATAGGGAATGTGGTACTATCTCTAGGGCTTCAGATTTAAGACTTGTTAACTTGGTTCTGCTGTTGTGATTTCTATTTTTTTAGCGTTTTCTTTTTAAATTCGTTGCTATAATCTCTCATAGCTTTGTTTTTGTGATACTACTTTCTGAAATGACACACACACATTCGTCGGATTGATAAAAATGGGATTTACCAGGAAGTTGGAAATATTTTATACATCCTTAGCAGGACCGCAGGTCGAATACGCTTGAGTTATACGACATTTAATAATACTTGGATCAGAAAAAGTTCAGCGAGTTTCAACTAGGTTCGTAAAGCGACTATCTGACCGAAAGTGAAATGTGACTTCGTTATCAAACGATTGGAATTGAGCATCGTTCGAGTGACGCCGATTGAACCCTGGATGAGACTTAAAGATAATTATAGTTACTAAGCTTTATATGGTGTGGTTTTAGTAATAATTGAAAGGCAATATTTGAAGTCA
Source organism: Tanypteryx hageni (assembly GCA_028673005.1). Taxonomy (NCBI): domain Eukaryota; kingdom Metazoa; phylum Arthropoda; class Insecta; order Odonata; family Petaluridae; genus Tanypteryx; species Tanypteryx hageni. The sequence continues at coordinate 100,312,393 of CM054120.1, read as the reverse complement.
TGACCACTACAACGAAGCACGCGATATCGGTAGGACATTCAGACCTACAAGTGATTAATGTTAAAGGAATTTTTGTGGATTGCACTTCCTGCTACAGTCCTGTCTGGTGAATTGAGGGGTGATACCGTAGGTTCTGATGTATGTAAATGAGAATATCAATTAATCCTGAAACCTCGTCGATACGTATTCAAATAATTGACTCAAATAACCCGAATTCTTTCTTATTAATTACTGAAAGATTTCTATGTAGAGGTAAAGTTCTTAAGAACTCGTGTCTCATTCGGTGAATTTATTAGACTCGCCGTTTCTCCACTAGAATCTACACTACCTAAACCCGAACTTCTAACTTCCCTAATTACATTGACTGGAACTATCACTTGTCTCCCTTTCTCTCGTCCTATCTCGGTGTTCCCCATTCCATTCTTCCCCATTTCTCCTTCCTTTTCTTCTCCCGAAAAACCCTCTTACGCTAGCACGCAGTGCTACTCAGTCCTCTGTGGTCACTTATTTTACCCCCTCTCACCCCCTCCCCCAATTCCATCCCCTTATCACCCCTTAGCTTTAAACTTCGAACGTGTTCCCAAAGCTCCCGTTTGTATTCCCTGGCGTGATTTTACGTACACGTGAGTTAGCGAGTCGGTGGGCGGGGTGAGCATCAATGAATCAGCCATGCAATATAAATGCGCCACCACGCGCCACCAGAACTCGTCATTCCGAGAGAGAGGCCTTGGGAAACCCTGCTATCACCGCCACAGTCATATTCCAAGCCAAAAATCCTTCGGTTCTTTCCCCCCTTTTTCCTCAGGCTCCCACAGCAATATTCACCCGCCCTTCCCCATGTAACCCCGGCACTCGTGCCACGGCAATTTAACTACTCACGAAACACAAGATTTTTTAAGATCGGGAAATAAGTGCTCATAAAACGAATCGCACGGCATACGTTAGTTTTAGGTTATTGTTTCCAAGAAAATGTGGGGATATCGGTATATTTGTCGGTAATGTGATCGTGATAAAGATTATGATTTCGCGTTTGCGACCCTATTTCTCAAAGATTTCAAAGGAAGGACTTACGGATTCTATTGGTAGATCAGTGAAAATGACACGTTGAGAGTTACAAGTAATTTATAACAAGCACTGGTAGTGAACAACGTAGGTAAGAAAAATCATTTACTTTTTATTATACATTTATTTTATGAGATACTTACCAAACTTCCAGGAAAATGTTTGAATATTTAGCTGCGCATTAAATACTCTTTACGCCGAGTCTTATTGTATCTACGTTACGGAACTTAAGTCTCATTTTCCGGAATTATATCCAAGACCGCCATTCAACGTTTGTATTTTTCATGATCGCACCATAAACTTTCAATATTAATTAATCGATCAGATGATGAAAACATTTGCAAGTAATAATTGCTGTAATATTTATGATTTTCGTGTTTCTAATTTCAATCAATCAATCTGACAAATACTCCAGCAGACTCAATTTTTACGAAAATATTATCGATGATTTTAGCTATTTTTGTTCGTTTTAGAGGTATTTAGTAATCGGTATTATCTCTTGATGTAGAATTAGAGAAAAGGTGATTTAAAATTTTCAATTTCACAAAAGCATCCTTTTCTCAGAATATTGTTTGTTTCATTTTCCATCCTGGTCAACCTAGTGTTAATTCTTTTTTCACTATCCAAGTCATTTTAACCGACTTTTACATTTAACTTTCGGGGAATCTTTCAATAATTTTTGCAACAAAATAAAAAACGCAATAGTCAAATGTTATCATTCCAGTTCGTCCGAGAATACTAACTTCGCCACAAAGCTCTTCGTTACGAGTACTCTCTTGCGTACTTCAGCTTCCCTCTGTCACCTAATTGCTAAGTAAATTGAACCTAGCATATATTTACAGTAAGAAGTATTCATTCGAATATTACGTGCCTATATAATTATTTATTACTAGGAAATTTTGGGTTCTGAGCGCTTACAGACTTGTGGTTGACGGATTGGAAGTCCCTCATATATAAAAATAATTATTAAAAATTTCGATCATACCATTCAAAAACCCTGGAATTCAGTATGCGCACGCTCCTCCACGTATCCATGGTGACCCTTAACCCCTCCCTTCCGTCCACTCTACGCTTCTCTCTCTGCCGCTATTACGTTGTTATTCCCTTATTCAGGTAGTCAGAGAACCCACGAGAGAGGACAATATATTAGACTTAATATCCCTGAACGTGTTTCTGAAGTAGTTATTGAAGAAGGAATCAGCGATCACCGAGTAGTCCGAGTTATCTTGAACATAGCATTCGTAAAGTATCGCAAGCCTAAGCGAAAAGTGTACATATTTAAAAATGCTAACTTTGCGGACTTTAAAGAGAAACTTATTAAAGATTACGCAACTTTCAGAAAATTAGCAAGCACGAAGAACGTTGAGGAAACTTGGAAAGCTTTCTTATCAGTAATTAGAACAGGTATAAATACGTACATACCAAGTAAATATATTACCGATAATGGAGAACCTAGGTGGTATAATCGGCAGGTTAGATGTGCTCTCAGGAGACAAAGAAAGCTTCACTCAAAACTTAAATGCGCCAAAAATAATATGTCACGGGAGGTAATAAATACAATTTCAAACAAGTACAGAAATTGTCGGACTTGGACTAAAAAGATTATGCGCAAGGCATTAATGAACTTTAAGAAAAAGATTCTCTGTGAACATCTAAACGAAAATCCCAAAATCTTTTGGTCTTATGTTAGAGAAGTTCAAGATCGACGCCCAACCGTAGCACCATTAAGAAACGACAAAGGAGAGGTAGTTTACGATAGCATTGATAAAGGAAACTTGTTAAACTCATTTTTTCAAAGCGTATTTACGACCGAAGTGGAGAAAAGGAAGGTCGATCCACCCGAACCAAGCGAAGAGAAGATGAACGATATACTTATATCAGCGAAAGGTATAGCAGAACAGCTCAAAATCATAAATGCAAATAAATCCCCGGGACCGGAAGAGATACCAGCTAGAGTATTTAAGGAATTAGCGTTAGAAATAGCACCTTATCTCGAAACAGTTTTCAGTAAGTCACTTAGTCATGGCGTTATACCTAAGGAATGGAAATTAGCGTTTATAACTCCGCTACATAAAGGCGGGGAAAAAGACGACCGAGAAAACTACAGGCCGATTTCGCTAACCTCAATATCTTGCAAGATTCTAGAGCACATCATCGTTAGTTCTGTGATGGACTTCTTAGATAGCCAGGACTTGCTCAGTAAATATCAGCACGGTTTTAGGAAGGCAAGATCTTGTGAAACACAGCTCGCTCTGTTTGCACATGATATACTACGATCCGGTGATCGAAAGACCCAGCTAGACGCGGTTTTTCTTGACTTCAGGAAGGCATTCGATAAAGTCCCTCATATTAAGTTATTGAAAAAATTACAAGCCTGTGGAATAAATCGAAAGATAATCGAGTGGATCAGGGACTTTCTCAATGATCGGGAACAAATGGTAGTCATTGATGGATTTAAATCAGATTCGGTCAGCGTGTCCTCCGGCGTTCCACAGGGAAGTGTCATCGGTCCCCTATTATTCCTTATATACATAAATGACTTAGATAATGTTATTACAAGTAAAATCAAGTTATTCGCGGATGATACGGTAGTTTACAGAGAGATTAACAGTCCTGCTGATCAAGCATTACTTTCTAACGATCTACACGCAATTCTCGAGTGGTGTAAAGAGTGGCAATTAGAGCTGAACTTAGGTAAGTGTTCCGTCATGAGATTCTGGAGAAACAAAGAAATTGAGGCGATGAATTACAGTATAGAAGGCGTACATCTAAAATTAGCCGAATCCGTGAAATACTTAGGCGTCATTTTAACAAGTAACCTCTCGTGGGACACACACATACGAAATATATCCGGGAAAGCTAAGCAAAAACTAGGATTCATCAAACGGATAGTAGGTAAAAGCGAAGAAAAAGTCAAAGAGACATGTTACTTTTCTTTAGTTAGACCGCTGCTAGAGTATGCGTCGAGCATATGGGATCCGTACGAGAAAGGTTTAATCGCCGAGTTAGAGAAAGTGCAGCGAAAAGCTGCTAGATTCGTCAAAAATTGTTATGATAGAAATATAAGCGTTACAGGCTTGATACAGGACTTAGGATGGGAATCACTAGCTGAGCGTCGATCACGTGCTAGGTTAAAACTTCTTGAAAGATTTAGAACGAGTACTTTCTACAGCGACGTCAAAGAAATAATAAGAACTCCCACCTATATCGGTAGAATGGACCATCCTCGTAAAATAAGAGAGATAGCCTGTAGGACAGAGAGATACAAAGGCTCATTTTTCCCTAGAACGATAGCTGAGCAGAATAAAACTTGCGATCAAAAGTAACCTCGCGTAGGGGGTAAACCAAGGCCTAATTTTGGAGTTTTCCCCTTGGTGTTAATACACCCCCTGCCACACACCCTTGCGGTGGCTTGCAGGGTAAACTGTAGATGTAGATGTAGATGTACGTTCTCAGCTACTCCCTCTCCAAAACCCCACGCGCTATCTCCGTCACGGGGGCAAGTAGAATTCCCAGAAATTTTCCGTGTGTAACATTGTTTTCGGACTCGCATCCCCTCCAAACTATTCATTCCCTCCTCTTATCCTTTCTCTCTCATTTGTTTGCATTTACGAAAGTTTTTTTTCTCTGTTTCTCATATTATTGTTTTTTTTCCTTTCCCTGAACTATTTTAGAAATTTTCGCGTTTTTTTACACCTCTCTTCTCTTTGTAGGTGTTTTCCGTAGTGGGAATTTTTTGTGTTAAAACATAACTGATACACAGTTTTTATGACCCACAAAACTAACATTCTTTGGTAATGCTCTGTTATCTACTTACAAATATATTAACTTGTAATTAAAATGTATTTCGTTGAAATCTGTATGTAATTAATTTCTCTTATTTTGTAAATATTGTAATTACTTATATGACGAAAGGGTTAAATGTAAGAAGGGACTACATAGTCTCAATTTCACCCTAATAAAGTCGTTTTTCTGTTTGTCTGTCTGTCTCTCTTTTGAAAAAATCTCTCACGTTCAAATGCCCACCCTCTTCTACGCCCTCGAAATAAAAAAAAATACTGATCCAACCCAGATTAGAAACGCGTAGCAGGAGAGATTTTGAAAGGGGTGAGGAGGTGGGAGTGTAAAGGTTTTACATGCGCTCGTATCCAAGTGCCTCTATGGAAACCGTTCAAGAGTGGCTCACGCGTAAATTCTCGAATTTAAGGATATCGGGTAGATTCATCCTCGTTTGATGAAACAATAAAAGAAATTCCTACCTCTGCTTAGTCCACTCGATTGTCAACATGCAGAATCGATCGACCTAATCATACCGTCGCGGATTTAATTTATAACTCTAAGAAATTACATACTAGAGTGGTTCAAATGGAAAAAAGCAAAAGTGAAAAGAATGTGGAAAATTCATGAAATCCCATTATTATTGTAATTGATATTTTTGTTGCTATTGTTTTTAATTATTTTTGTTGCTATTGTTTTTAATTATTTTTGTTGTTATTGCTATTATTATTTTGATGGGATATTTGTGGTATTTGGTACCCCTTGTCATATAAGTATAGCATTCCGTGTAGAACATTGCACAAAGTTGGAGTTGAGATCGGTGATACGATTTTTGAACGCAGGAGTGAAACCATTTGAAATGTTCAGGAGGATGGTTAATGTGTATGGAGATAACCGTTTATCACAGAGGAGTGTATAAATGGGTTGAAAAGTTTCAAAATGGTATAAAAGACGTGGAAGACGCTGCTCGGCCAGGTCAGGCTGATCGCATAGTCACACCGGAGAACATTTCTGCCGTTGATAGGCTCATTCGCGAAAACCGTCGCATTAAAGTGAAAGAAATAACCAAGAAATTGAGCACCAGCGTTGGATCAGTTCAAGTTATTGTCCACAAAGAGCTTGGATTCAATGAAGTTAGTTCGAGGTGGGTGCCTCGGTAACTCACTGAAGACCTGAAGCAACAACGTGTTGACGGCTGCTCTGTGCTACTCTCTCGGTATGAAGCTGAAGGGGAATTTTCTTGAACCGCATAGTGACCGGGGATGAGACGTGGGTCAATCACTTTCAGCCTGAGAGTAAGCGAGCAAGTAAAGAATTGTGGCATCCAAGCTCGCCGAAGCCAAAAAAATTAAAAGCGACACCATCCGCAGGAAAAGTGATGTTGACTGCATTTTGGGACATAAATGGAGTAATTTTGGAGAGTTATATGGAAAAAGGGATAATTGTCAATAGTGATTCCTACTGAGATCTTCTTCAAATTGACGAATTAAAAGCATTTGATAATGGATAAGAAGAAGGCAAAATTTAAATAAAATTAGTGATTGAAGTGTTTTGCCTATTCAAGGGATACCGAGAAAAATTCAAGCTCTTCAAAATAAATGAACAATCGTGCTTACTAGAAACGTTTCCTTCAAAAACTCAGTAAATTTTCTAAATTATATTTTATGTTTTTGTCTGACGTGTTACCATTCAAAAGTACTTTTAAACAACTAAAGTTAGCGATGGACACAAGATAAGCAAGAAAGCTGGATGTACTCTAACAAGTGGGCGAGTTGTAAATGCCACCTATGAGGCTGACAGAAGGTCTGCAAAAGATTCATGTTTCCTTGTATGTAAGTTGCGGAATCCGGAAAGTCAGGAAATCGCTTATTTTAATATTTATTATTTTAGGAGCCTCTCCCTTCAAATATTCGCACTTTCAGACGAAAAATGCAATTTATTGGTTAATCACAGCCACGAATGTATGGATATAAAATTATTTATAACAGAATCTCTAACAAGATTTTAAAAATCTTTTGTAATCTGTTGATTGTTTTTTTATGTTATTGTGGTGTTTCCATGAATGGCAATGGATTATGTCAAAGAATATATGCTTAAAATAATGGCTTCACAACCATCTTCACGCGCGTTCCCGAAATCCGACCTAGCACACTTTGTGACCCCAAAACATAAGGCGCTATCTATTATATATATATATATATATATATATATATATATATATATATATATATATATATATATATATATTGGTGGAGGGAGAGGTGGACATTGTGAGGGGGAGGGATATGGGGAGGGAGGGAAAGATGGAGTGAACATAGAGAGGAGGTAGAGAAAGGAAGGGTGAGAGAAGAGTGGAGGGTAGGAGTGTAATGGGCGGTGAAGGAAAAGGAGGGAGAGTAATAGTTATAACAAGTATCTGAGCTTTCTGTTGATTTTTGAACGGGCAATCACATAAGTAAAAATAGTATTTAGAATACAAAAAGACTACTTAATGCGAAACTCGTATATGAAAACATATTTAGGATAAACTTATTTTTTAAGTTACAGAAGTTAGTGAGCCCAGGAAAAATCCACGTTACCCAATGGTTGGGAAGCCCAGGTTGAAGTACATATAAAATATTGCCGAATATTCAATGAAATTATAATTATTAGCTCTTTCGAATGCTCCTTTGAACGAAAGGATTATTTTAATGATAGCAACAAAACACAAAATTTTAAAGTGTTTGGGTGTGATAATTTCCGTAATCGGTTCCGTTGTTTCGATTTTACCAAATAGATAATTTAAATAAATTGATCACTTCTATAATACATCTATTCATCGTAGTATACGTACAGGACATATTAATTTGTACTAAGTGGCATACCGACAGAAGATAATGGATGCACTAGATGGAAACATAGTGCAACTCTAAATAAAATGAAAAGAAATTGTTTTATTTGCGAGTCCTATCCCACAGCAATGATTTTGGGTCCTTTTACATTGTGTTCATTGATAGTGAAACTTGAAAAGTGATAAACTGAAAGTGAAATGTCAAAAAAGTAAAATCTACTACGATTAAATGGCATACACAAAAAACAGATTCTTTTCAAGGTGGGTGCTAATTCAGTGAATGCTTGGCATAGGATTGCTTCAATTCTTAATATTAGGCTTTTAATATTCAAAGTGCTTTCATTCTGCTGTTTAATTCTAAATCTAATCTCGCACATAAAATACCGTAGAATGTAATTGCTCGTGATGGTTCAACACTTTTTACATGATTGGAATATGTTCGAGAGGTTACTTAATAGGAAATATGGAAAGGAAATTGTATTTTTTCACGCTTCACATTATGTCAATAAATAATGGTTACGTAAAAATATCTTATCACCTTCAAATATTGCTAATATTGAATATTGGAAAATTCCAAAAACAGCTAATAATTATAAGACTTAGATCCGCGAAGTGTTCTCAAAATAATGAAAGGGAACGATAAGATATATATGCAATACATTCTAATATGGTACATTTTTTTAGATTCTGATGATCACACAGATAATAAATTTCTATTTTACATCGAGTTCATTAATGGATATTTGTCCTATAAAGAGTTAAAATTAAAACTAGGTAGAACATATCCTATCCTCCAATCCCTATTTAAAATTTACTCTTCTTGATTTCGTTTTAGAAAAGTCTGCAATCATGTTATCATAATCCAACCAATCAGTCTTGACGCAAAAAAGAACGTAAATAATTCTATATAGGTTTCAATTTTTAAAAACTACTTTCTGCAAATGCTGTGGCTCTTGAATATGTTCATTCATCTGAGCGATAATTTCTTAAATGTTCCAAAACGTCCTTCAGCAAGTTAATGCACGCTTATATATTTAGCTGAGATCTCTGCATTGCTTTTGATATTATGTTTATTTTTGAAAAGATATCGTACCACACAATCAAGCTACAAAAGTATTAAAGGAAGAATTCAGCTTTGTGAGAGCATTTGCCTCACATTGCGTCGGTTTATCGCGGTTTTTATCCAAACACACTTCCACGAGAGTATAATAAACATTTTTGTGGGGGAAATCTGAGAGGTTTAATAGAAGAAACGTGACTCTGATATCTAGTTTCAGGGACTGGTTTTAAAGTTAGGCTGTTTAGATGCTTTTTCAGTACATCCAACGACTAGTCGAGGACGAGAAAAATACATATATGTGTTGAATTAAATAAAATAAACTAGGCGTCTCTCCCGATGCAGGACCATTAACAATAAGGTTTGGAGAATGGCAAGCTGCTTTGTACTCCTGCCTTTTTACTCTTCATATTAGCAGCATTGTCATAAATTTTACCTCTCATATTATCAACTGATAGCTGCAGAATTCGTAATTAATCAAGAATTTTAGATGTTAAATCTTTACCCGTCGTATGCAGAACGGGAATAAATTCTAAAAAATGCTCGTGTACTAGAACCCTTCCTTGCCCTGTGATACAAACCTAATAATACAAGAAAGTGGTTCGACAAGACTCTTATCGGGCGTACAGTCAAATATAATAGAATAGTATTTACTTAATTTGATTAACTCAACAATATGACGTCATATGTTATTACAAATTATGGAAATAAGCTCGTTATGAATGTTATTGCTCAAATAATGTAATGAAGTTTTCTTGTTAGCAATTTTTGCAGATGATCCTCTGTTGTCAGATGAAATTTGGCCAATAATTTAAATAACTTTTAAAAGTTTCCGTTACTGCGATCAAAAAGTTTATTGCTTGATCCGCGAATAGCAAGAGTATGAGATTCAAGAAACTGAAAAACGGACATAAATCGTTTTAAAATGTCTTTCCATTTATAAATCTGAATATTCAGAGCCCGTTGCGTGGCAGCATCAATGGTATTTTCATTATTGAGGCGCGAATGAAGTTCCATCCAGTTCCTAGAACTTTCAAAAAGAGAGGAAGATATTTCATTGTTTTGTAAATCACGCGATATATGAACACAATCTGAAAGACATTTAACAGACCAAATAATTCCCACTAAAAAAATACATGCAAAAATAAAATACTGCATCTCATGACGTTGAGTACATCAACCGCCATCTAGAAACAATTACGCCGTTTGTTAGACGACGATTGCAAAATGAAGGCGAAAAGTGTCTACACTTACTTTTCAGTGGAAAATCAAAACTCGAAATTTGTAAAGAACCTCTTACAACCAACAACTATCTTATTTTGTCATAAATGTGATCATCCCATTTGCCAGGATCTGAAGATATTTCGTTCATCCCTAATCCATTATTTTTATCGTCGGTCCAAGCTCTCGTATCTTGCTGAGAATCTCCCACAGTTGATGAAACTGATAAATACCGTAGAATCACCCTATTTCTGCCAATGAAAATTTTACTTTAGACGAAATACCCATACGGCTTCACCAAGGAATATTAGTTTTGAAATTTGCAAAATTGAACAATAGCAATTCTAAAAAAATAAATAAAGATAAATGCAATAAGAATACATGTTGTTAACAATATGCCGCTTGCTGAATGATCCCCGAAGATAAGCTGTATTAACACCTCTCTTAAATGAGTAAAATTTCGATGGTACGTACAGAAAAAGAAGAAATACGGTAAAACATTAAAAAATTTTAGGTCAGTCCTTTTTCTTCCACCATAAGGTACTTTTAAGTAGAGAATATTTGCCTTGGTAACTTCGGCTACATTTACATGTTTTCCCTTGAAGGACTGGAGATGGAAAGTTTTTGAACGCCATCTCTCGCCAGCTCGTCAAACTGACAATGAGGGATACCACGATTTGAAGATTTAGACGGAAAATGGTAACAATCATATGATTTTCCAGAATCTGAAAATACAGGCTCACCAGGAACGAATTGAAATTATACCGAGGAGGAATTGTATCGCGATTATAAACTACTAATACCACTACTCATCACAAATATAGCCAGGTCCTGTTCTAGGCGGTGGGCAAGGTTAGCGAGGCATCGGGGCGCCAGTAAGCAATGGGATATGGCGGTCCTGAAAACTCGAACCTCGACCAGCCAGCCAATCGGCATCCCTGGACGCCAAAATTTAAAAGCGGTTTCTCGATCTTTAGTTCTCATAAATATTATGCCAATGGGATGCTCTCGCAATTATTTATTTTCTTTGATATCCTTTCCAAAATAAGATTCAGATGACATGTGCAAACCGATTTGGAAAGTTGGATAGCTGAAATTTTTTCAGGGTGCGGAATATACAACTAGTCCCCTTCCAATTTTGCAAATAATACTTAGAAGAGTGGGGTAAATACCCTCGGTAGGAAGTTTCCTAGTGCATTACGTTGTTTTAAAAGTCCTTTATCTCTTTATTCTCTTTGTTTCTTTCTACTCCCAAACGGATTTTTTTATGTCCTGTTCATGATATTTCAAAGTTAGTCATGTTAAGGGTTGAAGACTGAACGATGGGAAAATTGGAAAATATATAACATCAAAAAAAAATTGAACATTTAAACAATTCATGAAAACATTTTTGAGCATTTAAATTTTTGTACATTGAATAACGTTAAAAAACTTCAATAAACTATTCTGAGATAATCAGGATATAAGTGTAGAACTAATTAAGTATATTAATACTCTACGTCAGGGGTTGACAAACAATTATATGACGCGCCACAAAAGCAGTTATGAATCTTTCGGTAGGCCAATAAAATCCGTCGGGAAAGTTGTACTGACCTATTGACCGATAAGTATCCGAGGGCTGAAAAAATCCACAAGTGAAGGCGTAATCCATGAGGTCAGTTATACCCCTACGCTCAAATCTTCTAAATTATAACATCTATCAGCAAACTGAACCGGAAATATTTACAGAGTATTAAGGTATTCTAAATTATTGTTGAAAAAATGCTGATAAATCATAATTTGCATTTTAAAAATATGGATGGTATATGGTGACATAATACCTGCATCTATATACGTAATTTCTGTTAGAAATCTCCCCATCCCTTTCCCCGTATCTTTACCTCTCTCTTCCCCTCTCCCTCTCTCCTCTCCTCCCCATCTCCTACCCATCTCCTCCCCATCTCCTCCCCATCTCCTCCCCATCTCTTCCCCCTCTCTTCCCCCTCTCTTCCCCCTCTCTTCTCCCTCTCACCACCCTCTCTTCTCCCTCTCTTCCCCCTCTCTTTTCCCTCTCCTCCCCCTTTATTCCCCCTCTCTTCCCCCTCCCTTCCCACTCTCTTCCACCTCTTCCCTTTCTCTTCCCCCTCTCTTCTCTCTCCATCGTATCTCCTCACTCTCTTCTTCATCCTTCACATCCTCTTTTCTCCATTTCTCTCCACATCATCCTTCAATCCCGCTCTTCAATTTGCTACACGGGCTGTTTCACCATTTTCCACTCTTCAAGGTGGCGAATAAATGGTGTGAGTGGATGTAGCTTACTTTGTCGCTTGTAGGGGGACTTTTGGGGATTGGTAGGAAAACTGAAATTTAAAGACAAGAGATGGAAGTGTAAGGAAAGGAAGAGGAGAGGAATTGAGATGGAACAGATGTAAAACAGAAATAGAGAAAACGAGGTGAGTTGGAGTAAGATCGTAGGTTGAAGGTTAGGGGACGAGCAGAAGGGAAAGAGAGATTTGATATGAAACGGGATGGGATTTGTAAGTGAAAATGTGTAGAAAAAGAAAAAAGCAGAGATGAAGAAAGAGAGAATGATGGAAAGAGAGAAAGGAGATTAAAAGCTCTAGGGCGGGAATAGGTAGGATGAAGAGAGAAAACATACAAATTCGAGCAAAATCTACTAAACTTTATCAATAATTAAACTCTTTATCGGTTTCTATATGAAACTTTACGAGGTAGTGTTTTATTCAGAGTCCTTTCTCTACCCCATTGAAAAAGACGTAGAAGAGACGCGCTAGAGGTCTTATTAGGAGTACAGACAATCGTTTAGAATTTCGAAAAAAACTGATTATGGTGAGAAATTGTACATGGGTTGCTCGAATAAATTATAACATCTAGCAAGTTATGAAATTTTGAGGATAATTGAGAGAGATTTTCACGGCATACTAAGAAGCAGCAAGGCACATATTATTGTTAAAAATAACGATCGTGTCTGCCTTTTTGAAGTTCGGAATTTCTATATTTAAAGTTTCTGTTATGTAATTTGTGGCGGCATGTATCTTGGTGTTTATCATTAGTCCGCATAAGCAGCAATAACGGACAGTTTTAATGTGAATACCATGAAAGGAATGGAACGTGAACGGGTGGACAGTTTCCCTTCATCGTAATTCATCATGTTCAGTCAATATTTACTTTTTATTAATATATTATAAATAATATTTTTATAAGTAAGATAAGTAAATTACATTTAACCTGGTGACTGAGCGTGGTGAAAAATTGTTCTGTTTTGGACTACAGGACATACGTCTTCTACATTCAAACTCGAAATCTAATTTATAACGGTTTTTCAATTATTGCAGTTACCATCATTAAGGTTTTTTAATGGCAAAATACAATGTAATTTTTTAAAAATTTCTCAATATCCATTTTTGGTCAAATATTTCATACACTCTTTATGAGTGCACTTTATATTGGAAAATTGATTTTTGTTATGTCTTCAACATTTGTTACCATACTGATTTTATTTATTTTTTCCAAATTTCTAGTTTTTTGTGTGAAATGTGATGGTGACTTTTAAATAAAAACTTTCCCATATTATTTGATAATCCACCAATTTTTAAAAGTGCTTATAACACAACAGTACTGCAAACCTCTTTATTTCCTAGGAGGTAATTGCTGCCACTTCAACTCTCCCTAGAATTAAAGTGAAAAACTAAACTTACCGAGATCCTCTCCATTCTTTCTTTCGCTAACGTCACCGGTTGGATTTTCTGTGGGGGCAAAATATTAAGGTCCAACTGCCGAAATCTTTGTAAAATTGACTAAAGACACTCGTTTTTTCTGGGCTATTTAAAAAAAAATAATTTAGAAAAAGGCTTGGTAGGGTGGGCGGGTTACGTTTAGGGATTGCAATCCCGGTATCCCGAAATCCCGAATCTCGGGATCCTATCCAAAATTTTAATCCCGAAATCCCGGGTAGACGCAAATCCCAGGATTTCGGGATTGACATTTTTGCTTTTGCTAACAGGTGGCGCTAACGATTAAATTGTATTTGATGAATAATAAAATATATAATTCTTTAGAATTCACTGAGTAATACTTACTGCTTTCTATCTGAGTTAATAATATGTAACATTGAATGAATATTATCAAGAAAAATGGAATCCGCAGAATCAGAAGGTCATGCATCAAGTGATGAGGCCTTTTCCTCGAGTGATGAAACAGACGAAGATGATTCGTTTGAAGGCGGATGTGCGTACAAACTATCAGAAACAAACATTAAGTTATTGATTCAAAAAATAAGGAAAACTGTTCTTCTCTTAAGAAAATCACCTGCAAAAAACGAGATTCCTTCAGAAGTATGTTATCGAACAGTATGGTGAGGAAAAGTCAACTATTATTGATATAAAAACTCGCTGTAACCGTTTAGTAGAAGTGATCGAACGTTTTATAATTCTTAAAACCTGCATAATGAAGGCCTTGATTTATTTATTTTTGCAACACTGCAGTAAGTGAATATTACTATGGAAGCTCTTTGCCGAAGAGATGCAAATCTTTTGATGTCTGAGGCAGCGTTGGAATGCATGATGAAGAAACTGAATTATGTTAATACAGTTAGGACATAATATGAGAAATGCTTTGCATTAATATAAGAAAAGCTTTTGCGTAGGCGAACAAAATTAACAGGTGATAAAAAATCACATTATATATTATAAGGCTACTATTTCCCAAATTTAACATTCAAATTTCTCTCCCACCGAACCTGTCCGTCCAATATTCACCGGAACTCAGGAGCGTGCCTCGTCAATACTGCAATCGTCGACGGGCGGGAGACGAGTAATCTATACATTGGGCCAGATAGTGACCGGACCCACGCAGACCTAGTTTTAACGCTCCGAAGGCGGACCAACATGTTGGTTGCTCGTGGGAAACTGCCTGAGACTGCGAGAGTATCGTTTGTGAGTGGAATGGACAGGAGATCGGAAGGGCCAAAAATGTGAAGATATATGTGCGTAGGGAGGAAGGTAAAGTGAAAAGCGACAAGAGAGCAGAGGAGAGTAAGGGAAGAGTTGTGTGTGGTCGGGATTCGCTCGGCTCGGCTAAATTCCTCTGCGCGGGAGAGTTCCGCGTCAGTTTTTCTCTTTTTAGTTCCAGAACACGTCGGCCAAAACTTGGGCAAAGTTGTTCGATTGGTGGAAACTTTCCGAAAACGTTCGGTGGACTCCGGATGTGACAACATATTTTATCCGACTATCACTAAGCGTAAGTTGTGTGCGATTTTGCAGGAAAGTTCTCGATAAACTCCGTAGGCGGCAAAGGCATGCGTGTGTTCTCTCACTTAATTTTCCCCCATCGCGGGCTTTCCCATCGACCTCCAGTTTTCACATAGAAATAAATAAATGTCAGAATGATTTTCCCTATATATATATATATATGTATAAAATATTGGCAAAGAAGGGTGAAATGAATCGCGAAAATAAGGCAATAAATAACCGACGTGACCTCGAGGTTTTTTACAAAAATATTTTTAAAATTATTCATTGTATGAGGTCAATTTTTAGCCCAGAAAAAGGTAATTTCAACAACGTGATAATTATAAACGTACATTCATATTGAAATAATCGTAATGAATAGTGCTAATGCAGTTAATGACACAATTTTAATCTACATATCCGCAATAAGTACAATAGATAAATTTCTATCATAAGAGCAAATTATAAAATAAACTATTGCACAAATTTTTTCTGGATACTAATGGTGACATTGGTCGATAAAAGTGGGCTTCGTTTTAATTTTAGTGCATAAATGGTTCTTTTCTGCTTGCTATATCGAAAATAAAAAAAAACCCTCAAACATTTTATTTAGAGAAGGCGACAAAATCATTCGGGTTTTTTTTTATGTATTGAGAAGAATTTTCTTCTATCAAGTCATCAAATAATATTCCACCGCTATCAAAACACTCGATCGCTTCTTTAAAAAAACACATTAAAAACAATCTCCATTCGCCGATTGCTTTGCGCTGCCGTCTCCTTCATCGGAAGCAAGGCATCATTCTCATTTTCCTCAAATTACTCGCTAAGTACATTAGACGTTTTAAAGATTCCGACTCTTCCACAAAAGACGGCACACAATCATGATCATAAAAAACATAAGTCTTCACTTTCCACTCTCTATCCCACTCTCTCCCCTTCTCTATCTCACCCCGTCTCCATTTTCTGCTCCTTTTGTTAGAGCAAAAAACACATACTTCCCCTCCCCTCCTTCTCTACAACCGAGTCATTGTATTTTGGAGCACACTTTCGCAAAATTCTCTCTCCCTCCCCTCTTTCTCTCATTCCCCTCACATCTCTCACTCCCCTATCCCTCCCACTACCTCACCCCTTTTCATTTCCGTCACAAAGGGAAGAGTACGGAGAGGCGTAGGATGGGGAGGTGGAAGTGCGTATTAAGAGTAAATGGAAGCAAAAGGGCCAAGGAAGCCGTGAGGGTGAGAGAATATATAGCAGAAAGGTCTTCGTTCGAGAGGAGTTGGAAATGGAGTGAGGTGTGGAGGGGGTGAAAAGGGTGTGGTTGAGGTTTTAAACGATGGAAGCGCCAGGTCGATCCGGAGGAGTGGTACCCAAGCTGTTCCTACGAGACGGGTTGGAACTAGGGAGATTCCCCTCGGGACGAAAATAAGATGACCTGCCTCGCCGTAGGTATCGGAATGAGAGACAATGGTGAAATATGACCGAGAGGAATTTCAAATTTGACTGTTTTCGACATCCAAATTTCTGGTTTGGGCCAATTATGGTAAGACAAAAATTCATGTACTCTGACGATTAAATTTTGTATGAATAAGTACGATTCGGAATAATGTACGAGTATGTATTTAACCCCTCAAGCCCGGAGGAGATTTATTAAATCCCACCCGTAAGGCCGGATAAGGTATTTAAATTTTTACGATTGCGTTGCAAAAACGTTCAAGAAATTTAAAAAAATCATAACTTTATAAATTTTCTCTCGATTTCTCTGATTTTTTTGTGGATTTACGAAAAACATGAAATTTATAAATATCAATTTTTCGTATCATATTTTACATACTAACATTGTTGCAGTAGAAGAGAATGTACACCAATCGCTAATTTTGCGGCGCGAGTTCGCGCTTTATAAATATCATTCAGCACCGGGAAATCCATGAAAGATATTGATGTACAATCTTAATAAAAGAATAACTTAAATTAGTAACTATTTTATTCTACGAATCTACCATCTAAACCAATTAGGTGAAAAGATTTACGTATCTCAATTTTTTCATGTCTTGACTGGAAATTTTTAAGTAAATGTAGTATTACTGATTTATTAGAAGATTTATGTATAATATAAACGTTTTAGTTATATAGTCATTATTCATGGTCATTACAAATGTCACATAGAAGAAATTATTACATTTCGTTCATTGGAAAGGTAGCTATGACGATGTAGACCTCAGAAATGAATTTAGATGCAAAACGCGGAAAACTTTCAACAGTTAAACTACTATCCGCGTCAAAAAGACGTGCATCTCAAATTTGACGCGCGATCATATGCGCTACATTCATTGGAAAGAATATACAAAAATACCATTAAAAAGCTTATTTTATGCTTAATAAGGTTTGATTTTTTAATATTTTTAGACAGAAAACGTAAAATTTTACGGCGAGTTAAACACAGAAACTACCCGTAAAAACCAGCTACGCAGCCAACTTTCGCGAAAGTAGTCATATATAATAATTCATAAACGAATAACTACTGAACAAAATCTTTTGAAATTTAAAACAGTGATGAACTAAGATAAAATAGAGGCAACGCAATAATGTTCTAAGCTCTATGTTAATTACAATGGTTTTATTGGATTACAACATTAAAAAGAAACTCGTCAGTGGGGAAAAATGATAGAGGAATTCTGAAAACACTCCTCAATTTCTGTGTCAAAATCAATTTTGAGCAACAATTGCAGTAAATAACCACGAAGTATTCATAATTTTTGGCTGATTTCCAAAGGAAATGAAATGGTCCTGTCTGTGTGTGTGTCCCCTGCTAACAACTTTTGAACCAATGAACCAATTTTCATGAAACTTGGTATGAGGCTCATGCTGCTAGTGCCCATTTACCAACTGTATTTAATTTGCCGAAGATTGAAGTCCTGGGTTCGATTCCAAGAACGTTTTTTACCCATTTGTTTTGCATAGGAAATCTCAAATGCATCGTGCAGAGATGTTTCTTTAATACATTAAAATATCTTAAAATTGTGATTTCAGAGCGAAGTTTATACTGTTCTAAGAGAAAAAGAATGGCGATTATAATTCTTATCAACGAATATTAATATGATAGTATTTTCTTGAACTTCTATTAGGACAGCGTTTTATCGGATTGTTGCCATGGAGACGATCATTATCGAACCCGTCTTAAGCATAGACGACTGAACAAATGGGTTATTTTATTTTCCACTCGACTACTCTTCAGCAATGGACAGTTGATCCATATATATTAGCGTATAAACAGTAACATTAATTAAATTCGTTTATTTAAAAAAATACATGCTAAATATAATCTCAGAAAGAGATTTTGACATTTTTGTAAGTATTTAAAACATGATAGTGTTATATTAATATTTTCCATTTTTTCTCTATCATTGATAAACCATAAACTACAAATGATATTTATGGTATGAGTATTTCTTGGAATGACTAACACGCACTGAAACATTTTCTGTCAATATGTATAAGTAATCAATTCGGGACGTCAACTTTGGGAAACCAGTCTGAATTAGACCTGGTTTGAACTTTTTGTTAGATTTTTCAAAGTAATTGACGTATTTTCTCTAAATATCTCTATAAAATTTTGTACATACACGTGTAACTTTTTTGTTGATAAGAATGTGATTTTTAAATTTAATTTCACTTATCTTTGCTATAATCTGTACTCAATTTTAGCATCTGCTTTTTCTCCTCCAGTTTTCCTTAATTGCTCAACATTGTAATCAATAATTTTTTTTCGAATTCATTTGCATTGTTGAGTAAATTACCTCAGTACTATATATTAGTGAAACCACCGTAGTTATTTTACATAGATAATGAAATGAAATATATGAATGTCGAAAAAACTATTTGAAATACATTAATTGCATTATAAAAGCATCTAAATTATTCAATTAGTTTTGTAAGAGCGGCTAACAGAAAACAAGTCACTCGCAGCCAGAGGCAGTTTGCAAAAACATACAATCACTGTATATTGATAAACGAGAATGAGCAGTTCACAGCAGGCGCCCAATCCAACATCCTGGTTGGCGTGCCGGGCATCTGAACTAGTCGGCTACCTCATCTTTTCATAGTTTAAATTGACATATTTCTTATGTTAATGTGTTGATAACATTTGTACTTCACCACGGTGCAAAAATTAGCTTTTAATGAAAAGATGACTACGAAATTGCATTTTTGTTGGATTTCCGAGTATTCACTACTGGAGCAAGGTTTAGTTTGTATAACAGGTGATAAGATCAAGCTTGGGATGGCGAAATAAAGGCGGTAAGGATATGATGTCTTAGGGCTAGTTTATAATTACAGTTTAAAGAGAGTGGCAAGCGGTCTAAGCGTCAATTTTATTAAAAACTAATTCCTGAAACGAGATAAAGTAATGCTGAAACTGCACCTCTATAATATTAGAAGAATTTTTTTATTAATTCCCTTCGATTGTGGAATAAACACCACGTGGAAACTTTGTCGATAGAAATCGTTTGTGCAACATTCCGCAGAAACTCGTTTGGAAAATTCTCCGCGGCAAATGTAAAACATTTCCAGCGATATTGTTATCATATTTATTAAATTTGTGTTCGTTTTTTTTAAAATAAAATCGAAACAATTCAACTTATATTAGTTTATTTAGCAATTTAATTTTTCGATCCATCCGCTATTTTTTCACCGTAGCAATAATAAAAACGTTCATCGGAAGGAAAAAAAATTAGAATAGATGGTAGTGAAGAGAAGGAAAATTTTGTTGGGAAAAACATAAATATCCAGACCCGTCCGAAATTGACGCCCCATCTCCTAGAAGGAACGATGTAAATAAATTCGAAGAGTCCATTGTTTCTCCAAAATCGAAAGCGATTCTCATCAGCGGAGTCTTTTTTCGGGCACTTATATCCTCTTTCCCTCTTCTTATCTCTCATTATCTCTTGTCCCGAACCAACTCCCTTAGCGTACCTGATCCCTTCATAACCGTCTTATTCTCCACTCGAACCTTTAAAGTAACAAATCCCCTCACTCTCCTTTTAACCACTCAAAAAACCACGCCATACCGTAGGCGTCGCGCGAAATGCATTGGGCCCATTCGCGTTAATTTTTCTCTCCCTCTCTGCATTCCATCCGAGATAACTCCCGCCCCTGCGATATTAAAAGTTATTGGCAACAACCCCATAACGACTCCCTGCTTCTCTTATCTCAGTTTCATTTCTTAAACTATGAAAGCCTCTATTCCACTTTTCCCCTCTGTCTATTTTCTCTCTCTCCCCTACTTTCCATATCTCCTACCATCCACCTTCCATCTAGCCCCCGAGCAACCTCCGCCAGTAGTTCTTGGAGCATCAGCTCCCAGAGATACCAATATACGAGAATGGGTTGTTGTATTGACAAGGAAGGGAATCGTTCACACAAGACTTGGTTATTCGGAGTCGCGAAAGGAGTGGAGGATTTTGGAAGGGAAGTGAGGAGAAGATTGGCGTGAGGGAGGGCGAGTTTTGCATTGGAGGACTTATGTTGACACTTGAAAATCGCTCCAGTTACAAAACTAACTCCATCACACCCTTCCTTTTCTCCACGCCTCTTTCTCTCTCTCTCTTTCCACTCTCTTTTTGTTCCGTTTCCCATGTTTCCAACTTCTCTTACGTCCTTTACTGGATCACCTTCACGTGTTTCTGTTATCCCGTCACGTTTTCTTATTGATGTTCTCTTTAGATCAACCTCTTTGCCTCTTCTCCGATTTTTTAAACCTGTAATTTTTGTAATATGAAAGTCATATTTTTAGCTCCCTATGGTTTTACGTTTTAATCTCCATGGTTAATTACCATCTGACGTTTATTTTCTCTCAAAATATTTGCTTACGCATGACTTTTCTATTTCCTTTCCCTATTCGCCTCTCTTTAGGTAAATCATCACTGCAATATTCGATTAACTATTCTTCATTCAAATATCCATCGTCCATCTTCCTTTTTCCTCAGCTTTTGCAGCTTTTTATAACGGTTTATATTCTATTGACAGATTTTCTGGAAGATAATAATTGTCGGCATATCTTTAATCGACGTGTGCATTGAGCTTTGTCGGCATCATGTGTTTTGGCTTAGTTATTTAAATTTAACAGCCAGTTAAAAAATAATATTTGGATATTGCATATTTTACCCAGTGGAGACGACAAATACTGGAATTTCAAAGAAAATTTAGGTATAATTAATGATAAGAGAATATAGAGTACGGTGATGCAGACTTAACTACTCGTCTGATGTATAGTGGGAGAATTTTCGATAAGCTCTTTTATTCCTTATTACATTATCGGAAATTCTATTTTATGCTTCATAGATGGTCATTTACTCGAGTAAGGACTTTCCGTACGCTCGCGGAGACCCTCCTTTCTCTCTACCCCTACGACCGCAGCACCCTAGCAATCTCTATTCCCTCTCAATCTAAATCTCCCTCAATCTTTCCCATACCAGAAAAACAAAAACGTTTATAATACTTCCAACCCGCGTACGCCGTCATCTCTCAACCTGAAAGTTTTCCTTCCTTAACCCTATCTTTTCTTCCCCCTTCCCGCCCTTTCTCACTCTCACCATTTCCATCACCCATATCATCCAGAAATCCCCTCCATCGCCCCACCCTTCCCCACACCACGGCTCGTCAATTCCACCCCTCCCTTCCCGCTAACTCCACGCATTTTTCACGGTCGCAACGCTGGCAATATCATAAGCTTCACCTCATTGTCCCCCCTCAACTTCTTTATACTTTAAGGAATTCCTTCTCCCTTAACTTCCGTCCCATCCAAAACAAAGGGTACCAACGCCGCTTCTCTTCTTCCTCCCTATCCATACGCCTCCCTCCCACGTCTTTACCGTCTTTACCCATACTCAATGTACCCCCTTCTCGCTCATTCTATTCCCTAACCTCTCTCTTTTTCCATCCTTCCAAACTCCCATTAAGACATTCTCGTTAATACGAACTTCTCATCCTCATACTATCTTCCTCTTTCTCTCGCGACCGCACACACTCCTTTCTCGCAGTATTTTCAAACTTCCATCTTCCTCCGGTCACTCTTTTCCCATTATCTCCCATTCCACGTCATTCACCATGTCGGCTTCTGTTTTTTGCGCTCTGAAATGCCTTTCTCTACTCTTTCGTTTTCTCCCTAATTGCCCTCACTATGGTATCGTAAAATTTTCTTCGACATCTCTTTTGTCACCGCCATCAGTTCTCTCTCTGTACCTGATTAAGGAACAATTCCGAAAGCTTCTACGTTTGTGATGTTTCTGTGTGTTATTGTTCTTTAACGTGTGTCGCTTCGACATCCCCGGGGCCACGCCAACCTGAAGTCGTCTGATTGGTGAGTGTTCACTGGGTTTCCTTATCCCAACACCTTGTTGACATCCATATATCCATTTTACCTTTCCTTTTTCGTAAGCTCTTTTATATATATATATATATATATATATATATATATATATAACCTCGCTGTCGTCTTTGCCGAAATTCACGATTGTTGTGTCTTGATGCGTGTGTTTTTATAAAGGATCTGGAACCTTTTAGAATGCTTCTAAGTATTGCGTTTATCGTGACTTTCCAAATAGTTCATATGTTTTGCTGGGGTCGGTGAATGCTAGAAAACTCCTAGCTTTAAGGCGATATCATAATGATGTCTTCCAGGGAATTATTTTTCTTTAAATAATGGTGAGACATATTTGCCCCTGCAATTTATCGAACGCCTAACACGCAGACCACTATGGGGAAGAGTTAAAACTTTATGAAGGCGTTTTCTTTTAAATCTGTAGGTAAACAGTTTAAATAAACTCATTTTCCAAGAATAACAAACTCCAAGGAAGCCCGCAGGAATAGAGCAACGCTCTTTCTTTAATGTTAGCACTTTTGGGTGTGTAATTATTACGTTGATAACAAATCCGACGTGCGCTTTTATATCCTTTCACTTAATTTTTATTGTACCTTGAACGCAGTGTATGCATGGAGACATTGACCCATCCGTATACACAAAAAAGGTAGACAAAATAAAGTATACAGTCATACACAAACATTCTTATACACACACACACATACATACAGATTCCTTAGTCTTCTCGTACATCACTCAATATTTCTCTCCATTCTTTCTCTTCTTTCTCTCTTCGTTACGTCTATTTGCCCTCCCTTTTCGGCGTGCAGTCTCTCTATTATCCTGACTTTTGCACTCTTTCCTCGCTCTTCTGATCAACTTCATTAAACTTCCTCCTCTTCCCTTAAGACCCATCCACTTAAAGCGCCTTACGCTTTCTCCATCTTTTTCCCTCGTCTTCGGAAAAGAGGCCGAGGGAGAAAGGTTGAGTGTCCTAGGATTAGTTCTATTCCCAGGCCTCGCTTTCTATCCCTTCTTCCTTTCTAGTTATGCTTTATTTTCCCGTCTCTCGTCTTTTCTTTTAATCCTCTCCTTCATTCCTCCTCTTTTCATCCCTCTTCCTAATTTCCTTCCTTCTTTTCATTCAATTTGTTTAGCCTTCGTTTTTTCCTCACTAAGTAAGTACCGATTAACTGGGTATCGATTAACTAGAATTTCGATAAACCGGAATTTAGATTAATAAAATTTTCTTTAACTGGAATTTCGATTAACCGGAATTTTAAAAACTTCTGGCTTGAATTTTTTTGCTGGAGTACCTGAGTATGTGTACGGTATATACTAATACACTAATAAAGATGTGATAACATAAGTCATCAAATTTCAGATCAGATATGGTTCCGGGGCGTTCTGCAAATCGAGACTTTAATACATATCTTTTGTCAGTCTTTTCTAACATTTACTCATATGCTGGTTTTGCTCCGTATTTTTTACCCAATTCTCGTAAAGCTAATATATATATATATATATATATATATATATATATATATATATATATATATATATATATATATATATATATATATATATTGAATACAAAGTGACCCCTCATGCCTGCCGGTTTATTCTAGGCTTTTTATTCTACATTTTCAATTGACTACATATGATGCAGGCAGAAATTTTTCTGCTACCAGTGGCTACAGATCGTTAATTATAAATACTTGAAAAGTAATATTATCATATTTCACACTGTAACTCATCATTCCTAGCGTTTATCTTAAACGTTTCAGACTCCATTGACTGATTCTTCCATTTTATACTTAACCTCTCCCCTCTTATTTGTTTAGGGTTCTCCCAATCTCTTTCTTTTCCTCTTACTTATACTTCCCCTATTTTCCTTTCCTTCCGTCTCTCTTCCTCTATCTTCCCTTCCTCACTCCATCTTTCCATACTCACATCCTCTATCTTCCCTTACTCACTCACTCTCTTCTCTTCCTCTATCCCTTGATCATCCCTTCCTCTCTCTCCCTCTCTCCTCTTCCTGTATCCCCCTCTCTCCCCTTTCTGTATCCCTCTCTCTCCGACTGGCAGACGTTAGCGTAAAAGACAATAAATTTTGGAAATATGTGCGTTCCCTAACTAATTCTGCCAGGACTGACCCCCCGGTGGAAAGCCTAGGAGGAAAACTAACCACGCCTATTGACAAAGCTGAATATTTAGCGGCTCATTTTGAGCAGATTTTCACGCCCAATGCAATGACGGAATACACGCCAGACATTAGAATGGAAGACATAGAGTCCATGCTAAGGGAACGACATGATGAGGAGCAAGCCACTCCGGTGTTCCCCATCAGAGAATTGGCAGAATTAATCAAAAAATTACCAAAAGAAAAGCAATAGGAAAGGATGAAATCCCGTATGAACTGATTAAACGACTGCCGATCTCTGCGGGGGAGCACCTTATATCGATTCTCAACGCTGTGGTAAGGTTAGGGCACTATCCGACAGGGTGGAAGCACGCAGACATTATATGTATTCCCAAGGTAGGACGGAGGGTTCTGAAAGCCACTGACTTTAGACCTATATCCCTCCCCTCCTGCCTGGGAAATGTATGCGAAAAAAAAGGTAGTGAAATTCCCTGGGCGAAAAATATTAAATATTTAGGCTTAACTATGGACAAGAAACTACGGTTTGACGACCATGTAAAAAGGATCAACCTAACAGCAGCAGGGAAAAGAGTCAGACTCTTCCCAATCTCTAATTTCACTGACGTGTCCAGGGAATTAAAAACGCACATATATAAAACAACAATTAGACCGACACTTACGTATGCGGCCCCAGTATGGACCGGACTTATTATGCAGAAGTCCTGGAAAATACTAGAGATCGCGGAAAGAAAAATTTTAAAGCGCATTAGCAGGACATGGGGTCGGAATGTAGATTACTACGAAATGGTAAGAATAAAACCGATTAGGGAGGAGGCCAAGAAATTGGCCATAACATACAAAGCGACGTTAGAAAACAAAACAAATGATGTTCTCCGCGATCTCGCGAAAAACAAAGTGTCGGTCTGGGACTAATACAAAAGGGCTTTGGCATCCACAGGTGAAGAGGATTGGGTCCCTCCAAAAAAGCGGCGGAAATGAAATGATTTGATTTCTCAGTTTTACAATTGACCAACAAGTTTTAAAAAAAAGGACGAGGTGCCTGTACAACCCCCTTTTTACTTTACATTACGACGTTGAGTAGAGCCACCATGGAAATGCAACTTAGAAATAAATATACCACGGGAGGGTATGAACCAAAAATCTTCCGATCGGATTCGCAAACTTGACAACGTACTTGGTTATCCAGTCTTAATTTCGTAGGATACCTTCTTCGACTTTGATTTAGTGTACAGTATTCGGCCAATCTCAGATTTTTGCTTGTTTCGTTTGGATTTCAGTTTGATTTAATTGGCATAATTTCGGAGTCCCAGTGGCATATAAAGATATTGTATTACTTCAGTATGAGTCCAAATCGTTCGTGATGAGCTTGATATAGATCTACTAAAAAAAAGTGCGGTGGTCAAATCATTAAATTAAAAAATATTCAATTCCGAAGAATTTAATGTAACTTTTACAATTTAACGGTCCAGTGGCACCTCTTAATATTGGCCAATCTCTAAAAAGCTTTTTTTTCTTATCTCTGAACCCATAAGGCACCTTTCCCACACTAGTGGGTAGTAATCAAAAATAAAAATTATAAAACGGTATTTTCGGCCCATCCTAATGTACAATGTTGAAAATGAAATTTGGGGTCTACGGTGTACAGAATGGAAATAAATAAAAACTCCTGAACTTTAGGCTAATTTCCGACAACAGGTCCCTGTAGGCCATCGCCCTGCAAACTTGTAAGTATAATTATTTTTCCTCTATTTTTTTCTCTTATTGACATATGATTGCTCAGTTTGGTTGTTTTACGATAGATGTTTATATTTATTTCCTAATGAACATTACACTAACTTTTTCATATACGTATAAACCTTTGATATCACTACACTCTTTGCCCCGAAATTAACTGTGTGCGCCTGGTAATTCACTGTCAATTATGTTAATAATGCGTAGCAACAGAACCTAATCGACTGACACCATCAACCATCTCATCTAATACATCTCACTAATAAGCGCGTTAGTGGGGGATGTGTTTGGTGGCGGTCGTGCTAGTATTGCAATAATGTTTCTGGGAGGTCCATTAGTTAAGTTTTGACACCTCTTTGTTGGGCTCAGGGGATTAAACTAGCCGTATACAAATCTTTCGTCGATCGTCTTGTGGCCGCGGCTTATGAATGTCTAACCAATTATACTGAATTTATTGCGTTGCTTGGGGCACGATGTTTCCAACTATTTATAAAAGCAAATAGACTGTAGGCGGTTGTTGCTTGTTCGCAATTTGTGGTGATAATCTGTCAGGGATTGTCATAGCGGCAAGGGCAGTCTTTGTTGGGGATTGTTATTCTCACGCACCATCCGTGACACAGCGATGGCGGAATAATGCCAGCTGCGCCCACCCCGCGGCGCTGCGGTAGTTGGTCGGGCTTTCCACGCGGCTTTTAAATGGGCCGGGGATTAAAGGGGGATAGAGGTGACGGGAAATTCAGAGCCAAGTGGTTCTTTGTCCTCGCTGTTAGCAGTCACTATGGGATTAATTTGTTTAGCTAGTCTTAGTAGGGCGTTAGAGGTAGTTTAGGCGGTGATTCAGTTCGTCTCATCTCAACAGGGTAGTTGGTTTTTAGGAAGCTGTTTTCGGCGAGTTCGAATGGGCACAATTTTAGGTTGGTTAAGGGGCCAAAAGCGGTAATAACGTTCGCACTGTTTTCTTCTTTGTCATTAATAATGTTGCCGTTTTGTCTCAGGCGCTTTGAAATCTTAAAATTTCGGTCATTCAAGCAAAGGTAGTATTCGCGCTCGTCTTTCCTTCACGATTTGGAGGTTCTTGGTAGTCTGCTACGTCATCGTGCAGAGACTCATTTTTCAGTCGTCCTATGGCCGTGGCTGGTAGGTGCCGTGGCGGTTATTTTGTCTTTATTGTGTTACCTGGGGCCCTGTATTTTCAACTATCGAAAAGGTACAATGTCATATTTCTTCCACCATAAGGTGCTTTTAAGTAGAGAATATTGGCCTAGGTAACTTCGGCTACTTTTACATATTTTCCCTTGAAGGACGAGATGGAAAGTTTTTCAACGCTTTCTCTCGCCAGCGCGTCAAACTGACGGTGAGTGATACCACCAAAAACTAGTACCCCTACGGAAAGACCGGAAACTTTATGCTATAAAACGATTCCCAGGATTTTCATGGAGGGGCGACAATCGATCTGTCAACGGGAAAATTTGGAACTACGTCTTAACGAATGCTAGCGTGACGTCATATCAGGATGTCCCTCGCCCCATTCCCCTCCCGTTTTAATACGATAATCATAGCGCATATAGATTGCACGGACAGATTAAATGGACTTTAATGAAAGAATTGCATATAAGAAATAAAATTTATTACCGTATATCACACATTGCGAGAGTACAAAGTCATTATCAAACTGCATAACAGCGAGGTATTTGTGCATATTTATTATACAATAAAGATATAAAAATGAATTATTGTAACAGAATATTATAACGTTAATATCTTTTATGCACCAAACGTATTTATAGGAAATTCACGTGGACGACAAAAAACGTCAAACTTTCACGTCAAGAATGAATTTGTGGATCAAGCAAAAATCTATTTGTAAAGTGATTTCTTCGGCCCTGGAACAC
Source organism: Tanypteryx hageni (assembly GCA_028673005.1). Classification (NCBI taxonomy): domain Eukaryota; kingdom Metazoa; phylum Arthropoda; class Insecta; order Odonata; family Petaluridae; genus Tanypteryx; species Tanypteryx hageni. The sequence continues at coordinate 100,284,077 of CM054120.1, read as the reverse complement.
ATTCTCTTTCTGTTGCACCTGTAAAAAGAACGAAAATGAATATCTAAGAATGTCAATCATTAAACGTCCTAAACCTAATGAAATTGATGCAGGAGGCAATGGGCATGCTATAAATGTTGCAATACATGTAAAAAAAAGGCAAATGCACTTACGGCCCATTGCGGTCCATAAACAATGTTTCTATGAAGATCACATTACCACTAGTAAACTTAAACACATCACATTGCACTAGAAAATGCCCACTTTTTCTATAATTTATTCAAAGCACAGTTGTATTTGCTGACGTTGACGTGATCACAGCAGTTACAGTTAGCCCATTTAAGATCTATATGTATTCATCATATAACAAGGAAAACTCTTGATATAGAAATTTCAATTTCTCGATCGAAATATATATATTTCTAAATGTTTTGAAACAAAGAAGAATTATCTTAATGTAGTAGTAATTTTCGTCGAATTTGAACCAAAATTGTAATCGGTAAATAATTTTAACAAAAATACTCAATACCAAATTTCATCACAATATGCCAAGCGGTTCCCGAGCTGAAACAAAGGAAGATTGTCAATTACTTGTAGGTCTTCATGTAAAGTTTTAGTCATTTTTGTCCGATTTTAATCTAAATTGGAATCGGTTTACCGATTTTAGCAAAACTCTCCTATACAAAATTTCATCAAAATACATCCATCGGTTCCCGAGTTGAAACAACGGAACATTGTCAACTACTTGTAGGTCTTCATGTAAAGTGGTCTTAATTGTTGCCCGATTTTAAAAAGAATTTGAATCCGTCGACAAATTCTGGTAAAACTTCCCAATACGAAATTTTATCAAAGTACGTCAAGCGATTCCCGAGTTGAAACAAAAGAACATTGTTAACTACATGTAGGTCGCGTCAAGTGGTCGTAATTTTTGTCAATTTTTAACCAAAATTGGTATCGGTCAATTAATTTATTAAAACTCCCTATTACCAAATTTCATCATAAGACGTCCAGCGGTTTCCGAGTTCTAACATGCGGACGGACGGAAACGACCCGCCATATATGCGTTCATTTCGTGCAAAGAACGTATAATAATGGCACCCGCATAATATGCCACCTTCAAACAAAATAAAAATCTGAAGAAACTTAAGGGAAATATAAGAAGAATGACGGAATTCAAGGAAGAAAAGAAGCGAGAGCGAGCGAAATACACATATAAATACACACACACACGCATATATATATATATATATATATATATATATATATATATATATATATATATATATATATATATATATATATATATATATATATATATATATATAGATATATACCGAAGTGTGTGCGTACGTGTTGAAAATCGTTCCTCCGTTACAGCGGAAAGGAAAAGAGTTCGAATTTACCGTGGATTTCCGTTTGTTTTTCCCATCTGGATATACCCCCACCGCTCTCCTGCCCTGCTGTCTTTCCTAGAAATTTCTTTTGAATTTGTGGAACTGGTCGCTGCTGAATTATTGTAGAATTCTCTTTTTACCTTTCTCTCATCCTTCCTACCATCCAATTCTATAAAATTTCTTCCCCGTCCCTTCCACCCATTAAAAACTTTCTGTTACGATTCTCAAAGTTGACTTATAACCCCCACTTCCCCTTCCTCTCCCCCACCCCCTTTTCCAATTCCCCTCTTCCCCTCCCCTTCTACCACCTTCCACCAACACCTCAATTCCCGAGTTTTCTCGCCGTCCGAGGAAAAACGTCCGTGCGATATTGAAATATCATAAATTTGAGCAATTCTCGTTTCTGAGAAGGCGAGATAGCAATGCGGCATGATCAAAAGAGTTTGCAAGGTTAAACATAAGACGTCGGTTAGACCACCGATAAATTAGTTGTTTCCTTCATTGATTTATGATTATCCTTATATATATATATATATATATATATATATATATATATATATATATATATATATACACACACATTATAGGCAAATTTGAAAATTATATTTTAATATCAATTCAGGCAAAATTAAAGGCAATTTGTGAAGATACTAAACTGTAAAGTTGGAATTTTTTTATGTAGGATTGCCACTAGATAAAATTGTGGTTTAATTAGGTAACTTTTTGGGTACACTCAATTATTCGTCATGGGTAGCGCATAAGTTTAAATTCCTTTATGGCCTAAGACAATTTATAGCGCATTGGTTCTTTAACATTCCGACTTTTAAGTACATATATATTTAAAAATGTAATTTTAAACGATATTGGCTGATTTTTTAATGTAATGCCGAGGTTCTTTTTAGTTATTAGTTAATGACGTAACAGTCGACATTACCCTCTCTTCGCCTTTGACAACGTGTCCACATCGATAAGAATACGCGTCAACGCCTCAGTTATACATTCTATTAAAATAGTTTTCCCTATTCTCTCGAGTGCATCACCTTTAAACTACTTTATTCTTTATAAGTACCTCCTCTAAGCTTCTCCCGCTATTCGCATTCTCCTTACCCCATGTAGAGAATCCACACATCCGTAATTCTCCCGAAATATACGCCCCCTATAAATAGTATACACATGCATATATACGCGTCCTTCCATCACCCGCCTGAAGTTCTCTGTTCTCATAACCAATAGAGAATTTGGCGCGATCATACAGACATAACACACGTAGGACTCTTTTCCACTTCCTCGAAAAGTCTTTTAAAAAAATCCGACTTACCGCTTCCTTGCCTGCTTCAGCTCTTGTCCCTGCCCTTCCCTCTCTCTCCCTCTCCAAACCTCCCGCATTCTCATACACCCTTTGAACTCGAAATAACGTCCTCAATCTTCCTTCGGGGCGGCATTTCACCTTGATTCCTTTGAACCGACCAAAATAAAACCATTTAAAAAATCTACAAAAATATATCTTGCTCGCATCCTTTTTACTCCGTTCGCTTTCGAGCGAATCCGAAATAAAGGCACTTTACTATATTTTTCTCCTCCTTGCACACTTTACCACATCTCCCCACCCTTTCCCTCCCCCCTACGATTTCTTCCTCCCCCAATTTGTTCTCCCTCCCCGTATACATTCTCCCTCCCCCTATCCTTTCTCCCTACCCCATATCCTTCTCCCTCCCCCATATCCTTCTCCCTCCCCCATATCCTTTCTCCCTCCCCCATATCCTTTCTCCCTCCCCCATATCCTTTCTCCCTCCCCCTATCCTTTCTCCCTCCTTCTATCCTTTCTCCCTCCCTCTATCCTTTTTACCTCCCCCTATATTTTTCTCTCCGCCTTCCATTTCTACCACCCCGAGATTGTTATCATTCGTACTTCAACGGCTTTTCTTCCTTTTTTTGGTTGTTCGGGAATTAGAACTCATGGTACAGAGAAAGAAAAAGAAAAGAGAGATGGACGGATTATTTATTGTTCTCGAGTCGTAAAAAAGAAGGGTACTGAAAACCACACCTCGTGGCTCATGGGTAGCAATACGATTTTTTAAAAAGCGGCTTATCTATTAGCTTTATTTTTTCCGCTGTAAAAAAGCGTGAAATAGTCAAGAAGAGTAAACGAAATGTTTGTCGTTTTATACCTATTATTATACGAATTATGTAATTCCGGCGCTCTAAAAATTAGATTACGATAAAAAGTCTAGGATAGATGGAGTTGCTGGGTTTATCTTTTCTCAATCATTCTACGGCTTTAAAACGTATGAATGAGCCATATTTGACTACAAATTTGGCGTCGTCTTCATTTGAACAAACGATCTCCAACGTCCATAGCTCACATACTCACATGACTTTACTAAAACCTTTTAAATGCGTAGTAATTGAGTATATTATTTCAATATCTGCCCTCTAAACGGAAAAGAAATGCTCCTCAAAACAGTAATGACGCAAACTGAGGAAATCCACGGTTGACTTTTAAAAGTTTGGAAGTTAACATACCCTTTTGAAATGATCCGCTTGATAGTACGTGTGCGTAGAATTCAAACAAAATATTTAGCTTGCAAAATGTTTCGTCGCTATTTTCCTAACTTGCAATGGCAGCATGATGAAGTATTCATAAGGTTTACTTTTATTTACCGCGTCAAGGCTCACCGTAACAAGTGAAGTTCTCCCCCTCGCTGCCATCAGTTTGACATGCCAGGAAGCGTCACGCATTTTGAATCCAGCTGCGAAAAAGGGTATCAAATATTTTTCGGTGTTTTGCACGAAAACAAAATTATTGCAGCCTTGTGATAAAATTTTCCGATTTAAAAAATCAGAATTAGTTTTAAAATAACGAGAATTAAGAAATAATAATTTGGAATAAATAATCATTTTCCTTTTGCATATTCAATTCTATATCGAGCTGCCTTCTGTATGAGCAGCTATTTTAGGGAATATGACTTTAAATAAAGTAATAATAACTATATAGAATGTATTCAGGCTTATTTCAAGTTCTTTATTTCTGATCCTTGGCTTATTTTTTGTAATTCTTAAAAAAAGGTTTATTTTAAGTGGTTGGTTTTTTTTATTTTTGACTAGAACGTTTTATAAATAAATATATTAGCAAATTTCATCACTATAAAAATTTATTGCAGACAATTTTTCAATTTTTTACGTTGGCTCGATCTTTGTTTTAGATTTTCCTCATTATTTCGTCCCAACTTCGTATTTCCTGCTTGTTTTAAGCAATGCGTCTTACATGCCTCGGAACTCGGAACCTCCTTATTTAGGATGAAAGATTCTTGTCCCTTTCGGTCATACTAAACCGTCTCCGGGGCATTTGATAAACTCTCCTGGGATGGTACTCGCGTTACTCAACCGATTTGTTGATGAAATTTTCCGAGAGGCTATCTCTCTCTGCTAGTTGCGCTACCATTGTGTAGCAAGCTCGGCTTGGCCGTTGCAGTCGAGCAAACAAGGGTCGCCTTCGGAGAATTTGCTTCGAATTTGAGCTGAATCTACGAATCCAGGTGAATGAGAACACTCGCTCGGGAGTTTGTTTACCGCACCTGAGGAATAGGAGCAATATTTGGAAATCAAAGGAGCTCCGGAGATCGGGAGCAATAATGCTCCATGGCATGACTAAATCTTCTTCATCCGACAGAAATAGATCAAGAGACGGACGAGGAAAATTTTAGTCGAAAATTCAAGCGCAGGAGAATAACGGTTACCGGAAAAGGACGATAATTATTGAATTTCTTTGAAGAATAATTCATAATGAAGATACAAGTTCTGCGAGTCAAAAAAAATATTTTTTTTAGGTCCGCGAATCCGAAATATCGACGCGAAAATCAAAACAAAAACTTGATGCGACAATAATGTAGAGATTTCATAATTAGATAATGGTTTTCCTTGAAGCGGTTTTTCTCAACCGGGGTCCGCGCTTTTTTTCTGGGGGGCCGTGAGTTGAGTAGGAAATTATTTAAAATTTTATCTATAACTTATTTGATCCCGCGCACAGCTCTTATTAATATATGAAAGCGAAAAAATTACACAATGGATGAAAAGTGTTATGAACTTTTCATGGGGAGGGGGTGAGCAGCATTTTTGGGGCTTTTCAGGGTGTCCACAACTCCAAAAAGATTTAGAAACACTGCTTTAAATCATTCGTACTTTTATAAAAAATAATAATGATTTATTTCAGGTTAGAATTATTTTTTATTTAAATTGTAAACTATTATATTGTCGATAGTTTTAGTGGACTGCACACTGTAGTGGATCCATGTATGCCTTAATACTTAACGCAGAATTGTTGGAGATTTGTGGCTATATGTAATATTAGAACGTTATGGTTTGTGTTTATTTCTGTTTTTTGTTGTCTAAAATTTACCCGCAGTTTCTTAAAATATTTATTATCTAACATATTTGGAATTTTTAGAAATATTACAAATATGGAGAAAGTCATGTGGTGGCCACATAAGATTTTTTTACTTATGTATACATTGTACATATGTATTTAAATTCTTTTTGCTTTCAGTAACATTATATTTTAGTCAAAATATGGCGGAAGGGGGAAAGGCAAACATAGAGACTCGTTAATGTTTACTTTCTCCATACGTAGTATAGGAGAATGTATTGTTTTCATAAAAAAATTCGACAGATTTCAACGGAAATACACGTTTTGAACATTTTTTTATCTCTGTGTGTCTGTGATAGCTTTTTGTGAGTTCTCTAACTCAAAAACTATTAATCAGGTCAATGCAAAACTTTATATTTAACATTTTTATGAAAGCCACAGGAACTGATTAGTTTTTGGTAAAAAATCAGTCAACCGGAAGTGGGTGTTTAATCTTGTCACTTAACCTTTATTTTGAAATATTTGCTTTAATATTTGGTAAATATAAAAATGTATCAGAATAAACGTTGTAGAAAATGGCTACATCAGATTTGTCGAAATATTACAGATATGGAGAAAGTCATGTGGTGGCCACATCAGATTTATAATGTCTGTGATGATTTTATGGATTCAGTAGTAACAATTCCAGCAATAATTTTCAAAATTCTGGAGTGATTTTTTAATTTAAAATTCCAAACATAATTTAATTGAAATAGTAAAACTTTTTAAAGCCAATCCTTGCATACGATACTTTTTTCATTTGGTCTCAGAGAAGTCAATTTTTCTATAAACCTAAAATTTCGTCTTACCATGACAATACAACCATAAAAATTGAATAGTGGAAAAAAGGTGCATTAATTTCGACCAGCCAGATACGCCAGCAGTGGCCGAACACAACACAGTAAATATGAACGAAACAATGGTACTTTTAGAAATTAGACCACGCAAAAATATTATGAATAACGCTTAGGGAAAGTAAGCGATCGCAACACATTTATTTAAGTTGACTGCGGCAAGGGATACGAAAGGTCAACAATCCAAACCAAGACACTGGTCCTCTCGATAATCACCCCTATGTACAAATAACTGATTATTATTCTTACATTCTTCCTGATCTATAACGTCAACTCTTGTTGTAGTTATGGTGCATGTGTCTCAGTTCAAGCCTTCTTTTTCAACATTCTTCTTTCAATGACATTTTGCCTTTGTAAGACTGAAATCTGCAATAAAAATGATTTTATATTTTACTCATTGCTATATGTACGTATGAAATGATTATACAAAAACACTGAAGGACCTATAACTTTTCAATGAAATGTTCTCAGGTTTCCAGCCAGGCAAAAATTGGTATCTTCCGACGTTTTGGCGCCTTTCTCTTGCGCCATCTTCAGGGAACTGAGTGCCGTATCGTTTGTCCGACCGTGCTTATATCCCCACCGAGGGTGTTCTTGTGCAGCGTGATCTCAACGGCTTCCTTCACCATCCTCTCCCAAAAGCAACTTGCCTTTGCGACCACTTTGGCATCTGTGAAGTTGATGCAGTGGTCTGAGGAGATGCTGTGCTCTGCAATCGCTGATTTTTCGGGCTGGTTAAGACGGTTACATCCTGCATTATCTTTTATTCGGATCTCTATTGTCCGTACTGTTTGTCCTATGTACTACTTACTGCAAGAGCATGAGATTTTATATACACCGGCGCAAGAGAAAGGCGTCGAAAGATCGGAAGATACCATTTTTACCTTGCTGGAAATCCGATAACATTTCATTACATCAATTCGCCGTGAAATCATCAGATCATTCAACGCCTATAATTTTATTTTGCTCTTTAGTAATATTTCCAATCGGGCAATATAAGAGTTTAGTAATGCATGTTCCGGCTTTCCTTTGTTTGATCCGCCAATTTTATTTTGATCCGGATTGTACTATCTCTGATTTTGGGTAATTTTAAAATGACGTCACACGCACAACTACAAGTGTGTTTTTTTAACTGTTATAATTAGGCGGGTAACCATTCAAGGGGCAAAAACCCTATCACATAAAGGCATTATAACAAGATAACTATGGTATAAGTTCCGATCAAAGCGAGGAAATTTATCATTCATTACTTTTCAGGACTACTTGATTACTCAGCCCTTTTGTTGCGTACGGCTCTTTTTGGCGTAATTTAAAATTCCTTTGCATTCCAAGAGTTTGCGTTACCCATTTTACTCCCCGTAATTCCTTAGAAACTCAATTTCGGAACACATAAACATTCACTTCACCTCCAATTGTCCCCTTCTCTCCCTCCCTCCATATTCCGTCCTATTACTCCATCTAAATCAAATTCACCTTTCCCTTTCTCTTTGTCTTCCTTTTCGCCTTAGCGCCGTTTTATATCCCTTTCGCCTGGACGTATTTCGTTTGACGCTTCCAGGGAAAACTTGATTGCTTTTGTGCGGTTCACAAAAATAATAGGAATATTAATGATTTAGGGTTCTTAACATAATATTCTGGTCAGGATTCTTTTCTTAGAATTATTGAGCGACCGAGAGACGCAGGTAAATTTTGTATTTTTGCTCAATTAATTATATTGGATACAAGAGACTGGTTTATTATATTCCATTTGTGATAGTTCCTTTGTCTCAAAAGCACGATCCATTATCGCAACACATTTTCATAAGGTTTAACAGTAATAACTATTGCTTTTTAATGAAACTTTTTAAAGTATAATTTTCGCAGATCTTATATCCATATAATAGCATATCTGTTCGTCCCCGATCTAATCCATATAAAAATTTACATTTTTTGCAAACATTTTGTGAAAATATCCACCGAATTTCATAAAATATGATGCCAAAAATTGCCTACGGAAATCGAAAGAAATATGTATTTGCAAATACATACTTAAATTTATAACTTATTTTTAAAAGGCTCTAACTACCTACCTAAATGTTAAAACGACTTCAATGATGTGTGTATCGTGGTACTACGAGGAATTTACTGATTTTGCGAGGTCTATTTTGAATGCATTCGAAGATAATCACATTAATGTTGCTTGGAGTTTTTTTGTTGAAGACCTTACTACCAAGCTGTCAAAATTTTGAGTTCATTGGTTTTGAATATGCAGGAAAATATTAGACTACCACACGATTGAGGCACAAATCAATTCTTATCTCACATCGATGCTCGAAGCGTAGCTAAATTACACGACTTACTCGTATCAAAAACAAAACACTCGCTAAAATATTTACCGCGTCTTTTTTTCGAATTCAAAAGTAAAAGCTCTTCTATATAAAAAACACCTTTAATTATAAATTACGCATACATCCTAGAGGTGGGCGCCGCTTATGAGAAGACCAGCCCTTTTTGCCCTGAAAAATTCACTTTCTCGCTCACTTCGACAAAAGGAAAAAAGAAAATTCTATGAGGATATTCCCATGGGGAGTTGTCTCCAAACCATCTCAGGCCCCTGTTACTCTTATTCCCACCACTACTCCCCCACCTCCTCCCTACCCCACCCCAATTCCCTCCCCGTCCCTCTTTCTCTCTCTATCTCCCCAACACTCTTTCTCCTACCTCCCTCCAGCTATCCACCAAATATCCCTAAATGGAAAGAATACAAGAGGATCTTAGCAACCAGTGAACAGTTGATAGGAGAAAGAGAAAACTAATCCTGGCTCCTTCAAGCCAACCATAGAAGCCTTTTTCTCTCTTCCTAATCCTCCTCCATTCCCTTTCTCAATATTTATCTGTTTATTCTTTACTCGTTCTCCTCCCTTCCATCCTTAATATTTACTAGTCCTCATCTGTGTTCTCCATCGCGTTCTATTTCCGCTCCTCTTCCTTTATTACCTCCATTTTACACTTTGTTCCTCTCTTCCTTAAGTAAACAATCCTTGACAAATTCCTAGTGGTGCGATGTCTCTTCAACGTAGTCATATTTTCAATAAAAAAACTTTTGCTCCTCTTAATAGTAAACCGCATAGACTACTCCTACGTAAAGACCGGAAACTTAATGCTATAAAACGATTCCCAGGTTTTTCTTGGAAGGCGACAATAGATGGGTCAACTTTAAAATTTTGAACTTCGTTTAACGAAGGCTAGCGTGGCGTCCTCACAGGATGTCGCTCACCCCCCTTCCCCTCCCGTTTTAATACGATAATAGTAGCAAATACAAATTGCATGGGCAGAAGAAATGGACTTAAATGAAAGAATTGCATATAAGAAATCACCTTTATTACCGTATATCACACATTGCGAGAGTACAATGTCATTATCAAATTACATAACTGTGAGGTATTTGTACATAAATATTATACAATAAAGATATAAAAATGGATTATTGTGACAGAATTTTATAACGTTAATACCTATTATGCATGGAATATATTTAAAGTAAATTCACGTGGACGACGAAAAACGTCCAAATTTCACGTCAAGAATGAATTTGTTGATCAAGCAAAAATCTATTGTAAAGTAATTTCTTCGGCCTGGAACACATTCTCTTTCTATTCCACCTGTAAAAGGAATGAAAATGAATTTCAAAGAATGTCAATCATTAAACATTCTAAACCTAATGAAATTGATGCAGAAGGCAATGGGCATGCTTCAAATGTCGCAATAAATGAAAAATAAGGCAAATGCGCTTGCGGACCATTGCGGTTCATAAACAATTTTTCTATGAAGATCACATTACCATTTGTAAAATGAAACACATCACATTGCACTAGAAAATGTCCACTTTATTTATAATTTATTCTAAGCACAGTTGTATTTGTTGACGTTTAGGTATTTGCAGCAGTTACAGTAAGCCCATTTAAGATATATATATATATTCATCAAATAACAAGGAAAACTTTTGATATGGAAATTTCAATTTCTCGATCGAAAAATGTATATATATTTCTAAATACGTTTTGAAACAAAGAAATATCTTAAAGTCAAGGATTACAAAGAATTGCATAATGAAAAACAAGAAATAATCAAGTTAACAATTTCTGTAAAATCTAAATATTTAAAATTAAAACAATGAGACATCACTATGGTATACTTATTTCATTCTATTTCAAGCACAATTCTATCCCCTGGCGTCTAAGTTGCAGTTTAACTTCCAAACTCACTATAATCTACTGACAACCACTAGAAGTTTTAAACAGAAATCTCAATTACTCATTCTAAAATTACGGCCAAATAAATTGCACCTGCCGGGAATCTTATTTCGGCCAGACGGACAGATGCCTAAAATGCGGACTTCATAAGCATGAACGGACAGTGAAAAATAAACAGTTCCGCCTTTCCACCATCGCAGATCACTCATGATCCGGTCCTGGCCATAAAACAAAAATGGTAGATGCTCGAATTATCGCCAAAAAAAATCGCTACTATCCCAGAATAATCAGGGAGGCAGTTGAAATCGCCAAACGCTCAGCGAACTTCAACAGAGAGCCTGGTTACGTGCTCTCCAACACATGGAAGAGAATATTCCGCCCGACCTGAAGACGCCGACGTGGAGGTCGGCGAAACTGTTGTCAGTTCTCCAATTAACCAACGTGGTGACTACCCGGCAATATGAAACCTTCGATTCCTAAAATTTAGATGGAACTTGTTTTTTTTCAATATTGACATCTTTCTTCCCATTAGTCTCGTCATAAAAACTTCCCTATTTTTATCATTCTCTCGCTGTCGTTTTTATCTGAATTTTTGCTATATTTTTATCCGCTCGGTGACAATTATTGCCCGCAAAAGAAGGGAAATGAAGGTGTTTGAAGGAAAGAGGGGGAGATAAGGAAGATGAGGTGAAATTGGAGGAAGTGAGTGAAAAGTGACGGGATGTAATAGCATTTTAGGTCTCCTGTATCACGATTTTGCATATTGTTGTATTTCTTATACTTGCTCTGATTGTCTGGAAATAATATCTCAATTTATAAACTTTAATCTTTTTATAAGATGGTACCTGACTACCAATCTCCAAATGAGAAAGAGGTCACTAGAAATATCTTCGGTGCAAATCAATCAAACAATTTCAATATATTCTCTGGATTGCAAATGTATTTATAATCTTGAATATGTGGCCAAACATTCTGATGGCCATTATGACATGGGAATGAGACCGTGATGATGAATTTAGTATGTTTCGATTAAATCTCCATGCACACCACGCTCTTTCTGTATCAACACAAAGTTCCCATACAATGTTCTCGTGGATCAGCAACTCGAAAACAGTTTTTCCACCTACGTTTTGGTCATATGGTTTGTTATAGATTTCCGTTTTTTGTTTATCTCTCGTTAGAGTTAGGTGAAGGAGGGACTTCGCAAATTCAACTTCCCCGATTAAAATAAGTATTTTAATGGTCCTCCTGCTTGAGATTGTCTTCGTTTCCGCATACATTTAACCGATGTGTCTTAAGTGGGATTAAAACTACATCCCTCAATGAAGCAAATCCAGCAGTGATCTCATTGAGGCAACGCGCGGTATATATGAATTCGCCTCGTAATGAACGACTCAGCATCCGATGTAATCTTCGCGCATAGACTATTTAACGAAAAGAGACTTCTTTGTAGCACTGCATGACAACCATATTCCCGATCGTTTCAGCCGCTGTACATTACGATCGGAGTTTACAATATATATTTTTATCAAAGTAAGCTGTTTAGTCATAACCTTACATCCATCTCTCACCAACGCAAGTAATTTATATTTAAGTCAGCAATATTCAACATGTGGAGCGATTTTCTAGCATCGAGATCAGAGCGAATCTCGCGTGATTCTATTATTCTATAATGCGAGGAGGGGGAAAAAACAACTCGAAGTGGCTTAGTTCCTCGGAAAAGAATTACGGCTTCTGTGAGTTTAACAAGGAAAGGGCGTAATTCTATTCGTATTATGCATCGGAGAAGGAAAGATACGCGAAAAAAGTAGGAACGTCTCTTTTTCTCTCCATCCCATTCTTGCTGATTTCATTGAACTCGGTAGTAATCCAATAATAAAACCAGATGGAAGCACCGTCTACTTTTTTCTCTTTTAATCATCTATGGCAGACCAGCTGGCTCATTATTTTTTTATTAAATCTTTTATGACGACGCGCGTTGCACGCTGCGGGATAATTAGAAAAAATAAAAAAAATGAGGTAATATCGCACGGGTTATGTGCTCTGGGAAAAAATAAAATGGAAGGGGAAGAGGAATTGTCGACCCGTATAATCGATGTGGGAGAATAATACAGAGAAGAAAAAACACGTAGCTATTTCTCGATTCCGTCAACTACGCGATGTTTACGTCTCCAACAGATACGTAAATCGGAAACCCTAATCTCCGCTTCGTGTCTCGAAAGCGCTCCCGTTAAAAAGACCGGAAAAAATAATGTTAAAAATAAATAATAATAAAAATAATGTCGTAAACTCGGTAGTATGTATATTTACATCATACTAACGTTTTCTCGATATGAGAGAGAGATTGGGAATGGAGGAAGAAAGAACCGTGATGGGAGAGTGAAAGAGATATTCAAAAGCTTCATATATCGTCGCAAAGGGAGCTTATCTCATTTGTTCCCATTCTCGCATTTTATCATTCACCGTTTTTTTATTACTACTTTTTTCGCCGATATTAAATTAACGGGAGGGAGTGGAAAAAAACGGAAACTAAGTTAGTATTTTTTGCTCTTTTTGCGGATAGGATTTGGAGATAGGAGGAAAGAGCGGCAAGCGGAAAAAATGTTTAATTGCGAGAAAAATCTAGTGAAAGAAAGAATGAAAGGTTCGAATCTACGCGTCGGAGGGAGATTGGCATCGATGACGCATTTCATTACTAGTTTGTTTTTTGTCTTTCTTCCCCCCCCCCCTTCATTTTACTCGGTTCTCTTTCCGCGGTGGAGGATGAAGAGGGTTTTGAGGCTTTGCGTTGGTATGAAAAAACCATGTTTCCTGTCGCTGATAAACATATTCAACATTGGCCTCGAAATCAAAGGGTTTTAATTTTCTGTTTCTCGCTCACTTTAAAAGCGCTGGCGTCTCTATCAATATCGCGGCTCAGGTCTCTTTCAATGAGCTGCTATTCCTAGTATAATATATCTTCATTGATCTCTCAGGTAGCCCTCGTTTTTATATTTTTCTAATCATTCAAGCTTTTCTGTTTTTATATCTTCCATTTCTAGCCGTTGTTCCGTGTTGTACGTCTCTAAATTCATTTTGAAATTTTTGAAAGCTTGTCCACTTCCCCAAATGAAACGAGCTTTTCACGCGACTTGAAAACGTTTCGAGATGTATTGTATAGTATCGCTCACAATGTCTTGAAGTAGGAGCAGTAAAACTCTCTCAATCAAAATAATTCAACTTCTACATCCATTTTCTTACTGCGAATTCTATTTTGTTTATTATCTCTTTTTAACCTTAAAGCACTTTTAATCAAGAGATTGCATTAAATCCATATGTAACGGGAAACATGTTTTCCAATATTCTCTGTCTTTTCAAAGTTAACTCTAAAAGATATGAAGGAGCATAACCAACGTTCCGTGACTCATCTATTTCTCATTACTGCTACTAATATCACTGTATTTGTCGTTTCATCGAAATGGAGAAGCTCATCACCTTATAATCTTCAACGGAAATTGTTTAAAGGACCCGATACTCTTTGATTATAAAAAAGAACCTGTATTTCTTTCGTACAAGACAAACAACGGACCGATGAAGAAGAACGGTGATTGTATTGTCTAATAATAAGAAATAAGCAGGCTGAGACCTGTTATGTAGATTGAAATGACGGTGAGAGCCATCCGCCCTCTCCCCCTTATTGCTTCCACTCTTCGACTCTGTCAGTGGGAACTCCACTTAAAACACCTTATCTCCCCCTAACCTCAAACTTTGATAGCATTTCACTCCTTTTTGGCCATTCCCCCACCCCCTCCACATCCTCCAACACTTGACTTCTATACACTACCCTTCTACCCCATGTCACTGCCATCTATCCCCTCTCTCGTGCTGACGAATAGATCACCCCCGAAAGCTTCGATCTACGTTATTGAATGTGTTTCACCGACACCCCAGAGGATGTCTTATCGTTAAGTGTTCACTGGACTTCCTTACCTCAACAACTTTTTGTCATCCATTTACCTTATTTTACTTTCCTCTTTTTTATATACATATATATGTATATATATATATTTATATGCTTACGGAAAAGGAAAGGTAAATGGAATGAATGGATGGCAGAAAGTTGTTGAGATAAGGAAGCCCAGTGAGCACTCAAAAAATAAGATATCTTCAAGTGGGCGTGCTGCTGGGGGTGTCAAAGTGACAGCTCAAACACAAAATAACTGTAGTTTTCCGTGGTGATCCCCTCGTCAACACGCGCGCGCGCGCACACACACACACGCACGCGCACGCACGCACGCACACACACAAACACGCACAAGCGTACGCACGCGCGCGCACACGCACACACACATATATTTGTATGTATGTATATATATAGGCAGAGGCGAATTTATGCCTAAACATTTTGGGGACCCTGGTGCTACACATGTGGAGACCCCTGGCTCTAAACATTCGGGGGTCCTGCAATTAAATATAGAGTAACTCCTCATATAACGCGTGCCAGAATAGCGCGTTTTTGCAATAACACGATTTATTTTTTAGGGATATTTTTTCACAATTGCGCGCAAAAAATCGGGTGGCGGACTATTTCTCAAAGTGATGTAAGTTCGTGTAAAACGCAAACCCTCCAATATCCATCATTTTTAATGAGAAAATTGTCCCCGGTTAAAGCGTTTTTGCTTATCGTGCAAGTTTTCCCAAACGTAACTATCGCGTTATTCGAGGAATTACTATATAATGACACCACTTCTAACGGCTATCTTCTTTTGTGACATCATTTTAACGATTGTTTTTTATGGAAGCATAGAGGTTCCACTGATTTTAATATTGAGACATTTAATGTTTCTGAAATTATGTACACGAACATTTTTTCGGCAACCCTTACTTCACGTGGCCCCTGACGCGCGCCATGTGCGACCTCCCCTAAATCCGCCACTGTATATAGGGTGTCCCGCAACGCGAGGTCGATACTTTACCTGCGTTTAGGGGAAGTCATTACAAGTTGAATATACAGAGTAATCATTTTGCCAATTCTCAATAATAAAAGAGTAATGTACATTTGAAGGTGTTGGAAATAAGAAGAAGAGCAACCTTTGGCAACACTGCTAAGCATACAGGTTGACACAAGCTCTTTCGGTAGTAGCTACAAAGATGAAAAGCAACCATTGGCGCCACTGCTGAGCACACAGGTCGACATCATTTATTTCAATAGTAGCTAGTTCACTTGATACACTCCGTAGCTAATTTGCTTGATACACTGCATAGCCAGAGTTTCACTAGTGTGACTCATAGTGATTGTGGTTTTTGAAACTGTCCGTGTACACTAATGAAGAGTATGCCGATATTAATTTTGTTTACGGATTCAGTGATAAGAATGCGGCAGCAGCTGTCCGAGAACACGAGAGGCGATAATGGTGAACGACGATAGTGAAAACGACGAAATTGCGAATATTTAGGCTCATAAAGGTAACGGCGATAGTGCGAAACGACAATGAGCGCAGGGGATCAACGAGGGACGCCTGTATATTGTATATGAATTTAAAAACAAATATGACACTGCGCAAAATTCTGGTGTTTATCGACTGAAAAAATGTAAATAGTTACAAAAATTTTACAAAATTTTTTGATTTTGAGTTTTTGGAATGGCAAAAACATCATGTTTAAGTTATTTTTATTGCTAATTACATTGATATCACATCTCAAACTCAATCTAGTCAGCTTGAGAGAAATATATTTCGTGTATTAGCACAGTTGACATAATGCTTATCATGAATACAACATAAGGGGCAATGTCATTTTTTAAGTGCCGAATTTACCAATTTGAGTTGCCAACTGAGGGCGCCACAGGAGCCTTCGTTTTCTACGCCCTTCTGAAGGAGAGGGCGGGCAAACAGAGTGAGTTCAACCGCTTAAGGAGACACACCCTTCGAGGCATAGACTTCGGACTAAGCCATCAAGGTCACGGTAAGAGCCTTCCGTCCTTTCCCTTTTGTTCCCGTTTGTATACCCTCCATATCTACGTGTTCGCTAAGGCTAGTTGGTGCAGCAATTCTTTTTTATAATTTTGTGATTCTTTCGTGGTGAAACCAACTTGGTCTGAGGAATTTTAGTTTTGGGTGTAATTAATTAATTAATATTATGTTTTTTGTTTCAATTCGTGGTTTAACCATGCCCGAAACTGGAAGGAAGTTGTCAAAAGGGTGCAATGTGACTCATTTAAAGTTGCTGCATTTCAATCGCGAACAATATGAAGCAACTATTTCTAGGGCGTTTAAGTTGGATAAATAATTGGATAAATTTGGAAATGCAATATCAAGTCATCCAAATTTTGTCACATTTCGCTCCCGTTGTGCTCGTATTAATGATGTCTAATTCTGAGCTCTGCGATTATTATGAAAATCCCAGATCATTTTGATTCAAGTATTTGGATAAACTTCTAGGATTCTCCCCAATCTCCTCGATTTCACTGCCGTCTTCGCAGAAGTTGGTGACCACCTTTTCCGAAATTCATTCTTCATTGAACACTGTTAATACTCATGATCTCGGAGAATTAATTTTAATTAGCATAGCTGCTTGGTCCATCGATACAGAAACGTTCGCGCGTTTTGAGGAGAGGTTCGATGACGAATTATGTCCTTCGGTCACTCAGCTCATCAGTTTCATTAAAGCTAGAATGCTAATGTGTAGAAAAAATTGCGACTTAAGTTGATCACACTGCTGGTTTTCCGCATTTCTATCAATGGCAGTGACCTATCCTCTCTAGTACCTTCAATATTCGTTGTGCAGTGTCCTTGAGCGGTGCTGATTTTTCCGAGAGGCGTTTTCGTTTCGTTTACAATAGAGACCGTTGTCAAAAATACGACTGCTTAGCAATAACGCATGTTTTATATATATATATATATATATATATATATATATATATATATATATATATATATATATATATATATATATATATTTATATATATATATATGTTAATGATATCCGATATTTAATTTATATTTAAAACAAATGACTAACGCATTTACTAATTGTATAACATTCTTATATATGTATAGTTTTTATTAGGAATTTTTTCTTGCAAATAAAAGCATAAAACTTGTGCAAAAAAATTGGTTGTAATTTTGAGGAATGCTTAGCATCAATGCTTTTCCCAGTCAACATTAGCATTCTAGTGTTAAGAAGCCTATTAAAGTTCGGCAGACCATTGGTGGTACTATTTCTAAAAGTATCACCTCGCAGCTCCAGGCGCCATTCATTACATCTAAATCTACATATTACCCTGCAAGTCAGCTTGACGTTGGATGGCAGGGGGTGCCGCGCACAAGTTTCTAACTAATTATTATTCACTTATCTATTGTGGTCACGTATTGTCCTAGGGAAAAAGTACACCTTATACCTTATTAGCAATGGGCATTTCAATTGGTAAATACCTACCCCCTCAAAAAAAGAAGTATTTTCGCGCAACAATGTACATTGTTCTCTGTGTGCCGCTCTTCGTCCTTTCAGGAGCCAAAAGTTATTAGAAACGAATTTTGAACAGCATCAGGGCTTTTTTAGTTTAAAAAGTTGTTTCAATTGTTTAAAATGTGGCAACTGGGCTCCAAAGAACCATTAAAAAAATTTGCGATGTCAGATTTGTAAGCGTTACTATAACACTACGCTGCATTCGTCTACTTTACGCCCGGTTCGGGCTGATTTGAACTATGTTTACTATTGGCCTCGAAGCAATCCTCGGGCTGCGGTCACAAATTCGTGGCCAGTTTCTTCGGGGTCTCCCTCTCGCTCTGCCTCGCCTGTAGCTTACTCCTCCACTTTTGCCTCGTCCATTGAATGCGATGCCTCGCATATTGTTCTGTTGTGCGTGGCGGTGGTGAATATTTAGGATGGTAACGGCCTTTCCCATTCGAATTACGGTGGATTCAGGGCCTGCCCAAGCTACGGGCGAGCCGGGAATCTGCCGGGGCTCCGAAGTGTTGGGGGCGCTATCCCGGTCATTTATCTACGCATTACTTGCATGTGAATAAATATTGGATATCAATATATACCGATGAACAGGCTAGAATGTTGATGGCATTCCTTTAAATTTTTCATTATCACTAAATTTTACAGAACGATGAATAAATTAACATGCAGTTTGTAAATATCTCAACCATCATCAACGGAGGGAGGCACTAGAGTGCCATCTCACCCGGGGCGCCAAAATTCCAGGGGCCTCCCCTGGGTGGATTCCAGATCACACGTTTCAGACATTTCTTCGGCAGCCGTCAAGCGTTTAACCCTTAACTACTAACGTGGAGTCAGGCTGACTCCACACCACACATTACGCATCATAGCTCTGACTCATTTTACAATATTGCTCCGGTGACGTCAGTACCTTCAAATGAAGTGATGACTAATGTAGCCCTCAAATCTTATCAGTGTACCGCAAGCTGTTGGTGAAATAGCTTAAAGTAATTTTTGTGTGGAGTCAGGCTGACTCCAAGTTAGTAATTGTGCTTCCATAATGCACCAGTGGTACAAAAATGACGCCATCAAATTTTCTAAAAAAATTGGCTAGGGACTTAGTTATTCCCCGCTTGCATAGAAGAGCAACAAATTATCGGATTTCTAGTGACGCAAGGAGGAGAATGTGCTATTTTAGACATTGCTTTCAAGGAAGGCATGGGCGAGAAGGAGCTTCTTGAAAAAAGGGTTTACTCTTCCATCTGCAATACAAAACGGATGAGGAACCTTTGTGCTAAATGTAAACTGTCAATTTGTCCCACACGTGCCAAAAAAATGTTCTGATTGTGTTCAGGAGTGACTTGGAGATTTTCAGCTACAAGGTTTTTAACATAGCTCATTTTAAATAAATGAAAATAGTTTTAAGTTGTTCAGGGTTAAAAGTGTCGATTTCCCACTATCACTGATCTCTTTATAGCTTACCTGAGTCGCAACTCAACTATTAGAAGGCTGTGATCTGAATCAATGCCTGCTGATCGTAATGGCTAAAACCAGTTATTTGAGCTTAATCGACACGGTTTTAACTCTGCTTTAAAAAATAAGCAACTCCATTGTTTTTCTATATAACCGTATTTGTCTCGAGTTCGTTTCTTATTTTAAGTACTTAAGATAGCATCTTTTTAATGGCATGCACAGAAACCCATGCTAATATTATGGCCTATTGAAATTGAACATTGAGTTCAAAAATAACCCCATAAAAAGAGTTAGGTTGGCCAAACATTGCCCATTAACTAAATTGGAATGTAATGAAGAATCGTATCAAATTTGGTTGTTCAAGCTTTTATCGTTTGGGAGGTGTCCCATGAACAAACAAACACAAACAACCAAAATCCAAAAAAATTCTTTAAAATATATAATAGACGATTCGATTTAGTTTAACCGTTCAGTCTGTAGCAAGATTTAGAGTAGATCGCTTCGGAGGCGTGACGAGATAGGGCTTAGCTTAGCGTGAGTTGTAATGTCATTGTACGCCAAAGAGAGAATTGTTGGAGATAAATGGCTTACGTAGTATTATATGTGAAATTATAATAAATCAAAATTTTCTAAATATCACCGAGATTAAACCATCCTTAATTTTTGTGGAATATAATGTTTATGAAAAATTGGTCTGCAAAAGATGATTTATTGCAAAAATATTCGATATTTTGTACGCGTTTTGGCCCTAGAACAGCATACAGACCGACTGTTAGAGAGACGGCATGGCGGTAACAACTTTAATGTGCATACTCAGGGACACCTAAAACGTTTGTTTCCATCATAATCTTGAAGTTGAATTTTTTCACGATTACAATACTTTCTCAATGTACTGCATACATGAAAAAGTAAAAAAGTGGGGAAGCAAGCTGTAAATTTTCCAATCCCTAACTTCTTGGCTGCCATCTATTTCTTCTTCCTATTCCTTTAACTATTCGCATACTCCACACTCAAGCTATCGTTATTTCCAAACCCGTGTTTTCAAGTCTTCGTCCTTTCACACCATCCCTCTCATCTTCTCCCTATCTACAACTTTTTCGCTGTCCGACTCAGGTAATTCTCTCTCTCTTAACTACCACATTTTAAGAATAGTCTTTTATATGTGAATGCCTCTCCTCCATCAGTCTGATTCTCTCCTACAGACCCATCCTATTCTTTTTCAGATATGGTAAAAGGCGACTCTCATCTCGAAACCCCTGCGTCTCCCTCCCATTCCATCTTACTGATCTTTGTAGAATTGGGAAATAATTAGTAATTTTCTTCATTTTTTAGATGTCATCAGTTTCTGTGGTTTGATAGTAATAGGAAACACGGAAAAAATACCTTTTCGTTAAGTTGACTATATCAGTGGTGTTAGGTTATTTACCTTTCGTCGAAAACTTACAATGGTGTAAGTAATAGATTTCCGTCGGCCGGTCAGTGAATCAAAATAGCCGAAAATATAACAAGAAACGATCATTTAAAAGAACGCATTCGTGATCCGTTTTTGATTAGGGTTAATGTTATTTATTGCTCTTAAGAATTTGATCAAGGAATTAGTGTTGAAATGTTATCCGGAAAATCTTAAAGGTTATTAATACATGATGAGGGTTAGGGGTATTGTAATTTTTTAATCTTTTATGTTCCCTAATAAACAGATTTATCCGATAATATTTTAATAAGATTATTCCATTATTCCCGTTATTTTTATGACAACCAAAATAGAGAACAGCATCGTGCGTTCGTTACTCATGAGAATTTGTTTGTCTGAGGTAAAGTTAAATAGGTTCATAATTCCGAAATTTATGTCCGAGTATGGAAAAGTCATGGGTTTTCACACGTATATATACATCCGTTGCTGCTGTTGTACGTATATCGATGTCAGCACCTGGGCATGGTGAATCGGATTCAAGGTCAATTACACTTCCTCTAATGCAGTGGTCGGCAACCTATGACCCGCAGGTCAATGTGTGACCCGCCATCACGATTTGGGAGACTCAAAAACGTAAACATTGTTCAGGAGAGTTAACGTTTTAAAAATAAAAGTTAATAAAATTGCTAAATATAGCTTACATAAACATCCAGGTTATATATATTTTTTTATTCAAATTTTTTAATTGACCCATCGCATTTCCCCAAAACCATTAATTGACTCGCTAATAATAAAAGGTTGCGGCCACTGGTGTAATGCGCGGATGGCAAATAATTTTTGATACGTGTGCCAAGAAAGTCATATGAACCATCGGGTTTCTTTTCACGTGCCGCTAGTTGAATCTTCCTCTAAGAAACTTCATATTTTGTTAAGAAAATACAAGATTACATGTACCAAGTAAAATCGCACATATGCCCGAGGTGGCACATGTGACACATACTATCCATCCCTTGTCTAATGCGTATCGTACAGAACGGATTAAAATATTTGTAAGATGAGAGAAAAAAGGTGGGATGATTTGATTGATCTATTATGAAATCTCTTCAGGTTTGAGATGAAAAACATTGGCGTAAATGGATTAAAGTGAGTCGGAAAACGATATGAAGGAGCGATTGTATTGTATTTACTTTATCTTACATATCGACCTCTCCTTGTTTTTTCATGGGACCACTCACCTTCATTGATTTCTTTTCTTATTCGGCCCATCATTTAACAGCATTACCTCGTCCTTCTCCACCCCTTCGTTTCCACCTCCATAATCGCAGTTTATTCTTCCATCTCCTTTCCTTTCTGTCTTCCCTCACCTCTCTCCTACTCTATAATTTACTCTCTGCCAACTCCACGTAAAAAAATCATCCTTTTTCTCAATTATCCCTAAGCGCCGAGGATCCTAAATCCCTATTTGCGTATAATCCGTGGCGTCAATGCTTTGTCGGGTCTACCCTTGTCGGCGGCTATTTTTCTTATCCCTTTCCTTGTATTCCTTTCGCTCTTCATTGCACGATATTCGGCGAGCATAGGTTTTTCCATCATCAAATACGCTACATATTAAGAGTCCCATTACATGGGATTCTACAAGACTCTTGACAAATTTCATTCACAAAGCTCCTCACTCTTATTCTCCACCTGTACCACAAAACTCCAAGACTGCTTCTTACGTTAGTCAGACTCTTCCCCCCAGATCTTGACGGCTTGGGTGGTCCTACACGGAGAATTATCTTTCTCCAGCATAGCTCTTTGGTCCATAAGAGTACACAAACACCACTGGAGTCCATAGGGAGGGTTTAAATGTGTATAGGACAGTAAACTCATCTCTTATTTCCCTTATAAATTGAAGTAGCTGTAAGCCGATTTCTCTAAAAAAGTCTCGTAAATTGCTTAATTATTTCCCATTTTGACTATGTTGATAGAGCGTACCGAGATTTATCTCAAGATCTTTCGTTAAAGATTCACACCGCTGTTATATATTTGTTTAGTATTTTCTGAAGAACAGTCAAACACGCTTAATGCTTCAATTTTCTAAGTCTCGATTTTGAAAATAACAGAGCTTACTGTTTAATTTATTCTTATAGACTTTTTCTTGCTTTTTATAATTATATTTTTATATTGTCATTTTGCATGTTTATTTTTATCAATATTCAATATGCATTGTTTATAATCGTTCCGTTTACTATATCATTTTCATTTATTTATTTTGCCTTTTGTTTTATATATCATATATCGATGTCTTTACTGACTCGCAATAGATTTCGCCGGATTTAAACCCCCATTTTCAAGGGCAGGTTTATTTCTTCATTGCGCTTTTTTAAGGATTTCATTAATCAGCAGTCCTAATTTATTCATACAAAATTACATCTTTTCTAATACTTGTATTACTTGTTCATTGTCAATACATTATGGAATATGTATCACGAGGAGCGGTAGGTGGAAATTGGACTTCTTTAGTGACAATCTGGCCCTAAATAAATATCATATCAATCAATGAATAAATTTTTACCACTTTTTCTCACCTCATCCGTCCTTTAACCTCGCCTAAATAAAGACAATCGTCGGTCTGCCCCCTCATAATTCCCTCCTATGTCCTCTCTGTCTCCCTCTTGGTCTCCATCTCAGTTTCCCTCTCTGTCTCCATTTCAATCTCCGTCTCTTTCTCTCTCTCTTCTCTCTCGCTTTTGTCTCTATCTCTCTCTTGTCTCTCTCTCTCTCGTCTCTCTCTCTCTCTCTCTTTCTTGTCTCTCTCCCTCGTGACTCTCTCCCTCTTGACTCTCTCCCTCTTGACTCTCTCCCACTTGTCTCTCTCTCGCATGTCTCCCTCCCTCATGTCTCATAAATATGGAATTCTAAATTAAAATTATCAACATCTTTCGAAACACTCTTAGGAAAGATATGTGACACCATCATTCCTTCTTATTTCAAATTTCCTCATTCAAATCTAATCTAATGTGAACTTGAAAAATTGGTAACCTCGGATCTAGTTAAATGTTAACTAGTTAAATGTCAAGCAACAATGAAATACGAAACATTTCTCTGCCTAGCCTTTAAGTTATAGATTATAAAATTTATTCGGATAAAATACATCATTACCACAATGTATTCCGCGAGACCACATAGTGATGAGTTATGATTGCGGAGGTGAAAATCCGAGACATTTCCAAGCATAACATCGCGTATTTTGTTTAAATCAATCTATAAAATGGTTCTCGGTGAAACCAAAAATTAAATTCATGGTTTTCTATGCACGCCCTTATGATCTGTAACGTATAGTTCAAAACCAATAATCGGATAGAAGACAACATTTAGTAAAAGATAGTCAGCCAGACCAAGTAATTACGCGTTATAGTTTAGGAGATAAATGTTCTATACCGTATTATACTTATTTCCCATTAAGAGCGACTTTAAAGTATATGTATATTCCATTTATGGAATATACTGTTTCATCTTTTTTCCTTTTGAATATTCCGTCATATAAGACTAATATTGAGTACCTGTGTGACATTGTGACGATGGCACTACTCTAATACTTTGCACTAAAATCGCAGAAAATTAAAAACACTAAGGGGTAGAGTGTCATTATTTTCCTCTCTAACATAATTTTTTAGCGCACAAGCTTCTAACTGACTTAACAAAAACTGTGCGCTAGTACCATTAAAATAATGCGGTAAATGAAATCTTCATTTTATCCTTTTTTGGATATTTTGTTTATCACAAAATTCGATATTTATCAATTTTCGAATATAATATTCCGCCATTTAAATCATGTGGTGCATTCGATTGAGATATTTAAAAATAGATGGAAATATAAATATTATAAAGAGAAAGGAATTATTTCATTTGAGTAAACAAAATATCACGATATGTACATTTCCGGTAAAATTTCGATAACGTTGGGAGAGCGAGTGAGGACTGCGATGGCTATAGATCTGCCACGTTTTTCTTTCATCTTGTCAAGTTTTACCTCAAATATTTCGTTATCATTCAGTGGTCAATTTGTGAAAACTGCAGAATAATTTTCATCATCAAGTCTGTAAAGAATTAACGCTAAATTCTGAAATAACTGAAATATACTAGGATTTATGAATAATATTATAAAATAATTATCTAGGCGATACCATACAAACACCAGAGAAATAAATTAACAAATATTCTTTTCGGAAAACTCAATCAAGTTTTTCTACTGTGCGCATAATTTGAGGAATGGTATGTTATTTCCGCATCTTGGATGAAAATTCAATTTATCTTGGTTCTTTTTTTCAAGGAAAATTTTCACCGGATTATCTAAGAAGTGAAAGAATTTCAGTTATATAGTGACGTTAATACGTTAGAGGATTCTTTAAATTTGCCAAGCCTTTTTCTAAACAATTCATTAATGAAAGTCAGATTTTTACCAGCATGTGATAAAATATTTATTCATTGATGATTATATCATGCGTCTGATGAACTAAGAAATTACCTTTTATCACCCACTCGATCACCTAGTCGTCCGTTCGGTTCCGCACACTCTTCAGTGAGAGGTTAAGCCAATGTTTCACAAGTTGTATTGTTTGTGTCACCACATTTCAGTTCTGCGGCATCCCGTTCACTGTTTCATTTCCTTCCAGACAACTTACAAATTTGGCTTTATGTATCATATAAAGATTAAAATTCCTTTATTTAAAGAAGCAGAGACAGGTATTCAGTGGTTAAAAGTTTTTTAATGAGCCAGAATATGATATTTACAATGTGCCAATATTAGCGTCTCGCCTCAGTAACTTTTGCGACGCCCTGAGGAATAATGTCACCCTGGTGGATAACTACTGGTTTAAGCCTTCGGCAAGAGCCTTAGTTGCTATAGTTGTCTGAAAAAGAGAAAACGCTATTATAACGAAACAGGGGCGCCATCACGGATCTTTATAACGCGCTGGCGTTATCGTTATGGCTATCGAAACGCGACGGATAACGACATGGCGATCACCGTTCTTTAAATTTTCGCGCTACGGAAGCGATCTAACGCGATTCGTAGCCCTACCACAAATCTTTCAACCTAAGCCGCGTTAGGATATAGCGCTAGAAGGTAGAGAGAAAGATGGCGGAATGCGCACATTTCATATATATTTATATATCTTCATACGAGCTTATTTCATTCTTCAGTGGTGAATTTCTTCTTTTGTAATTCATAAAACCTTTTGCTTATTATTTCAGAACGGAAAATATTCAATCTTCGTTTAACTAATTGCTATTTCAATAAGTCGCTTATAAGGCATAGAGACGTTAACGTTACGCTTTGTTGTTTATGTTATTGAAAGTGATATTAATACTGATATTTAACGACATACTGAATAATATTCAGACAATTCTGATGATTAAGAAGTTCTTATTTCCATGCTTTGACGCTGTAAAGATATTATCTTCAGTATTACTTATAGTAAAATACTATATGTGTGTGTTTGGGTCTATCACAATTCGGAAATATTGATATAATTAAATACGTTTTCATGTAAAACTAAGTATCTCTTATAACATCTTGGGTGGAGATAGTTAAACATGTTGATGTTATCGCATGGTTCTTTTATTATTTGATTTTTTCTTGATAATACTGAATTATGTGATGTTGATTAGTTTTATGCACGGCAAGTGAATAGATTGTTGAATGATTTTTTCTTAGGAATTCCGAGGGAATGAGTGCTATTATATATACGTGGAGATGCCTTTCCCGCCAAAGGGTACTTCTCTATGAGCCTACGAGAGCAGGGCAAATTGTAACAGCTTGTGCCGTGCTACACAATATGCGGCTCAAGTATCGCCTAGCGGAGGTAGATGAAATAGGGGATGAAAATCCAGCCTTCAATGTGATGAACCCAGAAGAACCCCTTGAAGGCCGAGCACGCCTTGCTGAAGGCCAACGTGTGAGGAGGGCAGTAATTGCTGAGCATTTCACTATTAGGAATTATTAATCTAAATATTAAAATAATAAAAACTCTGGCTAATTTTACGCATCTTTGAGAAGGAAAAAGATTCAAATTCATCATTAAACTTTTTTGTTTATGGTCTCCACCAGCCCTTCCACGGCCTCGCAGCGGCGCTCTAGGAGGCCTTTGCTATTAGCCTCATTTCTTGCCTGTATTGTCATTGCCTCGGACATTTTTAGCAATGCCTCTGCCATAGTCTGGAAGATTGAAAATCCCATTTGGTTAAAAGCTGACATACAAAAAAAAAACTTTAATGCTGACGCATGAAATCATCACAATTCCTCCAAATCTTTTCTAAAAGATTTTTTGGCCTTTGGTGCCGGGTCTGTAATAGATGCTATTCGGTATATTATATGGTTTAAAAGAATAAAAATCTAACAGTTGTCCATAAATTCCATGTCTGTGCTTACGTTGACCTAACAACTTCCTTTTCTTCCCCATCTGCATTGAAAATTGGGGAATCCCGGCAGAGCTGCTTGCATCTCTATCAATGGCATCTTCTTCTTCTTCACCTTCTGCATCTGTTGTGAATTTTTTGCCAATGAGAGGGTAGGAGGAAGTTATTATTTTACATGCATTTGGCTTATCAGTAATGAATTTACATTAAAACTAAGGAAAAGTAACAGGAAACTTTGTTCTTTCCTGGATAAATACTTTGAGACGGCATTAATTTTGTTTAGTTGAGAATTTTATTTTTGATTTTAACCATCAGTTCCTTTTAGCATCTTGTGATGCTCAAAGATATCGTTTATTTTATTTACCATGAATGACTTCTTCTGCAGTGCTGCAACATAAGTTTTCCTGCTTCTGTTGGGATGGGCCTGCATCATCATCCATCAACATAATGATTGATGCCTAAAGTTAAAGAAAAAAGATGTAGTTATAATGATTTTTTTTTTGTTTTTTGCATGTGTATGCATTTTTTGGTGGAATGTTTTTGAAAATTACTTCAAGTGCGGTCTGGTGGAAAGGATGTTTTTTCAAGTGACTGTATAGCTCTCTTTTTTAAGAATAGACTGGTGCTGGGTTTCTACACCCGTCCCCTTTACTTTGCATCCTATCTGACCTCATCTAATCACTAAGGGCTGTCATGTATATGAATCCCTTTCAGCGCTATCTGTGCTTAGAAAATATGAGTAATTCCTTGTAAGTGAAGGGGAGTAGGTTATCTTGAGTATGTAATCTCAATACTAAATTGTTAGCTGAGAGTTTTATATGACAGTAAAATACTGTCTGTGCTACTTAAGAATTGAATAAAAGGATTCCCTAAACTATGTAATTAATTTAGGTTATTCCTGATTCCCCAAAGTCCTAATAATGTAAAAAATATGTTATTTCTAGTGTGTTACATGAATATAATTATTCTCTATATTTAAGAGTTGTTTCGTGAAGGGCTTTTATGCATCCAGATGTTTCAATTGGCTTTTTATTCATTACCTCTGTGTTTATATGTGATATTTTTTATCTATTTATAAAATTTGAGTAGCACTATTAGACTTTACACGGGCAGCTAAAAAACCGTCAGTGCTCACCTGTTGTACACACTCACATATATATATAACTGAATGAAGAATGTTATGGACTGATATTTGAGCTCTTGATTGTGAAAGTGCCTTAAATGCTTCATTTGAGAATGTGGAAATGTAGTGCTAACATTTGACACGAATGATTACTGAACAGTAATAAAAAAAATATAACTAAACAGGTACGTACATGATCTTCTGGAAGTTTGTCATTGTGGCACACTCCCTGAGAAGATTCTTTGCCGATTACTACCAGAATCTTCTCTTCCCAGGCAGAGAGAACAGGGACAGTTACAGTATTCCCTGTCCTAAGCCGTGCAGCTTTGATGGTCCCCACCTTTGCACTTACAAGGCTTTTTGTGTCAGTCCAAGCCTATATGATAGCAAAAATTATCTTTTACATTTAATATCTTATATGATAAATTTGATGATGATTAATTAATGATACACCATATCTTTTGCCAATGACCAACGTCTTTGGGAGGCCCGATTTTGTTTGCCTCCTCGGCAAATTTCTCCCACGTCTTCATTAACGCCACCTTCCCATTGGGCTCACATAGTTTTCTCTCGCAAAATCACTATTGAGCATCACGAATTCCGCTAAGAATTCTTTCTGCACCAATGACATTTTGGCGCTGCGACTCCAATTAGTTGTAGAATATAATAAGTAATGAATTAAAACTAAATCAACCTTCAGAATTAAATAAACAATATTATGTAACTTACTGTGTTTCAAATATTGAGAGATATAAAATGGAAATGTTAGAAATAAATGTTTAAAATCTCATTTATTTTTAATAGCGAATATTTTTTTCATATTTCGGCAGTGTAATTTGAATGAATGCTAATTTTATAATATATTACAACTATTAGTACGAAATCTTTAATTAGGTAAAAATTGTTTGAAAACAGATAAACTACTAGATTTATGTCACATACTCCCGTTTCGCACCGACATTTTCTATTCAAGAGACAAACATTCGCAATCCACGAACACCATTTATGATGCATATTTATTGATTCCGTAATTACAAAATGACATGTTCCTTTAACAGTTAAAAAAATGTAAGTAATGATACTTAACGGGAGAATTTCTTCTCTTCCATTTTTCAATATTCCAATTTTCCAGTATTCAAATTTTTCCGATCTTTCTCTCTTCCTTTACTCAAGTAAACAAACTTCGTTTAGGCTCATTCAAATATTTCCAAGATTTTCATTGGTTGAAATTCCTAGCCTCTCACACAGGCGCCGAGATATGATTTTCCAAAACTCTAAACTTCCCATTGTAATGCGCGTAGCTATTTAACGCGAGATCCGTGATTGCAAATAAAGCGCTACAAGAGGGGATTCGCGTTATGGTAGCGATAGCGATAACGCGCAGGAAAGATCCGTGATCGCGCCCCAGAACTTCTCCATATTCGACGCTTAGAATCTCGGGATGAACGCCGTGCCCCTCCTCTCAAGTGGAGAATTTAAACGACGATGATGAGTCGAGGAAGGGATATTTATTTGAATATCTCAATTGTACAGCTTTCGGTATAAATGTGGTATTTTATTTTTCTATCTTTTATTTTAATGTGGTGCGTGGATTTTCTGTCTAGGGTCATTTGTTATAAATGCTCGATAAGCATTTCGTATCAATCATGAACTCAAGTGAAATCAATTACTTAAAAGCTGAGTGACATAAATAGATAAAAATGGATGTAGTTTTCCCGTGGACAGGTCCGTGATTAATCATAGATAAACTTGGTTCTCCATATTCTCTTATTTTCTGCTGTCCTCTTTATATCCATAGAACTTTCTTTCCCTTTCAAATCGTCTATCAACTGAAATATTTACTACCTCTTTCCCTTTTTCCGTCTAGTTTTCATTTTAACACGTGTTTAATCATACACTCTCTCCTCAGGTAATATCAAACAAAGTTTGCCTTCCTCTTTTTAATAGCCTGTATAATCATTCGCTTATCTCCTACACTTCGTAGCACTTCTTTTTTCATCATATCAGTCCATTTTATCTTCAGAATTCTCCTCCATGTCCACATTTCAAGTCTTTCCAAGTAATTGTTACCATTTTTCCCTGGCGTCCATGTTTCTTCCCCCTTCAAAACTATACTTTATACATAGCATTTTATAAACTCCTTGCTGATATCTTACCTTATATTCCCCGTAAGTAGTTGTTGCTTTTTTCTGAAAGCCTCTTTTGCTTTTCCTATTCTAGTCCTGATCTAATCCATACATTTTTCTTCTCTTGTTATGATACTTCCAAGGTATTTATAGTGTGAAACTTGTTCTAAAGGCTTTCCTTCAATACTTAAATTTATATTCTCTCCTAAACTTGATATTCGAATGACCTTGAGTTTTTCTGTATTTATTTCCATAACGTATTTTCTACCTGATTTTACTAGTCTGTTATTTTCTGGAGTAGGCTAAAGAATCGTATGTTTCGTAGGTCTCACGTTGCTAACCCTAAGATGCACAAAATTAACTGATATATTTTTTCAATTCTGTTTCGTATATATATATAATACCTTAATAAATATTGTAAGGCTACTTATATTTTCATTAACACTGCTAAATTCCGTTTGTTTGGAAATATTTAAATCCAGTAGCTAATGCTGACATGAATGTTTTGTACGTCATGTTAGTGTTATGCGTAAGGATAGACACAATTGTCCAAGTATCACCCTCAATAAAGACTAATAATTATTTACATTCCGGTCCGTCAACATTGCCTGTACGAGAAAATGACCTTTTAATACTGTTTCCGTATTGTGCCAAAAATCTATTTTAATTCTGTTTGCATATTGTATTCATTCCGAAAAACACTTCCTTACTGAAATTGTAAAATAGGCACGTGTGAGCACAGTCTATTGCAAATATCTCACCCCATTCATTACCTCGTCATTTATGTGAGAGATTAGGATTAATTTTTTTTTTAAATTTCTATAAATGGATATTTTTACACCGTCATTGTAAAAAAGTAACCTGGGCTTCCATTTGTGGATAGTTCTTTTAAAAATCGTATTGTGTACGGATGAAGTCGTTATTGGTTAATTTTTATCGCGTGTTGTAATAAAATCCAAGAAAAGCGATAGTTTTGGTTTGAAATTTATAGAAATGTAAAAACGATGATAACTAAATATATTTTCTAGCATATTACAACATTTTCAGCGAAGAATGCACTTGAAAAGTAGCAAATAGACGATAAGAATTGACAAGGGGAAAGTGGAACTGGAACATGAGGTAGAAATTACGTATTCAGGTTAAGACAAGAGTGGAGGGGTGTACATTGCTGCATGCTATGCAGCAACGCAGCGAAACTTCTTATCAAATGCATGCGCTGTTTTCATAGATTCAGATGAAACGACTGATGAAAAATGAGCGGCAAATTTGTAAAAAGTATTTTTAGAAAGTCAGGTTCAAATTGGAATCTGACCTATTAGAACTTCTCGCTTTGCTGCAATGGGACAAAATGAATAACTTTACCACGTTCTCGAAATTATTATGCATCGATCACGAGTGTACTTAAATGGCCGATTGAGAGAACTAAACTGCAGATATTTTAATCCGATTTTATTTTTATTTTTGATGTAGATGTTCTTCCGTAAATTGCGCCAAAAATCAATTCTCGTGCTTCCTTTAACCATTAACTCATCGGGAATTTCGACTATCTCCTATACGTGAGCCAGGCTTGGATAATAAGTATTGGACGAGAGAGAGAGAGAGATGGAGAGAGAAAGTGAAAATGATGGAGCGGCGATTTGGAGGAGAAGCATGAATCGGCAATCAACCGCTCCTCTCCTCCCCGTAACTTCTATCTCTCTCCCACTTACGCACCGGAGTACCAAACATGTACCTAAAGTTTTCTCACACACAGCCGCCACCCATATATAATGCAAGGCTAAAAACTGTGTAGGGAGACGCGAAGGCAGCAAATTCAAGTGAGATAGTACAGAGGAGTGGGAGAGAGTGGGATGGAAATGGGTTGAAGAATGGCAAGAGAAGATGATGGTTCTCACACGCTATCACGTCCTCATTCTACCTTCTTTCTCTTTCTAATTTTCTCTCCTTCACTTTTACTATTCTCCTCAGCCACTCCCTCCCTCTACTTCCTCTCATTCCTTCCCATCCATTTCCCTTCTCCCCCTCTCGCTCCTCCCATTCTCTTTTTCCCTCTTTCTCTCTCTTTCCCCTCCCTATCTCTTTCATTCCCTTTATCTCCCACTCTCTTCTCTCTATAATAATACAAAAGTTTGATTAGCCAAGAATACTCCCTCCTATCTTTTACTCTTCCTCTCCCTTTCTCTTCCCTCCCTTTTTCTTCCCTCCCTTTTTCTTCCCTCCCTTTATCTTCCCTCCCTTTTTCTTCCATCCCTTTCTCTTCCCTCTTTCTCTTCCCTCCCGTTCTCTTCCCTCCCTTTCTGTTCCCTCCATTTCCATTTTCTCCCTTTCTCTTTTCTCTCTTTCCATTTTCTCCCTTTCCATTTTTTTCCTTTCCCTTCCCTCTCTCTGTCTCCCCTGTCTTTGTCTCCCCTCTCTTTCTCTTCCCTCCTTTTCTCTTCCCTCCCTTTCTCTTCCCTCCCTTTCTCTTCCCTCCCTTTCTCTTCCCTCCCTTTCTCTTCCCTCCCTTTTTCTTCCCTCCCTTTATCATCCCTCCATTTCTCTTTCCTCTATTTCTTTTCCCTCTCTTTCCCTTTTCTCCCTTTCCCTTCCCTCTGTTTCTCTTCCCTCTCTTTCAATTCCCTCTCTTTCTATTCCCTTTCTATTCCCTCTTTCTATTTCTATTTCCCCCCTTTCTCTTCCATCCCTTTCTTTTCCCTTCCCTTCTATTTCCTCTCTTTCTCTTTCCTTTCTATTCCCTCCCTTTCTCTTCCCTCCCTTTCTCTTTCTTCTCTTTCTCTTTCCCCTCTCATTCACTATCTTTCCCCATGTGCAAGAACTGCGAAAACATTTCTCTCCACTTTCATTCCTTCGAGTGATGCGAGAGGAAACGGCACAAAACGTAGATTGGAGGAAGTGAAGTTGTGAGGAGATGGAGATTCCCCTTTTCACCAGAAGAGGGTGGAAGGAAATTCCTCCTTCCTTTTTAAACTCCCTTCGTTCTCTCTTACAATTTTCTGCCCCCGTTCACCTAATCCTTCTCTTTCTCTCTCTCTCATCGCGGCTCACACACACACGGTTGCAAGTCTTCCACTTACGTCTCCTCCTCGTTCGCTACTACCTCCCTCTCTTATTCATGCTGACAAACTCATCGAACCCAGTCCTCCCTTCCATGACCTCACTCCCAAGGCAATGGCGCACAAACGAAGAGAAACCTCAAAACTCCTCCACTAGCTCCGCAAACCCAGTTGACAGGAGCTTTCTTTCTTCGCCTACAGATGACAGCGGCCGCTGTTTATGGGTCCCACGAACATCTAAATGATTCCGCTCCAGTCTTCATCCCTTCCCCTTTACAGGAAAAGGGGTTTTTTCTCTCTGTCTTCCAAACACCGGTTTCACCCTAACTCTTCCACTCTTCTTCTCTGCCTCCCAAACCTCTTTTAAACGCCGTAATAATTCACCAATCTTTTGCTCACTCTCATATTCTTCTGCTCTCTCTCCCACAAACCTTTCCTGGTTCTTTTTTGCAAATACTCCTCTAAACTCTTCCCTCAGTCTCTGAGAAAATTGTCTCTTATATATTCCCTTTGGTTTTCAAATAAATTTCCCCTGGTAATCATCTTTAACTCTCAAGGTCTAAGACAGTACTACCCAACCTTTTTTGATGGCGGGCCGCATCGGTGATCCTTCGGCGGGCAGCGTTGAAAGTTGTCAATTCTTCGGCAAGCCGGATTTGGGTTTAAATTCATAAGAGGCGATGAAAGAGGAAAGACATGGACCACTGCAGAAATTCCCAAGGAGAAATCCTGCAGAAATACCCTCCTCGCCGAAGAAGACGAGGGTTCTGATTCAATGCCTGGGTTTAAATTGGAAGTTACCTATATATCCTTAAGTGGCATATAAGTGAAAATCAATTCTAAATGTTTTTATTGTTAACATTTAAATAATAATAGTTTTATTATAAAATATTTCATAAAATTTTATGAATTAGTGTGTTTTATTTTTCGTATTACTTTTCATGATAGCTTCGCGGGCCGCATCACTGTTCTAAGTCTACGAATCCATCAGTCTGTTTTTGTTTCTCTTTTTTTCTCTTCCCTCTCTTCATTCTATTGTTGTTTGCCTCTTTTTTATTCACTCCGTTTCTCTCTTTAATACCTCCCGAACTCATTTTGCAAGCTTTCACCACTTCGCCTTAATTATCCCTAACTTAAATCCGCTCTCTGCGCACACACTTGTCGCAATCTTTCATTTCCCATACTTTCCTTTCCTTGTGGTATTTGCTCTCTCTCTTTAAGTACCTTTGTTTATCTTGTTCATCAATACGTCACATTTTTCGCTGAAATCGTCCTTCATGCTGTCTTTTGCATCTGCCTCGTAAATTGACATGCTGTTTATGCATATATCTCCCTTTGGAGAATAATATACGAATGAGTGCATAGTTTCTTCTGAAACCCCAGGATTAGGGAAGTGATATTCCTTATTTACCCAACATATAGCACAGGACGTTTTTTCATTACCTTAAAATTTTAATCATCTGCTAATCATTGACGAGCGTTTTAGAAATCTGTTTAGACGTTCGGTTTGTCCGTCTCTCTTTCTGATGCGGTATCTCCTGGACGAAAACAGATTCCGTCTTTTCAGTTTTCTTTTGGGAGGTCCGTCTGTCTGTCACGAATGTTGGCTGAAACTGAAAGTGAAAAATTAAGTAGCTGTTTTAGATACCTATAATAGTTTTTTTATGGCTGCTGGAGATTTCTAAAACAAGTACTTTAATTTTTGATACTTTAGCGCTTATTCTGGATCATGACAAATGCTCAAACATGAATATAAAAACTCAATTAATAACCAAAATCAAAAATATTTTATTATGCACCAATGAATTGCACCTAATCGTCTCATAGCTATTACAATAATAATTAGTAACAAATTTTATCGATATTATTAAAGTATCTTGTCTGTGAGAACAGAGGCAAACAACGAAGTTAACATCTATTTTTCAGAATTTCGTCATTGGAGGGACATTTCAAATTTTAAAATAATTATACTGTTCATGCACTACCCAAATAAATTCCCAAATAATTACACATCTCAAATTATTCATTGGTCTAAACACTGAACAATTTCTACTACTTTATAGGCTGATGTTAACAAGCAGAAAATTTATAATTTCATGGCATACATGAATCATCAAATCTAATTTCTAGGGCTTAAAGCCTCAGTTGCTTTAACATCCTTCCGTGAAAGTCTGCAATAGAAGTTAGAAGCCTAACATTCTCCTCGTCCAATTAGAGACTTCTTTTTGTTGGAGAAAGAGACACACGCACTCTGCTTGTATAGTTGGTGATAAATCAAATATGGAACAGATAATTCATCTAGAAATTTTCCTCCGACCCCTCAAAAAACATCTGGACGGATTGGAGTACCAGCAGATCTAAATTGCGAAGAAGAAATGGGGTTGATATTTATCAATTATTTAAGACCTTTCCATGCATTACCACCACTCCTCATCCGCCACGCCAGATTTCAACCCATTTAACCTCCTTATACTCATTCATCTGCGTGTTTCACCTCATTTTCCCATCTAACTTTACTCCATTCCTCTCTCTCCGTCCTACTATCTCCCAATCCCTTTCCCCGTATCTTTCCCCCTCTCTTCCCCTCCCCATCTCTCTCCCTCTCTCCTCTCCTCCCCCTCTCACTCCCTCTCTTCCCCCTTCTCTTCCCCCTTCTCTTCCCCCTCTCTTCCCCTCTCTCTTCCCCCCTCTCTTCCCCCCTCTCTTCCCCCCTCTCTTCCCCCTCTCTTGCCCCTCTCTTGCCCCTCTCTTCCCCCTCTCTTCCCCCTCTCTTCCCCCTCTCTTCCCCCTCTCTTCCCCCTCTCTTCCCCCTCTCTTCCCCCTCTCTTCCCCCTCTCTTCCCCCTCTCTTCCCCCTCTCTTCCCCCTCTCCCCTCTCTTCCTCCTCTCTTCCTCCACTCTTCCCCCTCTCTTCCCCCTCTCTTCCCTTTCTCTCCCTTCTCTCCCTTCTCTCGTCCCCCTCTCTTCTCTCTCCATCGCCTCTCCTCACTCTCTTCTTCATCCTTCTCATCCTCTCTTCTCCATTTCTCTCCTTATAATCCTTCAATCTCTCTCCTCAGTTTGCTCCACAGGCTGTTTCACCATTTTTTACTCTCCCGAGGTGGCGAATAAACACAGAAACATCACAAAAGTAGGAGTTTTCGAAATTATTCCTTCATCAGCTACAGAGAGAGAACGTTTGTGATGTTTCTGTGTTTTTGTGTTATTTTACGTGTGTCGCTTCGACATCCCCGGGGCCTCGCCAACCTGAAGTCGTCTGATTGGTGAGTGCTCACTGGGTTTCCTCATCCCAACACCTTGTTGACATCTATATATATATATATATATATATATATATATATATATATATATATATATATATATATATATATATATATATAATTTGTAATATTGGTAGAGAAGGGTGAAATGCATCACGAAAATAAGGCGATAAATAACCGACGTGACCTCGAGGTTTTTTACAAAAATATTTTTACAATTATTTATCGTATGAGGTCTACTTTTTAGCCCTGAAAAAGCTAATTTCAACAACGTGATAATTATATACGTACATTCAGTTTGACATAATCGTAATGAATCGTGCTAATGCAGTTAAAGACACAATTGTAATCTAAATAGCCACAATAAGTACGTTAGATAAATTTGTATCATACGAGCAAATTATAAAATAAACGATTGCACAAATATATTTCTTGATACTAATGGTCACATTTGTCCATAAAAGTGGGCTCCGTTTTAATTTTAGCGAATGTCTCTTTTCTGCTTGCAATATCGAAAATTAAAAAAACGCACAAACTTTTTATTTAGAGAAGGCGACAAAACCATGCGGGGTTTTTTTTTAAGTATTGAGAAGAATTTTCTCCTATTGAGTAATCAAATATTATTCCATCGCTATCAAAACACTCTATCGCTCCATTAAAAAAAAAACATCAAAAGCAATCTCCATTCGCCGATTGCTTTGCGCTGCCGTCTCTTTCATCGGAAGCAAGGCAACATTCTCATTTTCCTCAAATTACTCGCTAAGTACATTAGACGTTTAAAAGATTCCGACTTTTCCACAAAAGACGGCACACGATCATTATCATAAAAAACATAAGTCTTCACTTTCCACTCTCTATCCCCCTCTCTCCCCTTATCTATCTCACCCGTCTCCATTGTCTGCTTTTTTTGTTACAGCAAAAAACACACCCTTCCCCCCTCCCTCCTTCTCTACAGCCAAGTCATTGTATTTTGGAGCACACTTTCGCAAAATTCTCTCTCCCACCGCTCTTTCTCTCATTTCCCTCTCATCTCTCACTCCCCTATCCCTTCCACTACCTCCCCCTTTTCATTTCCGTCACAAAGGGAAAAGTACGGAGAGGCGAAGGATGGGGAGGAGGAAGAGCGTATAAAGAGTAGAGGGAAGCAAAATGGCCAAGGAAGCCGCGATGGTGAGGGAATGTAGAGTAGAAAGGTCGTCGTTCGGGAGGAGTTGGAAATGGAGTGAGGTGTGGAGGGGGTGAATGGGAGTGGTTGATGTTTTAAGCAATGGAAGCCTTAGGTCGAGCCGGCGGAGTGTTACCGAAGCTCTCCGTACGAGACGGGTTGAAACTAGGGAGATCCCCTCGGGACGAAAATAAGATGACCTGCCTTGCCATAAGTATCGGAATGAGAGACAATAGCGCAATATAACAGAGTGGAATTGCAAATTTGACTCTGTTTTTGATATCCTAATTTCTGGTTTGGGCCAATTATGGTAAGACAAAAATTGAAGTACACTGACGATTAAATTTTGCATGAATAAGTACGATTCGAAATCATGTACGAGTACATATTTAACCCCTCAAGCCCGGAGGAGATTTATTAAATCCCACCCGTACGGCCAGATGAGGTTTTTAAATTTTCACGATTGCGTTGCAAAAACGTTCGAGAAATTTTTAAAAATCAAAACTTTATAAGTTTTCTCACTATTTTTCTGATTTTTTTTTGTGGATTTACGAAAAACATGAAATTTGTAAATGTCTTTTTTTCGTATTAAATTTTACAAAAAAAAATTGTTGCAGTAGAAGAGAATGTACACCAATCGCTAATTTTCCGGCGCGCGTACGCGCTTTATATATAACATTCAGCACCGGAAAATCTTTGAAAGATATTGATGTACATATAAAAGAATAACTTAAATTAGTATCTATTTTATTCTACGAATCTACCCATCTAAACCAATTAGATGAAAAGTTTCACCTATCTCAACTTATTCATTCCTTGACTGGAAATTTTTAAGCAAGTAAATGTAGTATTACTGATTTATTACGAGACGATTTATTTGTAATATAAACGTTTTAGTTAAATAGTCATTATTTTTGGTCGTTATAAAAGTCACATGATTACATTTCGTTCATTGGAAAGGGAGATATGACGATGTCTGTATATGTATGTATACCTCAGAAATACCTTATAGTTTAGTAAACACTTCCAGTAAAATAATGCGTAAATATATGGAAGAGCTTCGCTGTTCGTGATTTTTGATGACGTGTCCTCTTCTTGCTGCTTTGGTCCTACTAGGTAGCACAACAGAGAAAGCCCTTATCTGAAGAGGAAAACAAACCCAATTTTGTGGGTTCCCTTTCCTCAGGTATTTATGTGTCAACTTTAGAAACCGAAAGTCCCTAGGTCACTGGTAAAAACGAAAATTCTATCACAAAACTAATCCTAGAAATATCGTGATCTCCTTTGTAATGATACACAATTGCTACATTGCATTTCAAACACCAAGGTTCCTTGCCGCATAAAAAAGTGGTTTTTATACGGAAAAACACCGTCATACCGTAGAAAAATTGAAAATTCCATCTCAAAATTCAACGTTGATTATGTATTTTTAAAACAGGAAAAAATACAGGACAATCATAGATAGGAAGTACAAAGCTTCCTCTTTGAAAATATATAAAGGTTATTTAAATTTAAAGAAGTTCCTAGTGTCAAAAGGTAAAAGAAATTATGGCTGACGCAGGACGTAATAGTCTGACGGCGTTTACGGGTTAATTGAAGTAATGTTTTGCTAAATGTTTCATGAGGTTCACTTACTTCACTTACACCATCCCACGTCTTAAACGCATGCACAATGTAAACCAATGAGCATGAAATACAGGTGCGTGTCAACATTATGTTCTATATGAATTTAATTTTTCAATTTTAATGTAAATTTTTATTTTTTAATTATGGATATATTTGCGATGATATGCTATCAAATACATGGTGAACTGTACTGGTTGGGTATATTTTTGCATTATGAAGGTCGCTAATTAATTTTGCGGATATTTTTTATTTATAATATTTACATTTTATTAAAATATACCTATTTTTGCACTGCTTTAAAAGTAAATTTGTTTGAAAAATTGTCCCAACTCGTTCAATGTGTCATACAAATATTCATCATCTGGTCGATCTTCTGCCAAATAGTTCTCGCTTTCCGAAGGAATTACAATTGAATTGAATTCGCGAATTCGAAAATTATTTTGGCGCAAAGCAATATCTTTCTGACATAATTTTTTTATTTAAAAAAATAATTATATCGTGAAAGAGTACGCCACGGGAAATAACTGAAGAGCGATTTTGCGTTAACCAACGTTTCATTTTGTCCGTTTTCCTTTTAACGAGATTTCTCCGTACTTCAAAGCACTTGATTGAATTTTCATTTTTGTTTCCTTAAGTGACATAATATGTAATCGAGCAACGTAATTAAGTTAATTTCTTGAGTTTTACTTATGATATTAAAGACTTCTACCGTTTATATGTACAGTTGGCTCCTCAATCTCCGTCTCAAAAACAATTTTGAGCAACAATTGCAGTAATTAAACACGAAGTATTCATGATTTTTGGCTGGTTTCCAAAGGAATCAGCCTTATCAAATGGTCCTGCCTGTGTGTGTGTCCCCTGCTAACAACTTTTGAACCAATGAACCGATTTTCATGAAACTTGGTATGAGGCTCATGCTGCTAGTGCCCATCTTCCAACTGTATCTAAATTGGCGAAGATTGAAGTCCTGGGTTCAATTCCAAGAACGTTTTTTACCCATTTGTTTTGCTAAGGAAATCTCAAATCTATCGTGCAGAGATGTTTTCTTTAATAAGTAAAATATCTTAAAATTTTGATATCGGAGCGAGGTTTATACTGTTCTAAGAGAAAAAGAATGTAAATTATAACTCTTATTACCGAATTTTGATAATTGTAACATTGTAACATTAATAACAGTAACATTAATTCAATTCGTTTATTTAAAAAATACATGCTAAATATAATCTCAGAAAGAGAATATGGCATTGTTTTTAGTATTTTATGCCTGATAGTGTTTTATTACTTTTTTCCATTTTTTCTATATCATTGATAATTTATAAACTACAAGTGGTATTTATGGTATGAGAATTTCTTGGAATGACTAACAAGCACTGAAACATTTTCTGTCAATATGTATAAGTAATCAATTCGGAACGTCAACTTTGGGAAACCAGCCTGAATTAGACCTGGTTTGAACTTTTTGTTAGATTTTTTAATGTAATTGACATAATTTCTTTAAATATCTCAATAAATTTTTGTATATACACGCATAACTTTTTTGTCGGTAAGAATATGATTTCTAAATTTAATTTTACTTATCTTTGCTTTAATCTGTACTCAATTATAGCATCTGCATTTTCTCCTCCAGTTTTCCTTAATTGCTCAACCTTGTAATCAATAACTTAGTTTCATATTAATTTGCATTGTTGAGTAAATTACCTCAGCACAATATATTAAAATTTTCAATTCTGTGAAACCACCGTAGTTAATTTTACATAGATATTGAAATGAAATAAATGAATGTCGAAAAAACTATTTGAAATGCATTAATTGCATTCTAAAAGCATCTTAATTATTTAGTTAGTTTTGTAAGAGCGGCTAACAGAAAATAAGTCACTCGCAGCCTGAGGCAGTTTGCAAAAACACTGTATATTAATAAACGAGAATGAGCAGTTCACAGCAGGCGCCCAATCCAACATCTTGGTTGGCGTACCGAGCACCTGAACTAGTCAGCTACCTCATCTTTTCATAATTTAAATTTATGTATTTCTTATGTTAATATGTTGATGGCACTTGTAATTCACCAAGGTGCAAAAATTATCTTTTAATGAAAAGATGGCTACAATTGCATTTTTATTGGATTTCAGAGTATGCTCTACTGGAGCAAGGAGCAGTGTGTATAACAGGTGATAAGATCAAGATTGGGATGGCAAAATAAAGGCGGTAAGGATATGATGTCTTAGGGCTAGTTTATAAATACAGTTAAAAGAGAGTGGCAAGCGGTCAAAGCGTCAATTTTATTAAAAACTAATTTCTGAAACTAGGTAAAGTAATGCTGAAACTGCACCTTTATAAAATTAGAAGAATTTTTTTTATATTTTTTTGCTCAAGATTCTAAAGGAAACAATTCATTACCCGTGAATGGCCTACGCTCAAACCTTGAGCAGCGAGTGTCTTCGACAAGTTTTTGGATGTCAATGAGGTTTAATCGATACACTAGCTCGGCCGATCGTCAGGCCCTACGAAAACACACCATTGACCGCGCAGGGACCCAATAAGGGAGTGGGAAAGAGAGTTGAAAAAAGAGCTTCGTACGATGAAAAGGGAACGGGAGGGGGTTGAATGGGGTAGGAGAAGGAAGTGAAGAAGGATAAAAGGTGGTAGCATTAGTGTCAGGTTGAATTGGTCGCGCAGGGACCAATTTTGTCTGCTTAGTAGCCTACGTTGTTTGGTCAGTTCCTATCCTTATCATGCCCACTTCCATTCTCACCTTCCCTTCATATACACAACGCCCTCCTTCTCCAACCCTTAACACGCAGATCTTTCCACGATTGAAGCTCACACACATGTATAGAACTTTATAAAGAGAGAGGGAGAGACGACGCTGCCTATGGCCGTGCAAGAAAAAAATTCCACCCCTCCCTACCAACCGCCACAAGAGCAAACAACACAGAGAGACGTTTCCCGTCACTGTCAAATGCTCTCGGTCGAACCTTCTAGAAATTTATTTTCCGAAGAATTTCAACAGTATGTCGTCCTCCCTCTTACCCACCCCTATTTTCCATAGCCGACCTCATTTGCTTCTATGCAAACAGGAATGATTGTGGTACCGTGAATGTTTGATGTTAGTTAAACACGGAGAGTGCCGGAGGTAAGAGAGAGAGATAGGGTAAAAAAGAACGCTAGAAAAGGGAGTTATGAATCGCGGGCATAAAAGAGAGCTAGGTGCAAGATTACTCAATTCGTTAGAGCAAACGCGTGGATGTTGGTGCTGGCAGATTTTTTCTCCCACTCTATCCTCCCCCATGCATTCGCAAAAACGCACGATTTGCGAGTATGCTTATTAGTAATTTTGTGGTGAGCGTGGTATTTTTTCACGAGAAAATGCAGACGTGGTGCCAAGTCAAAAGACTGTGTGTAGCAGTTACGATTAAATTGTCATTGATTTAAGGTACCCTAGTAATGCTGTGATTTCAACATCTAATATATAAAAGAGAATGTTTTTGCGCTAATAACTCGGACACCATAAGAGTTATCTAGTTAAAAAATTACATGGGCCATGCTATGGACCAAAGTAAGGTTTTAGTCTAGGCTTCAAGATCGTAGGGTTTTTATACCCCGTGGGGTCTACGAAATACTGTTTCCATAAGAATGCATGGAAAATGGCGTGGAGATACCCCAAAATGCCATGCAGCCATTCCCTGATGTGGATATAAATATACCTAAATGTTAACTTACGATCACGTGAAATGGCTTATTTTACGCAAAAAAACTGAATATTTTATTTCTGTTCATTTTTTGTCGTATTTCTTCTTAAATCGCTCGAAATTACCCTTCAAGCGCAAAATATATTAGCATTTTCTAGGCGGCAACAAAACAATATTTCTTAATCGTTGCCCTCTTCAAAGGGAGATAGCCACGTAAACATTAATTCAAGGAATATATATCCCGGGACGCGCCGTAGTGGAAGAATAGCCAAATCCAAGATAAAGAAATGGATAAAATATTGTCTATGAATACTTTTAAAGTGAGTCAAATGCTTTTTAAAGAACATTGGAGCATTGTTTTCCTTTATCATCGAAACATTGAAAGATTTATCCCAACATAAAGCGATATATCTACTTATAATTGTTCGGTAACCA
The DNA here is from genome assembly GCA_028673005.1 of Tanypteryx hageni. Classification (NCBI taxonomy): domain Eukaryota; kingdom Metazoa; phylum Arthropoda; class Insecta; order Odonata; family Petaluridae; genus Tanypteryx; species Tanypteryx hageni. Next base: position 100,240,031 of record CM054120.1, on the reverse strand, counting down.
ATATGTTGTTTATTGTTTGTTTTGGCTAATAGTATCGACATAAACCACTTAATTTTATTGCTGTTTTAAAGGCTTCTGTGCATCCATTCATGTGAATAGTATTTAAGACTTTAATGCGTAATTATATTAATGGGAAAACTTTGTTATACAATACATAATATAGTAAATGTTAATGTAAACATCGTTTGCATGATTATGGAATGGGGAACGAAAATTCAGGACTTACAGTGTACTCGGCGTAATTCATATTTTAATAAAACTGCTCGATTACGCCAAATATTCATGGAAAAGCAGTCTGCCTTGATTATATGATGGATTCGCCATTAAGATACACCCACGAGCACAAACCTGACTAACATTTTTCAATGGTTTCTTTAGGTGGTAGTTAATTTTCCGTGTGAACCTCTCCTGCCAATAACACATTTGAGAAATTCTGGGGCACCTACAGCGTAGGGCCCCGAGAAATAAAAATCATTTGCTACTTAAAAGAAAATCCTTTCCCGAGCCAAGCCGGGTAACTCCAGCTATAATAGTATACTATATTAGCTACTAGTGTGATTGATCTTCAAAAATGGCGGATAGGAAAGAATGAAGTATTTAATTAAAATTCAATTACTACAAGATGTGGATATTAGCTAAGCGTTAATTCAGAATATTAATGCAAACAAGAAAATCATGTGTCATTGTGGAAATTGAATTAATCTTTCAAATATGTTAACTTTGACTATATTGTTACTGTAATTATTTTATGATTATTAACGTTGGTTAAAATTATTTATATAATTTTTCTGGCCCTTTGTTTAGGACAGCTTAACACAAACTCCTGTTGAAAATACATTAAACAATTGAATTGCAGCCATACGGAAAACAAAATTTTGCATGGCAATAAAAAATATTTAATCAACATACATAAACAATTTACTAAAATTGTTATAAAATAAAATAACACTTTTCTTCTACGGCGCTAAAATATTTTTTATTTCCTATGCAAATATATCAGTTATATCTTTCATTTTATTATATGAAAAGGGAGGGTTGCGAGACACGGTGAAATAATACAAACAAAAACTCCTTCACCGTAAAGAGGAAGAAAATACTCGCACTCATGCTGGTGGTTGCTGGTAAACACCGTCGCAGGAAAGTCAAAAAGTGACACACGCAGAAAGGTTCGAGTTTACTGATTGAGTGGCTTTTATATGTTTCTGCGTGTGCGTGTCTCCTTTTGACTTAGGTCCTGCGATGGTGTTTATCAGCAACCTGCAGCGTGAGTGTATTCTCTTTCATTTTACGGTGAAGGAGCTTATGTTTATTTACTATTTTTCATTTCAGCCCACGCCGACGCGCTTATTAACATTGAAACAAATACACTCATTTTGAATTAACTTTAATCTGCCCAACTTAAGAAATAGTATACCATACCTCACATTAGTTATTTAACTAAACGTAATGCTGTACCCTATCTATATCCAATTTTGTATACATAATCACGTTAGAATACGAGCAACAATATGGTGACCCTTGACGACGAAAAGTTTTCTCAGCGTTACAGTATAGTATAAGGCTTTTACTATGAGAGGTATAGCATGGTTAAATACAGTACAAAATTACGTAAATAATATAGCATAAAAATGTTAAAAGTTATGAAATTTCCTTATTTTCGAAATTTCATCTATTTGATATTCGGTTAATGACCGCACAAGAAAATTAAGTTATCCTCTGGGTGACTGAAACGATTATCTCTATTAGAAAACAAAAACGAAGCAATATTTTATCTATTATTTCACCGTAAAATTATTTTTTGTGGTTATCAGACGATCTTTACACACAAAGCGACAAATAACACTGAAAAATATCTCTTTAACGCATAACTAGATATCCAGGTTCTGACGGAATATTCGACCTTTTATCACCAAACTGCGAAATCACGGCGTCTTATGTGACTTTTCCTTAATAAGCCTTCCTTGCTATATAATAAAAAACGAATAGTTACCCAAGTAACTTAGCCTGGGTTTCCTAAGCAACAAAGATGCAACGGGAAAACATTCTTGCGTTTATGAGGTTTTGATTAACTCAGTAAGTTCTCTTCCTCGCATATAAGTAGACAAAATCAATTTAATAAGACCATAATAAAATAGGTAAATGTTATCATTTTGCAATATTTGCATGGAACGCATCTATTGAAATATGGTGCATTTATGATTGGAATAGTGTGCTTAAATTTTTACCTCATTAAAATGTCTATTTATTTATTTCATTAAATTAGCCTTTAGAAGGCTTTCCCTTGTCAGCAGACAAATTCAAACGTGGGTAGATGGCATCCAGGTATTTTAAAGATACGGATATAATGCGATTTTCTAGAACTTTGTCAGAAAATTCTCAAACGGCACGCTGAAATCAATTGATGTTAATCTCATATTTAAATTTGATTGTGGGGAGATAACCGTTCACAGTTTGGAAGTTGTGGATATTATTATTATTTTGATTTATCCGTTTCAGCGATCCCATTCCCTGTGGAGAATCTCTGTAACTAGCGTCTTACTTTTATGTAGTTTTTCATGCTTCTATGAAAATAGTTTTTATGGCGACTACCGTAAATCTATTTTATTAGGTTTATATTTTATATGTAGGTATGTTATTTGAAACGCAATCTTTTGTAAAAATATACCATTTAGATAAGTAAGAAAGAGTGAGCTACACTCGCAAATATATAAAATATAAGCGAAGGAAATTCTCCAAAGCCAGTCAAACTGACAAAACCCGGTTAAAAGGCCGGCTAAAAACAGATGAACCCGGATAAAAACCGGATAAAAACCCAATACGTATTTAGGCTACAAAGTAACCATCATCAGGGGATAAAAAATCCGGGTTCATCTGTTTTAATCCGGCCTTTTAACCGGGTTTTATTAGTTTGACTGTCTTCGAAGAATTTCCTTCGCTTATATTTCATAGCATTTAGAGTTTCGTTATAGGCAAGCAAAATGAAATTTAATTATCTCTGGATTTTTAGTTCAAAATATTTACTTCATACGCCACCGAAAAATGTAGGATTGGAATATACAGGTGGATATACTTACGTCAAAGGATTCATAATGATAAAAAATAACCCAACAACCAGATAGGTTTCTTCTGCGTGCGAAGCATATCGTCGCCGCCATCGATACTCCAATAGAGGAGGGAAAATTATCAGTTGCTCACTTTTCAGCGGTTAAAACGATTCAATATTCCGGGTTTATGAAAGCATAATACAGCCCGCTCTCCGACGGTGGCGCCACAAACGAAAAAGCGCGCAATATCGAAAGCGAGTGGGAGGAAGGCAAAAGAGAGGAAAGGGGGGGGAGAGAGAGGGAGAAGGAATAAAAAAACAGAAAGAGAGTTGAGGTAGAGTAGTGAATGACCGACTACTATAGGAGTAGATATGAGCGGAATCCCCCTCACCTCTCTGATTCTGTGAATCGGACTAGCGAGGGAAAGAGCACATGTTCAGAGAAAAGAGGGACATTAAGACCATTGGTTTACGGGTAAACAGATTCGTGGAGAGCGTCGAGAAGGAGATAGAGAGGGAGATAGAGATAGAATGGAGACGAGGGACTGGAAAGGAGCAGGAACAGTGGAGTAGAGAAGTGGAAAGAAAGAGTGAGAGATTCAATGCGTCGGGTACTTCCAAGAGATTTTTAGGGAAGATTCTGACGGAGGAACCCCTACCATTCAAAACTCCTCTTTCAGATGAAATCAACTGCCGCCGCTCGACGCGCCGCGCTATTCGGAAAAGAGGGAGAATGGAGTTTGAGTTTTTGGTAATATTCCGGTCCAGAGAGAGAGAGCTTGCGTATCCTCGATGCAAACATATTTTTATTTATTCATCATATATTTTTTACTCTTGGCACCTTCCTCTTTCTCGAACTTTCTGGGACGTCCCAGAACCGCGTAGGTGTATGCTTTGTGAAGGCTTTTACCTGCGAAAAAGGATCGCATCCTGGCGGATGAGAGAAGATGGTTGTGGGAATAAGAGTGTTGTGACTCAGAGAGGAGGTTTTCCGTGAAGCATAGGTAAATGGTGCTTACGCCCGTGTGCGGCGTGTGCTTGGTTTTGTGTAGCGCGCGCGCGTGTATTTGTGTTTTCGCTTGATGGGATTTACGGCGGGAGGGCGCGTGCCCTGTGTATGTCTGTGTGTGTGACACGAATATGGCTGATAAAACGAGGGAGCTAGGTATGGTTACGCTCTACACGCAGTGGGGGAACGATAAGAGGCAGGGGATGGGTGGGAAGAGGGTTGTGCATGCCATTCACAGGCGCATTGCAGAGGCAGATAAATTAATAAGGATCTCGTTCTCTCATTCAAAAGGGTGGGAACATTTTCAGGTGAAAAACATGTCGAAAAATCGTGCGTGGGGGGAGAGGGAATGAATTTCCTTCATCGGAAAATATTCTATTTATCGCAGTCGCGCGGTAAAAATAAATAAAATATTTGAGACGTGATTCGCCGGAAACATGCATCGCGTACGAAAACGTGCTTAATGAAATTGGTTCTAGGAAGCGGTGGTTCTATTGTAGATTTCAGAATTTTTGGAATTAGATTGATATTCGTCGAGTTAGACAAGCAGTATTTTCCAGCGATGAAATTATTATCTATATAGCTGAAAACGGACATTTTAGGCGTAGGATACTGTTTAATAGAAGGATGAAAGTAAGTCGAATGACGAAAAATGTTTGGGAACCCTTTTTTAATCAAAAGAAGTTGCTGTATATCTAACTGTGAAATCCTTATTCGAATTACGAAACGAAATGTAAACGTGCTGTAAAAAAATGAATATCTGCTCTTTCGGAATAAATTTGGATTTTAAATAAATCTGCGATTTCATCAGCAAATTATATATTTTTTCCATTTTTCATTTTCCGAAAATATAAATTTATTTAAAAAGCGGCGCTCGCGTCGAAATTTTTCGTAACGAATTCCGTTTAGATTAGCAATAAAATTTATGATTGCTTTTCAGTAAGTTCTTGACAATTTATTTTCAATGGAGTCATTTCTATAGCTCTCATGATATGATGCGTAAATCTTTAATCCCTTAGAATTATTAATAATAAGGGCGGTAGTAATAATTGCGAAGTACCGCCGACATTTCGCAATCTAAGCCTGATAGTGCTCGAGAGAGACGACGTGCGCATGAGATCCACAGCTGTTCCAATGCGTGACAATCGGAGGGAGCACCAACAGCGCCCCCTCGTCCTTGACAGAGCAACTGTTAGGTGGGCACGTGACGCCAGCGGAATAGGAGTTCGAGTTGCGTCCCTCCGTGCGGAGTGACGCAGCCGCCTGCTCGATCGCCCATCCCCTCTCTCTCCCTCTTCCTACCCATCCTATCTTCCCACTTGATTTTCCCTTCCATTCGCTCCGACTCAACCTTCCTTTCTAATCTATCCTCCACGTTATAAAACACCCTTTCTTTCCTCGGTTCTTCCTCGACGTCACGCTTATTTAAACTGCTTTTTATCACCAAAACTTCTTCCATTGAGGACGAGCTTGGGATACATGTATCTAATGGTGGTCATGAGCATGTCTAGATCAGAGTTTCCTAGAAAATAGTGGAAATAATCGCTAGAAGCGAGTGATAGATTAGATAATTATTCACAGACGCGACACGATAGGCCAATCGAGGCTTTAACCGGTGTGAACGTTTGGTTCAATGACATCCCCATGCCAAACATCTTTGGCGGCTTGCAGGGTAATAATATAAGTGCAAAAATCTCCCCTTTCTAGCTAATCATGCCAAACTCAACCTACCACGGAAATTTTCACTCGGTATTTAACCCGGGAGCAGGCGCGTGGGGTGACTGAGTAACCCCACCAATTTCTACACTACACTCATCCACTCGTGACGCACATTTTTTCAATAAGTTAATCAGTACCTTTCTTCCGAACTCTCTTGATCATATTTATATCACTAATAGGTTTCAGTAGCATTTAGTCCGTGAAAGAGAGCATTTCAAAAATCTTTCTCAGTGACCCCGCGCCATTCCACGTTGCATATCTTATTGCGAGTCATGGTAAGCTTTTTATGCTATATCTGGCTGTAATTTTCAGAAATCGATGAAATCTCTTTACAATTGACCAGTTTAATGTTTCTGCCCTCTATTTACGTTTTATTAGGGAGGCGAACGTTTCGATTTACATCGCGACTTGGAGAAAATCCGTGAAATTCTTCTCAATAGTTTGGTAATATTTATATCAAATAACCCAAATACAGTGCTCAAAAGAAGTAGTTTCATAAAAAATTCGGACAGGCCTTAGCAAAACCAGCAGTAATTTCACAGTTGCAACAGAAAACCTTACCAAAGCAACTAAGGGAATTCGGCCAAAAATTTGTACCGCCTAGAAAAGAAAATGTTTCTGGAGAGCCCGGTCCATCTAGGCCTGCAAAATTAGGCTGTGTCGTATGCTCAAGAAATCAAGACACTAAAACAACTTCGCTTTGTTCTAAATCTGAGAGGTCGATGTGTATGAAACATATGAAATACGTATGTTAGTACTGACTTGACAGCGAATAACACAACGAGAAGTGAACTTAGATAATTCTTATTATTATTATCATATTATTCATAATATTATATTAAAACAATTATTTATAATAATTGCTATAATCTAAGTCTAATTATTATTATTATTATGCACAAGTATTATTATTATACAAGTTCTTTTGTATGCATGTAAACTAACCAGGAGTTTTGAAAAATAACGATATATTTAACAAACATGTAAATTATATGGGTTTAAAATAAATTTGAATTTTCCAAAGTATTTGCTTACTGATCTAAGAATACAGAAAATAAAAAAAATCATAAATAATTATGCTGGAAAATGTAATTTAAAATTGGGTGACTCAATCGTCCTGCGCGACCGTCTGTGCTCCAGAATTGCCGGTATAACGAGAATTTTCAAAATGTTTAGATCGATTAAAATAGGTGATTTTAAATACAAAATGCATTGGACGTTTATGAGGCCTAAGTTGACCATATTTTGAGAGCTTAAATTAATTAATTTAGGGTGGTAAAATTTTAATTTTTCATCGATATCCCCGTTCTAGACCACTCTATAAGCCTCTTTATTGATTTTCTCATCCTCTCTGGATTCCCTCGGGTATCAGACTTCTAGGTTCACATCTACAACACCTCTTACCACTCCCGTGACATTCTCAAACCATTTCCGACTCCCGACCCTAAACTTCCCACTCTCCTGTTTTACTCTTCCACTCCCTATAACCTTTCCCCTTTCCCGTCGGCTCACTCCTTCCAAACCACCACGCCTCCCAGCCTTCTTCTTCGCTTCCATCCTCATCCTCCCTTCTTCTCGGCTCCTTTGTCCTTTACTTTCACTTCCTCTGCCTCCTCCCTCTCTTGTTTTCTCTCCTTTCCGCCCTATCCCAATCGGTCTGCCTCCCGACAAAGAGGCCACACCAACCAAATCAACTGAACCAAACACGCTTTATTCCTCCCTTTCTCCCCCTCCATCCCCCTCTCTTCCTACGCTCTTCCTTCCTCTCTCTTCCTTCCTCCCTCTCCTCCTCTTCCTCCCTCTCCTCCTCTTCCTCCCTCTCTGCTCTCCTCCCTCCCCCTATGCCTACGCTTACACCACTTTATGATGGACAGCTCGAAATGATTTATGTATTCCGAGGCTGTGAAGCGTCCTTGCCGGCGGCAGGTCTCGAACCCGCGTCCTAACGGTCGAGGTATTATCCCAGTTATCCAAAACAGGCCTTAAACTTTATATCAGCAAATGTCAGGAGATTTCTTCAATGAGAAAATTCTGAGAAATCGCTCGATAATATCGGATCGTGAATTGCATTTTGCGCAGTAAGGTAAACGAGTGATTAGGCGGCCTCTGTTTGAAAAACCGATGGCTTTTATTAGTTTTACGTAACGGTCGTTTATTCAATAATTTTTGCGTGTAAAATTAGATGAAACTAAAAAGTAAATGGAAGCTATTTGAGCGAAAATAATAATTAAAAAAAATGTCCTTAACGACAGACATTGCCGCAACTGGATGATAATACCGTGATTTGGATTTATTTTTCAAAATTCTCATGTAGAGATTTCAAAACCGGGGTCTGTTAATGCGCAGTGCGCAGCCCTTCTCGCAGTAACATGATCCAGAAACTTTCCCAGAGGCGTCGAATCTGTAATTTACAGCGGTAATGCAATGAGTTTTCTACCGCGGTGTTTCTGAAGCTGTGCCGCTGACCCCCAGGGGCCGCAAAATTATTTTGGACGCAAGGTGAAATTTCAAAACTAAGTTGTCACGAATAACAAAATTTTATCAGGGAATTTTTGAAAAAACGATGTGATTATAATTATTAATAGTTACATAAAATGAAGAAATTTACAGTAAAGTTTCTTATTTTTACTATTTTCAATTGAAAAGTGGGCCCATGATTTTCAAGGGGGCCACGACAATTGAAGGTTAAGGACCACTGCTGTAGCATAAAAAATAAAAATACCTGCCCATTTTGTTTTGGATTGCTTCAAACGTCGCACAATAAATTCAGAAAATTCACTACTTGGGTAATGATTAATGAAGTTCGAAAACTTTTTCGAATTAAAAACTCCGAATAAAAGACGTCTTTGGATGACAACAAGTCAAGATATATGATATTCGGTACGTTTTCTCTCAAGAGATATTTATATTCTGCTGTCTGTTACGTAATCCGCACACATTAATTATTTTAATGGATTTAATTCCATGGCAAAATTACAGCAGAGTACTAATTTATTCATTTAAAAGTAAATTAACAACCTCTGAATAAATTTAATTCCGCGATATTTCATCATACAAAACCTGAATTTTCGCAGTTGTGGAACGATTAATGTTTACCGAGTTTTTTTTCGTTTTTTTTTCGCATAATTAAATTCGTAGTGGTAAATTCGATGTTAAAACTATGAATTCAAAAAGGATAATAGTAAAACTAATACGTCGCTATATGTTTAAAAGTAAATTTTATTTAACCAAAATATTAAATTATTTGGGAAAACTCCCATGTATCACTCATTCAGACCTAATAGAATTATCGGAAAATTTAATAAATCGATGGTAATGCCATATAGGGTGAAGAAACAGAAAGGAGATGGAAAGGAAGAGGAATAGCGAGAGAATCCTATGGAATGATAAATGGAGAACTGGACAGAGGGGAATGGAGGAATAAATGTGTTTTAGTGAGATAAATTGATAATATATAGAAAAATAAAGCCAAGTAAAGCAAGGAGAGTGATAAGCAAAAGTGAAGAACGGCGATGGGGATAAAGAATGGGACAGCGGATAGGATACGGACGTTCACAAAGAGGGTTGTAGAGGTATGGAGGGAGAAGATAAATGAAAGGAATAGAGGGATAAAGAGGAGGGAAAGAAAAATAAAGTAATACAGATGGATAAAGAGAGTAAAACAGAGGTCTGAAATATGTGGTTCGCTGGCCACATGGAGCCCGCCAGACCTGAAAATGCAACCGTCTCTTTTATTTTATTTTAAATAGGCGGAAGAGAGTGTAAACAAGCATGTAATGGAGTAAGAAACAGATTCTAAACAATTAAAAAAGTTTATTTGTTAGAAATTGTTTGATTGCTTCTTTTTATTAAAAAATATACCATGTCAGTCGTGCGCCTTTTAATATTCATGCATGCGGCCCGCCACCCATTTCGGATGTATCTATTCGGCCCTCATGCAATTCGAGGTAATAACTACTTGGATAAACGCCTACAGAAAAAGGTAAAGGATGGGACTCAGAGGCAATAGCGGATACAAAGGCGGATAAATTGGATAATTACATCCTTAAGGAAGATGATTACTCTTCATGAAAATATTATCTAAATTTATTTTATAAATATAAGCATTCTAGAAATATTTGAAAATACCGAAGCAGGGTATAATATACCTTGTATATTTATTATAATGTGGCGGTATTATTATGCTTAAATAAGTGTCATTAAATACATTTGTTTTCTTATTATCCCCTAAGCTATGCACCTAGGTACACTCCTGCACTAAGCAACAGATAAAACGGGATAGAGATTAAGAAAATGAAATGCAAATATGAAGAGATGAACAAGGAAAGAGAGATAGCGAAAAGTTAAAAGTAAATGGAGTAGCTGAGAGTAATATAAGGAAATGGGTGGGATACGGATACAGGAAGAGATAGAGAACACACAGAAAAAGAAACTCATTATTTCGTGTTTTGCTTATTTCAGAGAATGATAATTTCGCGTCCTGCTCGTCATACGGATATGACGGGTGCCTCGCTTCATCCTTGACGAGGTATATGGAGAAAGAGAGAGAGAAAGACAGAGAAAATCAAGAGGGAGACCACCATTAACGATGCTACCCTTTCGTATGGGAAGACGCCCAACGATCCTGCGGCACTCTTTACAGTCGGAACGTAAGCGACATGTCTACCGTGAGCATTTATAGAATGGCTGGTACCTGTTTTTTTCGCTCCATTTTTTTGTCTTCGCTCAACCATAGAGGCTCTATACATGATTCGAGTATCTCGACGACTCGATGCAATTGAGAAATCTTAAAAAGTATCAAGAGGGATTGAAAAGAATGCCATTCCTTTAGGCAGGTAGGAAGTTCTTCCGAAACAGCAAATATATCACGTTTGAGCATTTCAGCCGTCTTTATTTCAATGGACTTGATTTGATCTATAAGGCACGTATATGGTGATTGACTCCGTAAATCAACAGTTTTAAAAATTCCGGCGAACTAGAATTTTAAGCACGCCTGCATCAGCAGAGTTCGTTGCTTGAGTTGTCATTACGCGTTTTTTACGTTTCGGGAAATTCCTTATAATTTCAGAAAACGAACGACGCGGGACGATTCTATAATTAAATAGCTTTCTTAACAAACTGGAAACAAAATATATTCGAAGTTAATAACGAGCACATCTTAAACGAAGCTTAGTAGGGAATATTGTTTATTTACTAACGTAAATGTATACACACACTGTTAATACCTCTCGTTATTATTAATGGTTATTTTCAACAGCAGCCAATCGTAATGAAATGCACAATTTAAATACCAAATATTTAAAAACATAAGATTGTCTTTTTTATTATCGGTCGCTTATTGATAACAATTTAATGAGACCCAAGTATGACCGCATGGAGGAGCCTTAACTATATGAATGAGTGAGTGTATGTTGATGTGTGCGTACTCACACATTCATACATAAAATATCTCGTTAATTTGAATAAGTAAAAGAACTTAAACTTGCAAAAATTCCGATAATCTAAACATATAAAGGACTTCCACCGGAGTACTCAAACGGGGGAAAGGAAAATAAACATTCCATTCGTTGCATGTTTTCGTCACCATCGGCACGATTGACTTAAAAGACATGAAGCACGTGAAATACAGGTAGCTTAGCAACAGTTGTACTCCTAAAACGTTCCTCCGCTCCAACTTGCCTTTATTTTCCTTTATTTTAATGAGGCAGGTTTCCATCCTTACGGTTGTGGGAAACAAGATTATAAAAAGGAGAGGAGAGGGCGAGGAGCGAAACCTTTTAAAAACTCGACTGGGCGAGCTTCGTGAGAACCGTGTTGCGCAGTTAGGGCGATCGGTAAAACCATCTGAGGAAGAGAGAGATTGAAAAGAGAGAAAGAACGAGAGAAAGAAAGAAAGAGAGAAAGAAAGAGAGAAAGAAAGAAAGAGAGAAAGAAAGAAAGAGAGAAAGAAAGAGAGAAAGAAAGAGAGAGAAAAGAAAGGGAGATAGAGAGAGAAAGAGAGTTATAAAATGAGAGATAGAGAGATAGAAAAAGTGAAAGGAAGAAAGGAAATTGAGAGGTCGAAAAAGAGAAAGAAAGAGATAGAGAGAGAGAAAGAGAGATAGAAAGAGAGGTAGAAAATGAGAAAAAGGAGATAGAAAGAGAGGGAGAGAGAGAAAAAAGAGAAAGTGGGTGAGAAAGTGAGATAGAAAAGATGGAGAGAAAAAGAGATAATGAAAGAGAAAGCGAGAGAGAGAAAAAGAGAAAGTGAGAGAGGATATGTAGAGAACGAGATAGAAAGAGAGAAAAGAAAGAAAGAAAGAGATAGAGAGAAAGATGAGGTTTGGAGACTTCAATGACCGAAATTTGAACGGATGGTTTTAATCTATCAATTCTCCAGTTGGAAAACGATAATCGGATTATCTCCGGAGGGAGTTAGTATTTTTTATCTCGTCCATCCGCGGCTTATCTTCATTGAAGGATCTCTCCGGTTGCGTGCCATTCTTCGCAATTCGTGCTTCGTTCTTATACGAAATTGAGGACTCGTTTCTATTCGCTTCTTTTTATGCTTCCCCTGGGAGGTCAGCCATTGCTTCGTTGTCTCCGAGATGATTTTTGTCGACAGGTATTGCATATGTGATCTTTTTTTGTCTCGAATTTTATGCCGAGTAAACGAACAGAAATAATTGCACAACTCCCCTCAGCGTCACTCGTCGATGCGATGTCGAAATAACGTGAAAACGAGTTAAATCTTTTTTCGTTTTTTATCTCATAATCGCTCGGTGGATATTTTTTGCTCATGCGCAAAATCTCCTTTAACTTAAAATTTTAATCGTAATATTTTAATGAAGTGATCATGACATGCTTCATAAAATTTTGATTGCTAAAAAGGATTCTAAATGTGTCTGAGGCCAAGGGAGTATTTTTCGGAATGCGGTCTGATTTGTTATCAACATCGACGAATGAATGTGATAGAGATCGATAGAACATGACTGACAAAGAGAATCGCAGGAGTATTATCCAAATAGTTTTCTGCAACGAAATTGCCGGATGCTAAAAATAGTGAATGCATATTTTGATTATATTTAGAGGACATTTGGTAAAGAAATGTGAATGAAACTCATACATGCATGAAATGTTAATCATTTTTGTTAGTTGATTTCCTACCATAAGTGTAGTAATTTCTGTAATGAAATTACCGAGTAAGACAAGGTATTTTGCCGCGAGGCACTGTATATGTTATCCATAAAGTATGAAATCCGGAATTGTGTTGGATTCCTAGGCAATCTCAAGAATCTGTCCGGGGGAGGAGGAGGGAGGGAGGGAGGGAGGAGGGAGGGAGGAAGGAGGGAGGATGGAGGGAGGAGGAGGGATGGAGGAGGGAGGGAGGATAAAGTGCACAAGTGCCGGCGAGGAAATAAACAGCATTGCATATTTACATTCGTCCTATTAATGCTTTGCCTAAATTAATTTCCGCATATTATATAATTCCTAGGTATTGTATAGTTGTATAGAATCCCTAGGTAAAATATAAAAGATTAGATCAAAACACGCTTATTTCATACTTTGCCAAAAATTTGTGGGCATTGAATAGTATTCCTACGAATTGTATACAAGGCCTGGTTTTTACACTTTGCTACTAACAGATATAGTATACAAAATCAGTCATTTCGGTATATACTTCCCAATCGCCTTATTTTATTAAAATAAATGCATATCCACTGTTATAACTTTTTAACATCCAAATCTTTCCGCTTTTTCTATGCTACTAGTATTCCGTTTAGAAATAACTGCACGTCGGTTTGTTAGTTTCATTATTATTTACCTTCCAATTGGTTCTCTTAGTGCATGGGTGGGGAGCTTACGGCCCGCGGACCGTATGTGGCCCCCTAGTGAAGACGCGACAAAAAAGCAGTCCGTAAAATTTAACACGTAAATTCATACGTCATTTTATTGAATTTACGACAAAAACGTTTATGATTGAAATGTTAACTCTAAAAAAATTATTTAGAATTGGCCTCGGTGGTGGCAGAGTAACGTCCTCGCCTGCCAATCCGAAGGTCGCGGGTTCGAATCCCGCCTAGGTGGGTTTTTCTTCACCTAGGGCATGGATGTTTGTGATAGTCCTTGTTATTATGTTAATGAGCCCCTTGTAAAAGGCCGATTACGGCTGTTTAGGGGCCGCATGTAAATAAATAAATAAATAAATAAATTTTCCTTTATGCACTACCTCAGAATCTCTGGATTACTTCCTATATAAACACTAATGCGGCCCGCCGAATAATTGGCAACTTCTAATGTGGTCCGCCGAAAAATTTTCAACCGATAATGTGGCTCACCTGGGAGAAAAGTTTACCCACCCCAGCTTTAATACAATAAAAATTTAAACATCGTTATCCAAAGGGGGTGACGGAATATTAAAAAATATTTCATACCATGATCGTCCCTCTTTGAATACAAGCAAGTCGTGAGATGCCAATCCATTTCATACTATTACGTAACATTTCTATAGGGCCAGTAATGCATCAGACCATTTTTCTCAAGCAGAAGTATTTATGTCTGTCCGACTTTCTTCTTGTAGGAGGAAACGCCAAGACTGATCTAGATTTGTATTCTTCGGTGTCTAATTGGCTATCTTGTATTAGAAATTAATATCGCCCGTTCTAGTTATGTGTGAAGCGCATTAAAAAATCCCATTGCCTTCGTTATTTTATTTACGTAATTGAAATTCTCTTGCAAAGTTTCATTACCCACCGACTTCGAAACTTTCTATCTTAGGAACCGTTCGCGAAGGAAATGGGTATCTCGTCGTAAAGTCTTAAGTTTTTCACAGCCTATGGGAAATGCATGACTACATTCGGTGTGTACGCCCTTACAAAAGATAAAGTAAGCAAAAAAGCTTTCAATTTTCTTTTAGAGTTATTTAAAATTGAATAAAAAACCGGTCCGGCGGATTTCGAACCGAAGAATTGCGGCTCGCGGTTCTTGTAATTGCTTGCAGTCAGCATCTAAAATAGGGAAAATAATTGTATTATAAGCGTTACTTCGAGATTTTTGGATGTTTACTTCTCTTGGGACGGTGATTTGCGCTAAAAATATTTTTTAAAGAGTTGATGTTACACAGAAACCTATTTAATCTAGTTAATTTTTTCTGTCTTCCTAATTTTTGCTTGGGATTTTATATATTTATTATCTAATATTTACCATCATTTTAAAGGTAAGAATTTCTTTTTGTAAATTATGTGTATAAAAATATTATAGACTAATTTCATTCGTTATGAGGTTGTTTAATGAATAGCGCTAAGTAACCGATTGTCAATTATATTAATTATTTATGATATTAAATTAATGATTGGTATAAGGATGTTTTCAGTTTAGCGTAAAATATTTAGTTACGATTTTAAATGGTTGATTATTTTACCTCAGAAAGTTAAAACTTAAATTGAATAATTAACTTCAATCATCAAAGCTATTTCTTATCCGAAATGCACGTAAGTAGGTATGTAAACTTCGGAAAACGGCCACCACAAAATTCATTTCCGCCGTAATGGTTTCAATAATAAAGGCATTTTAGTAATTTATTATCGATCGATTTTTTAAAAGCCGTAATTTCGTTCACCCTTAACCATATAATTCACGAGTAATAGGGTAGAAAGTAGGCTAGGATTCCGCGAAAATTACTGTAGTCGAATGGAACGGGAAAATTATTACGAAAGTTAAAAGTTATTCAGACGGTAAGAAAAAGTGGATACGTAAATAGGAGATAAGGGTCTACCGAATACATTTTTATGTTCAGAAGTTTTGGGATATGTGACATTAGATTTGAGCACTCAAAACTTTATGCGAGGTGGTATCATGTGACTCTCATTTTATATGGGGGATCTATAAAGGCTGGCTGTTAAAGGGCCAAAAATGGCCTTTATTGCTCTTTAAAACCGGAAAAGAAATATTTAAACGGGATAGGACGAAAAGAGAAACCGTGCTCCCTTGAGCGATTCAAAGCGTCTTGGACGGCTCATTTTTATGCACTTCTACACCAAGGACGGATTCCTTCTTAATCTCCGCAAAAACGCGAGCTTTTTGAAGAATGTAACGGCGCCCACAATGCCATTACAATATTGACCTTCGTCGCTACAGGAGAATCTGTTTTTTTATCAGACGGAGAACTTTTGAGCGTTCCTTTATTTTTTTCGAAAATCCATTTGGATTTATTTTTTGCATGCTCGGTTAAATACGCTTTTTGTCCGAGCGAAAAGACGGATGACGTTACGTGTATTGCAGACGGGTTTTACGACAGGCGTGTCTTTTTTGGGAGATTTTAAAGTCGAGCGGTCGCTCTTAATCTCTCGGCGAGTAGATATCTGTCAACGGGAAGGGGAAAATAGGAGAGAGTGGAAAAAAGTTTCTTTCGCGTTTATTTCGGTGTGCTGCTTTGTAGATGATCGATGCTTCAGTACTTTTCTAGATAACGTAGGAAGAGAGAGAGAGAGATCGAATTCTGAGGTAAATGGTATAAAAAAGAGACTCTGCGTTTCAGAAATGAACGGTGACGAATAAATAACCTCGGATATAAATATTAACGACAGTTATAAAAATGGCATCGAAGGCTATTTTGGGCTATGCGGCAACAGCGCGCAGAATAGAAGTAATTTAATTACGTGAGCTGAATTTTCCCAAGATATGTCTTGATGTATGTACATTATACACCACACCTAGGAGACACTCTTTAAGTCTGGAGTTTCGCATTCAAATCTCATGAGAGCGAAACAATAACGAAGTATATGGCGAGATACGGGTCATTTTCAACCCTGAGCGGACGATTTGCAGACGGACGTTATGCCGATGGACGTTATGCCGACGGGATATTATGCGGACGGGACAGGATAGGCGGAAATTGTTAACAACTGATTTATAAACTATTTAATGAGGTATTTACACCGCCATTGTATTGGTCATTTTAATTGCCGGAATGTATAAACAATTGAACAGATGGATTGAAACGTCTGAAGTATAAACAACTGAACGGGTAATGTAAATTGCCAGTATTATAAACTAATTATTGAACGGTTAATGTGAATAACGTCTGTGGTATTACTGTCCGGGTACTATTTTGAACAATTACGAGTACAAGTAGTTTGTTGACTCAAAAAAAACCTTTAATCACTAAAGTTTAAAAATCATTTTCGAAAACGAAAACATAAACAATCGGAAAACACGTTGGAAAGTATTGATTGGTCTTCAATTCTATGCATGCAGATATATGTTAAGAGTTGCTGGAAAGCAGGAGACAAATTATGCCTTGACCAGGGAATCCTCCTCTTTCAGGGAATCGATTTTTGGTCAAGGCAGAACATTTTCCATCGTTTTTAACTTGGCATCTCAGCTTTGAGATGTCATAGAGTTTTTTGGGCGTTCCTGTTCGGGAAAATTGATGACAGCATTTCTAACCCTAGTTTAACCAAGACATACCCTATTCTGAAATAGGATAAGTCTGCCTCGATAGTTCAGTGGCAGAATATCCGTTGGGGAAGTGGAAAACACATTTTCGATCTGCCACAATTTGAAAAATATTTTAAATTGAATTCTATAAGAAGTATGATAAAAATGTGAAAAACAAGTCTTGTGTTGATTGCCGAAGGATAAAGAGAATGTCCCAGTTGAGGGGTCGGCTATCTATGGGTCACAAAAGTTGTTTACGTAACTCAGGAATTTATGATGAAAAATCGATCAGTAAGTACCTATAATTTAACAAAAGATTTTGCTATTTTCTGATTGGTATTATGTTCATAAAACTTTAAAAGTTGAAATTATCAAGTAATAAATACCTAGACTTGAATTTCACTGATGTGATATAACAATGTCTAGGTAAATTTCGATGTAAAATTTTTCATACGGTCCGCCAAAACAATGGCAATTACCAATGTAGCCAGCCATGAAGAAATGATTGTCGAACTGGGCCATAATTTATGGAAGTAGAGTTCGATAAAAAAATAAATCAAGCGTTGAAATTCCTGACCCATCTCTAACTGCGGCGAATGGCTTTCTTATCGGGCAGCTTCCATGGAAAAAATATCGTGACAAATCATTCATAAGGTTACATATACCTTACCTGCGGTCTCGGGGGATCGGACTAATGGATTCGAACGGCGATGCTCCGTTTTTCTCTTCGAAACGCCGCCGTCCGCGACTCCATTTTTTTCATACCCGATGCATCCATCAAAATATGTCAGCGCGGTAATTTACAGATCCCCCGTCGAGGAAAAAAATATCGAATGGCGGCGAAGTCGGATCATTTCCCGCGACCGCAGCGATGGGTGGCGGGTAAAGCGTTCCCATAATGTCCTACGGTGACGAAACGGACGTTTTTTTCCTGCTTTCTTTCTTCCCCGCCCGTCGCGATATATTTATAAAGCTTCAGTGTCTCTCTCGGGAGTGCCTTCGTTTTAGAAAGGGTTTGGATTTGCCGCCTCACCGAGGCCCTTCATTTACCAAACCAGATGATAATAGACTCTCGCTAATTAACACCCACGGTATCGGGTTTTGTTGCCGGCAAATACCGGAAAAGGTAAAGAGCAAAGGGCCCATTGTCGGCTACCAAATGCTGATCACTTACGCCTTTTTACTCCCCCATCCCTTAGATATATGGTTTCCATTGTTGCGCAAGTTCCTAACTGTGAGACGCATTCTATATTAGGTACGATAGGGGCACACCTCCCTTTGATCCGCGGTGGATTTAAAAGAAAAAAGGACGGTTCGAGTGACCACGGTGCTCGAGCGATGACAACCTTTGTGCACCCGGAGGCGTCATGGGTGAGTCACGGCGCACACGTCCGTGCGTTCATTGCCGCTGCCCGAGAATGTTCTTTTTTCTAATCGTAGCGCCAAAGTGATAGTACCTTCGCATCGGAACCGCAAAGCTGCAAAACCGCTGCATTCTGAGAAAACTTCAAACGAGATTCAAACATTCCCTTGAATGTTGTTTCCCTCCGTCGGAGGAAGATTTGATGAATATATTCACAGACCTGATCAACTCGGCGTGTCTTATTTTGTCTTTCACCGGTTGAAAAGGTCAGCAAGTAATTCGAAGCCATCTAAAGGTGAAACCGCAAGCAATATAACATTGTAAAAATCTCGCTTTAGTGGATTTTTTTGGGAGAAAGGAGTTGACGGTGAATAAAAGGCAATTTAGCTCCAAGGGACATGCTGGGTTGGTGGGAAAAATCAATTTGGATCCAAGTTTCCAGTTGAGTTTTTCATAATGCAGCACGGCAGTATGTTTCCCTGATGCTGTTTTTACCTTACTTTCCAGAACGGAAATAGGCTTATAGTTTCGTCGTCTTGTCTGTCTGTCAGTCTGTCCGTCTCCCTATTATCTTTTGAACCAATAGACCGATTTTTATGAAACTTGGTGGAAATATCTTGCTACATGGGTCAAGCTCCCGAGGATAGTTTTTTTTGCGAAGTCCCGGGTTCGATTCCAGGAACTATTCTGATTTATATGGGAAATCTGAAATCCATCGTGCAGGGTAATTTTCTCTTCTACGTTAAAATATCTTACAATTTTAATATCGGAGCGAGTTTTGTACTATTCTTTGTGGAAAGGAATGAAGATTCTAATTTTTATCGTAAAATTTTGCGTAGTAAATACTGGCGATTTTGCAGTTTTTATCACTCGTTACGAGAGTGTTGCACTAACAACAACTACTGTTGGACTCAGATTCAGTATATTCTAACACGTACACGCGTTATTTTTGCCGCACACAAATACGCGTGATCAATTAAACATTCTGTTCGAATGTATTTGTAGTATTTTATAACGCTAAATTATGAAATTTGGGAACACAAAGAGCTACATATCCGCGATGAATTGAAAGCTAGTAAAGCCAATATAAGTATTAAATAAATGATTAAATGGAAATTCGGTATTATAAGCTCTGTTTGGGGCATCTTACGGGATGAAATAATTTTCTCAAGTATTATAACGTGCACGGGATTTTAATTTTATAACGAAAAAGTTTCTTTGAAATTCATACTCGCTGAATATCATTCAAATAATGGAATTTATTATTCATTACTCGGTGAATGTTATACCATATTGTTATAAATGACTAACACTCGGATGGAATTTTTGCAATGTGTAAAATTTATACGTCGCGGGAAAACTTTTGAGCAGATGGGTGACTACGAGAGTAATACTTTTCCATGTCACTTATTGTACAGTTAGAAGTGGAACCAGAGAATATTTAATTGAGAAAAATGCTGTACATATGTATTTACTAAGAATGGGCAATGAAGCATATCTCTTATCTCCGCCGAAGTAAAATGAAATATTGCTTATGGGGTTTTCAGCCACCAAACCAGGATAGAAGACAAGATTGCACATGCAGATATAGGTATTTTAGAACCAAATATAGTGTATGTTAAAAAATATGCACCATTTTTACTTATTAATCCGCGGTCCAATATCCTTATCATATAAGCCGAATTTAAAACCTCGATTTTTCTTTTGTCCAATTTCTGAAACTTGGAAAGTCTCAATATAATGTATCTTCAGACATAATTTTAATTCGGAATGTTTCAGTAGGTGAAGATACATTTCTGATTGGAAATATGGATTTACCTATGATTCCTCATTTTCTTGGAAACATTGACGTTCTGTTATATTTTCGGCCTGCCTGTTTCCTGTGATATAAACTTCTCCTTTTAAGAGGTTTGGGTATTTTCCATTTCTTGAACTACTAGTTCTTTCAACGTAGAGAACTTTTAAGTCAGTAATTTTCGCAAAGTGCATAAGTAGATATAAAATCATGTCTTAAATATCTCCTGGAAACTGCTATTGGCAGAAGAGAGACTTAGTTGTTATGTACTATATAATGTAAAGCTAAAAGGCTCTCTCCGTAAGGAGAGAATACTTGAATCGCCTTTCATTGAAAATTTCACGGGGATTTTTATTATTCAATTTGTAGAAATTTATCATTGGGAATTAGATTCCATTCTGCATACATGACATAAAATGGACTACCACTACCAGCCTTAACGGGTAATTTATTTAGCCAAATTCTTTTAAGAAAGACAAATATAAACCAATAGCTCTCCTCTAGTAAAAACACTTCCCTGTTATTTAATGCAAAACAATTTTACAAAATGTGGAAAATATGTTCGAAAATCTACTTCCCCAAGTTTTACGCGAGGCTGAAGTGAAGTTTTATGCAGACGCTGTATTTACCAAGTATTTAATTGCTCTTATCAAGTTCACGTTTAACGCCCAAAGCCTGTTTCATTCAATTTTTTTCGAAGAATGCAAACAAATATAAAAGAACTATTTTAACTTTTGTTTCCATTGTCACGACTCGACATAACCATGTTCGGTTGATAAAAGGTAATATTTTGAAGCTTTACTAAAGCGTATTCCAAAGAGCTGGGGTACTTTAAAGTATTGTTTTTTCATTTAACCAATGCATATATTAACTCTTGGATTTTTCTTGCGTAGTTCTATTTTTGTCGAGGCAACTTTTCCGAGAGCATATCCAGAGAGTAAATAATACCGATGAATTGCTGCAACCGGCAGGCAATGGATTTTTTAGTCGGAGAGGAATTTATGGAATCATGTTTCAGTAAAATTAATCGTTGAGGTGATTGCAATAGAATAATAATAATTCAATAATTTTCATATTCCCTCTCAACTTATCCTTTTTTAAACTTTGTAAACCACGATTTCTCTAATTTTGCATTTCAAATTTTCACCCTCAAACTTTAAAATAACAATTAAGAAATATTCCTTACCTGAAATTATCTTCCCCATTTGCTAGTTGAAGTGTTATTATAGGGTATAAGAAGAACTATTGGTCGTCGGAAAAGGGGCTGTTAATAGAGAATTTTGAAATTGATTTAGGTGGAGAGTCTAAAGTTGAATGGGTTGGAGGATTTTTTCAAGTTTTTTGAAGAACTTGTCGGAAGAAATTTTCCCGCCGAACATAAGTGTGACCTTACGTGAAAACCTGGGCATCGCTCTACAGCAGTGCTTTCCATATTGGGTGTCGCAACGTGTTCCGAGGGGTGTCGTCGAATTTGGAGATGAACTTGTAGAAAATATTTAATAAAGTTTGACAACAGAAACTGAAGAACGATCACAATTGACTGGTCAGTATTTTTCCGTAATATAAAGTGAAATGATAAATCGGTGCGCATCATTATCTTTACGTCAGAATTCAATAAAATAATCACAATTAACTTGAAACATATTATGACATACTCATGGAAACAATTAAAACTTTACTTGCTCTAACTTAACTGAGGTAAAATAGAAGAAATACAATTCCATAATCTCCCTAGCGTAACACGGCACTACACTATTATCATGACAATAAATATTTTGTAACCGTGAGTTTCTCGAATTAAATACTTCTTTATTAGTAAAATTACAAAAACAACGCCCATGAAAGGGAATAAATATATAACTCACCAAGAACTCATTTATTCAATTAGTAATAGCATACTTCTCTGATAATCAGAATCGCTTTGAGTTTGCAAGTGGTTTTCTCAAAGATTTTATCAAAGCAAAGTTATTGGAACGGTTTGAAATTATAAATTATTTCTCAAAGGAATTTAGTTCGACCAGCAAATGGGTTGATAGTATAGTATACTAGAGAACCTGTATCATATTAATGCATATAAAAATATTACAACACTCGAAATCATCATCGAGGCAATTATGCTTTTATTAAAGTAAACATGTGCATAATCACGTAGTGAATTTGTCTCAGTAAGAATAAACGCTATGATATGTTGATTATCTTATATTCGGGTGAATGTAACACAAACTTTTTCCCTAAGTTCTAATGTAGTTAACTTTTCCCGCAGACATCGATGGGTTATAAGGGGCTATTCGATGTCCAATAAAATTATCATCAATAATTTTGGAAAACGAAAGTGTATTTTTCGAGTTTAGTTCTAGTTAATTGATTGAGTCACGAAGTGTATTTTATGAGATAGTTTAAAGTGCGGCATACAAATCAAATAATACTTTCAGAATTAACCTAAAACTTTATTTGCGTCTTATATTAGTCATAAAGTTTCAAGTATATTTCAAAAGGTTTTTTGTGGGAAGCTTAGAGTAGAATCCTGTAATATCTTTGAACACAAATAAAGAGCCGAGGAATTCTATTAATTATTTAGAAAAAAACAAACGGATGGCATTCTCTGCACGAGTAAGTAAATACAGTGGATGGTCATATTGAAGTAAATCGTAATGTCCGAAAAATTTAAAATTTGGCGCGAACCCCTTTTAAATCAGTCAATTATTTAATGGCTAAAATAGCCAATACTCCGGTATCGCTTCTCACGGGACATAACTTTCGAAATTATAATGAAACCGATGGACGCAATTACTCGTGACGGCCGGAGGAGAGAGGTAAAAAAAGAACGAACTAAAACATACGACCGCACGCCGATAGAATCTTATACGCTAGACTACATTATGCTTTCTTTGACAAAGTGATGCGAACGTCTAGATTTTAAGCCAAAGCGTTATACACTCTGCGCTTTATTGGACTAGGTGTCACCTTAAACAACATTTCTGTTACGCGAGCTGTAACGCTCGTAAAATGTCCCTCTATAGCGATGTTGTGAGCTCGATTCTCTCTCCCTGCACGACCAAACAGTTACGTCACAACAAAAATAAAAGTTTCCTCTCCTCCCTCTCCAGCTCTCTCTCTCTCTCTCTCTCTCTATCTCTCTCTTCCTCCCTCTCTCCCGTTCCTCCCTTAATTCATTCATTCTCCATTTCTCCTCTGAATGTCAGCGGATAGTTCACGCCAAGATAATAAATGTTCCCCTGGCGGAAATTTTTTTTTTTAGATCAGCCCACGCGAAAGAGCGGCAGACCGGTATTCCCACAGTTACGCCACGCCAGATAGACGCTTATATTGTACGGATTCATTTCTCACCACTTATTTTCACAATATCTCTGTCCCTCCCCGAAAAAAGTCATAAACTGCCATAAATTTTGAAGCATTTCATAAATCATCGAAACGGCTAACGGCGTCTTTAAAGTGATTCGACCGATACTTGATTGGAAGATCCCGTAATAGGTTACGCTACTTAAGGCAAAGGCGACTAAATCATAGCATTAATGCGAAATCCCGCAACCGTGATTACGGCTCCGTAAACAGGATTAAATAAACGACTTTTCAAGACGGATCCAATAGGTTAAAATGATAATTGCGACTTTCTAAACGGACACGTAACCAGAACGCGTTACGTCGACGGTATTGCAGAATCTGCATCGTTGTGAGAGGATGGCTGCCCGTAGAAGTGACCCTAAATCGCAGGGGTGTGGTCCGAAGGAGTCAGGGAGGTACCCGCTCCCCGTGGTATCGACGCATGAGGTTCTCACAATGGCGGAGCTGCGCTCTTCGTGGGCGGCGGGATGGGATAGAGAGCAGAGGGGGAGGTGGGGGTGAACAAAGGGGGGGGGGCGGAATTGGGTGTGGGGAGGATTCTGAAGGAGGAGAACTGGCCTCTGAACACTTTCATCACCACAACACATGCCTCATCCCCCTTAAAAGACCCCGCTCGCCCACCGACAGCATTTTACCGCACCGTCTCTCTCCCCTAACTATTTTCCTCCTCCCTCTCCCATCTTTCTCCCCCCCCCCCTCTGTCACACTCTCTCCGCCAGACCGCAGTCCTTCTCTCCTCCTCCCCCATGGCTTCCGGGACCGGCATTCTTGGCCCACCCACCCTCGCACTCTCCTCTCCCCCTCTTTCCCTCCACCTTCCACTCTCCATGCCCCACTCTCTCTCCCCACCACCCACGCTCACCACCCATCCGTTCCGAGCCTTTGACTACGCACTAGTTTGAGGCTCAAAATTTTTTGATAGATGTACAGGGCGCCTCGGCCCACCCACGCCCTGCGCCGCCTAGCGTTGGCCAGGAGAAGGAGGGTTCGTGGGGAGGACGTGCTTTCCAAACGACGCATTCTGCGAGCGTCCGGCAGACAGATGAAAATCGACTGAGGAACGTTGGCCTCGTTTTTTCGTGACGCGCAGGTTTTTTTCGGTTTAACAATGGAAGCGAATGGGATTCCGGTGTTTATTCGCCGGTTTTGAATAAACACAAACATTAATTGTCCCATGATTATTTATTTTACGGGGGGGGGTTGTGTTTGGTAAAAGAAGAAGGTGACGGGACGGTATTTAAGATCTTTTTTTTTAATGTTCGGCGTATTTTTTACAAATGTAGCCCGTAAAGAACACGCGAGAACATGATCTAAGAGTCGTTGCCCGTGGTCTATTTTGAAAGTCCAACACGCGCGAAGAACTGTTTCGTCCTCCATCGCGCCCTTTTTCATCCGTGGGGGGTCCAACGCCCCTCTCGTAGTTGGCGTGATAAAATCGGAACGACGTCCAACCAGTAATGAGATACGGTTGATGAATTGAAAACGACGTTTTAGCTAGTGTTCGAGTCCCTTAAATGATGTATTGCGGGATACATCTCATTATTTTGCCAGTAGCTAAATTGCGGCGCAGAATCTATTACAAGGAACGTAACGACTGGGAAAAAAATATGGAGCGTGTGTTCGTTCTTTCGGAAAGTATCGTAACCAAGATGTCAGTTTTGAGAGGTTTCTTCGTGTGTCGTTTGAAAAAATGCCGGAATTCTTCGAAGATCCTAAATGTTTTCTACGTGAAACAATACGCGTGTTTCAAAATCGATTCGTCGAATGTTTTAATAATTGGCAAATGAATTTCCAACCTCGCGCACGCGAAAGCCGCCATGCTCTCTGACAGTCTCTCTGCTCATCTGCGCTGCTTGAGTTTGCTCTCGTAGGAATTAAATTTGCTGTTTTCTCTCTAAACATGCACGTGTGGCCCATTGGTAACAACTTATGTGTTTAAACATTGCATAGCGTTACATAAACATTACCATCAATCAACCAGTCAGAAATAAAAAAAAACCACTTCTTTATCTCCGGCAGCCACAACAAGGATTTGAAAATATGTATGAGCATTTCGTTTGCATTGCAGCCGTCTTCAATGGTGATTCGACTAAGGAAGATTCTAAAAAAGAATCTAGACGAATTTAGAATCTACTTTCGGTGAATTACAACTGAAGGCGGATGCATTGTAACCGAAATCCTCGTTACGTCTATTGGATACCTATATGTCTAACACAAGAACTTATTCGTTTCAATTTTTTCATTTTTAAGTGTTTGTTTTTGATTTGTTTTTAGTTATAGGATGAGCTTGATAATAATCGATGAAGCTTACATGTAGGTTCGTTTTTATGTTATTAATTTTTTTTTTATATTAGCTCATAAACAGCCGTTAACGGCCTTTTACAATGGGCGTAATAACGTTAACAAAGACAAACACATACAACCATGTCCTCTGCAGGATTCGAACCCGCGACCCTAGCATTGGGAGCCAGACACGCTAACCACCCCTCTACACTCTAAACAGATTAATTGTAATCTTCCAGATAATTTATTATTATTCGCCACATTGGAAACTCTTCGCTTTAATGTGATATTTTTTACCGTGTAGAGTTTGAGGCAAAGGAACCACATTTACGGTAATTCGATTTTTTAAATTGCTCCCATTGATAGATTACTAAGTAAAGGGCCTCTGGCGATCAAAATTCGCACCCGGCTCTCTTGTTCGTTATGGCATTTCACCCATTTTTGGCGGTGTCGGAAAATAACACGTATTAAATTCTCACTCGATAATCGGTTTTTTACACCATGAAAGCCATTTCACACTCGAAGTATCTCAGTCATTGAGAGAAGAGAAAAAGCCGTTAACTAAAAGCGCTCTTTATAAAATACACCGTCGATCCTTTTATCTGCTCCCCAGTGAAAGGGGAAAAGCGGTTTCATTGCGCCCCTCCCCCTTAAATTTTAACTCGTAACGTGTGAAGCATGAAATTGTTACATATTTGATTAAACTTACATTTCATCGACATAGCGGTGCTTGTATTACAACTTTTAATTCAACAGTTTCACAGTTGTATTTTTGGAAACATCTTAATGCGATTGGTGCTGCGAAGATTTTCAATACGCCCCAGGCTAAAGGCTCACTTTTAATGTGTAGCGGCCCACCCGATGGATATCTTTAATCCGTCAAACATGCCAATCTACTAATTGCTATAGTATCTGAATTTTCTGATGGTCAGTGTTTCTCTTCGTGAATGGACGATCGCCGGATCGTCTCTGAAGTTAACTATTTTGCAGTTGAAATGCTCATCTGCTTGAGTCAACCGCTTTATCGCTACAGGAGTTACTTCGATCGTAATTTGGATTCGTTAAATAAAGCTAGCTCCTGAATTATCCATTTTTGAACTCGAAATCATATTGAAATGCAAATTAAACTTTCGTTAGGTATGACTTTTCACAGATATAAGCTGCTCGACCTCTTCTAACACAAGGGTTCTCAAACTTGTTGTAGGCGTGCCACCCTTTCAAAGATAAACCGAATATCGCTGCACCTCAGTCAGGAAACTAGGTTTTTATAGTTTTACATACGGGTACCTTTGGACGCATCCATTTGTTGGAACTACAATATAATCAATTCATCAGAGAAATATTATCGCCCTGATTATCTATCAACTCATCCAAATCGTCGGTTCATTCATTGAACTAAGTTTATCGCGCCACCCCTAAAAATCAGCTGCAGAATTTTTGTATGCAGCGGCATCCAGTTTGGGACAACTGTTCTAGTATCAATTTGATCCAACCATAAGTCTATCTATTTATCAACCGAGTTAACATCATTAATATTGCATTAGCATGGAAAAATAGTCGCATGAAATTTGGTATAATCGATCAACCAATTTAATTACTTCGAGCGGCAAATTAATTTCTTAATTGGTATTCTTCTTCGCAAAAATTTCCCTTCTAGAGAGACTTTCGATCGTAAGCAAGCTCTCTCTTACACTTTACTTGTTTTCCTAAGCTTCAATTTTCTTGGTTATCATTTCGAGTCCAGTCCTAACGGAATCGATAGATTTTTATTTTTTCTCCCGAAAATCAATCATCTATAATCATCGTAGAGCCTTCTTAGATTGGCAAAGCCTCGATAAATCAATCCATCAGTGTGAGTTTGTGTGTGAGAGATAAAGTGAGGGGAGGAGAGAGAGAGTGGAATTTTGAGAGGGGAAAAATGATAGGGAATATTTTGTAACTTTGCTAGTGACTGGTTTTTAATACCGGAAGCGAGTGTAAGTTTCACATGAGATTTTTGATTCAACAATCGAGAAATTATGTGGAAATCTTTCAAAAAATTTCTCCTATACAATTAGCCACGTAGACGATTTGATATAGGTTCGTGTAAACTGGATATTTTGGTCTGAGAACGTCGACATGATTACCCGTTTACTCTAACAGTGTTTGAACGAGCGCGCATTTACACACCTAAAAGAGAGGGAATGCATCTCACATTCGATTGTAATACAAAAACGAGCATTTTTACTGTTAGATTGTCAAGCCACTCTAACAAGACTATTTTGGCATTGAAAAAAATGAACGACAAAATATTACGACGCAGACATCATGAGTGTTATAAATCCCTGAAAGACGGAATTGTTCTAAATTCAGGACAAAGAAGGACTCATTCGGTTGAGTAATAGCCTCATCAAAAAATGAATCCTTAATATATGCAAATTAGCCTAAGTGCTGCCTCATTAGGTAGAAGCCTTTGTGTGTCAGAGTGCAAAATTGATTTTGTGAGGCCACGGCCTATTGAATACCTTCCAAAGCTGAATGAAGTAGAAATTGTTGTGAAAGAAAAAAAAACTAATAATGCGCGTGACTGATTTCCGTAATTGTGTCTCGATCGTGTTATTAAAGATTTGAAAATGTAGCATTTCAATCCGTGGGTGGCCTCTTTCTTCATGAATTGAATTGGTAATGACCCGAACATAATTATTCTCGGCTTCGGTGAAGAATGAGACTCACTCCGCATCAGAAGAGACACGGGTTTGAAACCTACCTAATACGTATCACTTGGTCAATATTCAGCGTGCCATTTTCATAGCGTGTAATCCTTCGCGTTCGTTCGTGGTTTGTAAAGTGAAATGTGTATTTGTACTTGCGTGTGTGCCACTCAAAGACTATCGCGTCCTAATAGATAAGAGAACTAACGATGAGCATCGTAAATCGCGATAAGAAGCAATGCTTCTCTTATTTAATTGCGTTATTAGAAGCTTAAAATCTATGCGCAGTACATAATCAGTTCCTGTAATCATTATACGATTGGGAGTTTTTCTATAAATAAGTGAAATAAGGCAAGAATTCATGAAAAAAACCACTATAAAATCTGAAGACTAGTCAATCTGCATGACAAACAACGCAATAATGTGGGCTCAGTTCCGCGATTTTCTTGCTGGAAAAATTTCAAACATATTGCTATAAAAAAATTTAAAATTAATCGAGACATAAGTAGGCTTGGTAGGATTCGATTTAAATCGATAAGCGTCGAATTTTTAAAAATTTTTAAATCGACGAAAATGAATTGTCGTCGATAAGCGACGATTTTCCAACAGTATGGAAAAATATACGTCTAAATTTCTATTCTGAATTATAATAATATGTTCGTTTCTGTTAACTTTTTTCGCAATATTATTTCCTATCTACGATTTAGTTCCTTTTCTGGGCTTGGATTAACAGTGGGACTGAAAGAAGAATATTTCCTTACACTCAAATATGCGTCTTTTTGAAAAGCTCACTCTTCTACTCTGTACAATCAGGCAACCGTAAGGCCCTAGGGTAGTTTTGAGAACACGTGTTTCTTAGCCCTATTGAGGTTTTTCAGATCTAATGGTGGGATATTCTACCAACCCCACAATACAGATAAGGTCATGGATATGTCCTGCTGAGTAAGGTTCGGTAGAATGGAATTTCGGTGGCCGTTTGAAGACAGCACGCTAACCGTTTTGCTATTTAACTACCTATAAAATTTTATATAAATACTCAAAGTATAGTAAAATTAATGTAAATTTTACGTAGAATTTCGAGATAAAAAGTGAATTTAATCATCGAATTGAAAGGCCAAATACTGCCAGACGTAATAATTATAAGTAGTAATAATTATTTGAGGCTCCGTTATTCGTTGAAAATCTCTCTGGAAATAAACGTCGATTTTAAAAAAAAAAACGTCGAATTCTACAAAGTAGTAATTTTAAGTGTCTATATTCGTCGAAAATCTCTCGGGAAAATAAATACCTATTAAAAAAAATAAACGTCGAATTCTACCAAGCGTAGATATAAGTTAGGAAGACTATGTTATGTTGACTAATAGAGACATAAAATCTAGTCCGACAGAAAGACAGAAGTCGAAATGCGTCAGATTCCAACGGAAATACGTTTTTCGAGATATTTACAGAAACTATATCATCGCCGACTATTGTTATCCTTTAAAACGTCATGATAAAAGTAATATAAGGATAATTCATCCCGTCGTTTGTTAATAAACCAAAACTTTTTATCATTCAATGTATGAATTAAACAAGAAATGCAGAACAATAATAGAAATTTATGTATTTATGTATGTATTTAGAATTTTTACCTTAACACGTTCGCTGCCTTTAATTTTTGGTGAACTTTCGCTGGGAGCCAATTTTTCTTAATTTGATAGTCTTAGATAATTTGATGTTAATGTAAAAAAAGTGTTAGTCACGTTTTACTTATTTGAAAAAGTGTCCGTTGTATTCGATCAGTCCTTCCGTCAATACGTCTTCTACCCGACCGTCCGTCTGTCCGTCTGTCTGTCTTTCCTTCTGTCTGTCCGTCTGTCCATCCGTCTGTGTCCGTCCAGATGCATGTTTGTTATTAGCTTCCAATAATTGTATCTCAATGAAACTTGGTAGACATTTATAACATAATATCTTTTTTTTAATTCGAAGTTTTTAAATCGATTTGTGAAACAGTATTGCCAATATATAAGAAATAAATTTTTTTATTAAAAAATTCTGTATCAACTTCTATGAATTGTACAGTAACAAACATTGGAATGCTATTATATAATTAGTAGAAAAAATAAAATTCTCACTTGCGCATCTCAATCAGTGATGCCAATATAACGGGTAAATTATTTTATGTTTCTTAAATTTTATCTCGGTTTCTATGAATTCTAAAACAAAAAATTTCTACACAGTATTGTAATAATAATTTATAGAAAAAATGAAACTACTACGCATGCATCTCAATCAGTGTTACCAATATAACGGATATGAAATTTTATCTTACATAAATTTTATCTCAGCTTCTAAGAAATATATATATGACTACTTTCGCGAAATTTGGCTGCGTAGCTGGTTTTTACGGGTAGTTTCTGTGTTTAACTCGCCGTAAAATTTTACATTTTCTGTCTAAAAATATTAAAAAATCAAATCTTATTAAGCATAAAATAAGCTTTCTATGGTATTTTTGTTTATTCTTTCCAATTAACGTAGCGCAAATGATCGCGCGTCAAAGTTGAGATGCACGTCTTTTTGACGCGGACAGAATGAGCAATGACAGAAGAATTAATCCCCCGGAACGGGTGTAAGAAAAGTAACTAAATAAATCACAATTTGGCGCCCACGGAAACTACATCAGAGACCCATAGTAATTCGTCAAGAACGAAGAACTCTACTGGCATTATTGAGAGTAGGTCACTTCATTTGATGCCTTTCAATACCAATATCTTACCGACAACTTAATCGCTTTGCAAAACAATCACTCCACTCATTTTAATTTAATTATTCCTTGTAATTAGTTTTCCACTTTATATGATTAGGCAACGTTTTAACACCATTTTCCGCTGTTTTTTAGATTACAAATTTAACCGTATAATCGCCTTCTTTCCCTTTTTTAATTCTTTCGATCAATTGCGAAGAAGTTAATTATTCCTTTCTTTCACAATTTTTCTCTCTATACTTCTATTAACAGACTCGCCTTTACTTTTTGAAGCGCTTTCTTGTATACGATGAGTGTTATGCAACGTTCTCTTCTGATCTTCTAATTTATTAGCCGCTAATTGTTTCGATTTACTATTTAAGTTGCAAGTGCCAAAACTCATTTATCTCTGCATCATCTATGAGAGTTTAAATTTTATATTTTTCTTTTAGTTTCAAAATTGGGAATTATATTTTATTATAGATATATTTCATTACAATAATATATTTCACCTTATATTATTAATGTTTTGCTTTTGTATATTATCCCATTATTTACTTTGGTTCCCTTATGGGTATCTTTATCACGGTTATTATCAGTTCAATTAAATAGAATCGTCCGCAAAAACACCCAGTTGTTATACAGACATTTTGCTTAGTATGCATCATTAATTTTTTACTCTGTTGCGATTGTTGAGGAGCAAACAAGCGAGAAATCCAATTGTATCTCCTCAGTCTGTATTTTAAATTTACAGAACTACGCTTTCATATATATATGTTAAGCGAGTTTTTCCATGAAATGATTTTATTGAAAGCTTTGTTCGAGCTGAACTAATTAAATAATTTATTCTTTTAAAAACGTGTAAGATATTAGACCAGACGTAGTGATACCCTAGATCTCATTTATTACAAATTTCTATTTTACTTATGAAAGAAGAAAATATTAGAAAATTTCTTTACGTATTTTAGGAACAACTGTCGTTATGAAAACGGTTTCCGTGTTAGAAAATCATCATGCGCATGAAATTCACTTTGACGATTTCATTAAAAGATTATAGCGTTTAACGGAATTGAAAGAAATGGCATTTAGGCAACCGGTAAAGGTCGTTTTAAAAAAATGAGGTCTTGCCTTGTTTTTAGAGAGATGGTGCTTCCTTTGTATCTTAAAAGGGGAAATCATTGAAGAAAATTTGGCCAAAGAGACGATGAAAATGAAATATTGGCGGCAATTGGGAATTACACCAGCTGTGTAAAAGTTATATGGAACCACATTGGTCAGTAGCTTTTGAGAAAGATTTAGCGGTGTTTAGGAAAAGAAAAAACTAATATGCCATAACCTCACGTCATGCCACAATTAAATGGACACATCGCTGGTTCAAATAAATTAAGCTGGAGTTTAAAAATATATCGTATGAAACTTGGAATCAAAAAGTTGTACTTGTCTCTGTTTGCTAAAGTCATTGATGTGTCAATTGTCAGTACTTAGATGTAATATTCGCAAATGGGAATATGCCCCTACTAACCTTTGGGTAGATTTTTAGAAGATCCTACCTAAAGCACATCTCTATAGCAGGCCCAAAGGTCATCATACATAATTGCCGGCCGCAGAAGTCGTATAGTAAATGATGCTCGAACAAAGAACGCGTGACGGAAAACTGAGAAAATAAACTGTCTGAAACAATGTCAGAAAGCAACACGAGAAGGGCATTGTGGGATTGCATGTAGGATGCTTCCAAAAATGGCATAAGTAAAATTTATATCTTTCCTTGTTTTTTCTTATCATTATTTCCATCATCGATGCAATTCAACGTATTTCGATGATGTACGCCAGTGGTGCCCAGACTTTTCTAATTGCGGGCCGAATCAGTGGTTACGAATCCCTTGGCGCATTGGAATTTGCCCATTTTTCGTCGGGCTGTATTCGAATTTAAATCGGATATTTTCTCTATAATTATTTTGAGGTGCCATATAAGTGAAAATCAAGTCTAAATAAGGTTTTCATAGCTAACATTTGAGTATTTAAAATTTTATTATCAAAATATTCAAAAAATGTATGAATTTGTGTTCAAGTTTTCGAATTGCTTATTCGCCATAACTTCGCGGGCCGCACAAAAACCCTTCGCGGATCGAATTTGGCCCACGGACCGTAGTTTGGGCATCACTGATGTACGTGATACGTGTCCAGATCTCCAATTGGGTATTTTTTTCCAACATAATTTTTATTTATATTCATTGTCAATCGTGAGCATAACTACGATTTAAGACCCCCAATGTAAGTAAAACTTTTGAGGCCCCATCTATGTAAAGAAATCGTTTAAAAGTTATTTTTATATTATGATTATAATTTTTGTTTTTTTTCCCCCGACATTTCAATCCCTAAAATTTCTCATTCAGTTCGTCTGTTTTCACCTTACATGCCTCTGGATTTCTACCGAAGGAAGTGATAAATGCAGGTATCCTCTGATTTACGCGAGAGTTGCGTTCCCGGAAATCGTCGCGTAAAGCGAAAAAGCGTAAATCGAAAATATTTTTCTCATTGAAAATAATGTAATAGGCGTTGTGTACGTTCTTGAAAAGATGTGTTCCACATAGAAAAGACTTGAAATTTGATTTACTGTGCGTTTTAATCCTTCAAGCGTGTACGACGACATATGGCGTCCTGTGCAGCGTCCACTTTTTCATTTTGTAATTTTTGCGTTGTTTCTGCCATAAATCACAGATGTCTCGAGGCTCTTTCAATCAGCAAACCTTACAATATATTCCTCTCACCCAACTTTACGAATATTTTTGTGAGGGTTTTCCCCCGAGGAGTTGTTGACCACTAACATTGCGTCACTTTCTACAAGAGGGCCCCTATTCAGGGCAAAAAAGAGTGGGTTCAAGTGCGTTGTTTGCTCAAAGAGGGAATAAGAAAAGAGACATTCTACCGCCATAAGAACTGCCAGGGCACTTATGGCGCGTGCCCTGGGTCCCGCGCCTTAAGGGGCCCAGCGCTCTAGAAAAGAGATTCTGAAGATAGAAAATTATAATAATAGATTTTGTGTTATTAAATATTTTATCCTAAATCCCATTATTGATAAAATTATAAAGTGCCGCTTTACACTATACGCTGATTTTTTCCTTTAAAGTTTCAAAACTATTTTTTATGTATAACGTACAATGTTATTGCCTTTTTATATTAAAATTGGATCAAAATTTTCCAAACAAGTTAACTACCATTTGGCAACTCCAAGTATCGCTCTGACGAACTTCTTTAATATTTTTAATACTCAAAAGTAAAGTCATGATGAAGTCGTGATGAAAATACCTATAAATGCAATTCGTGAACGGCGTAAAGGGCCTTTACAAATGTATTTGTTGCACTGAGAATTTATTAGTCAATTATGTATTCAAATATTGAGGTAGAGCGTTCTTTCTCTATTTTAAAACGAGTAAAACATCATCAATGCTCAGCATTGTTAGAGGGAAAACTCAAAAGAAATTCTTCCAAGCTTAAGGTAGCATAAATAATGCTGCATAATTACGTGCATTTCATTTATATGATAGAAAGATCATCTGCCTTCTTTGTTTTGCTGATATATTTAATAAATATCAAAAGGTAAATTCATTTAGTTACAATTTTCAGGGCATTATTGTCCTTGAACTGGCCAATGGAAAATTATTTTTTATGATAACTTGCAATACCAATAAATCATATTTCAATCGTTTTATACAATATCCTTGCATTTCTTTCTAATGTCAATATAGTGTTATGGTTGATTGGTTTCAATATATTGGAACAAATAGGTTGTGGGCTCCGCAACCCATCTGGTGCCCAGGGCCCCGCGTTAGCCTAACACGCCCCTGATTACTGCACGGACGATTTAGGTAAATGGTAGATGGACAGGAATCTATGAAATATATAATAAATAATAAAAATATTAAGGGTACATACTGTGCGCATTACGAATAATCTTAATGCAAATACGCGACGCGTATATTTTAAAATTGTCGTAAGAAATAATCGCCTAATGTGAATATGCGACTCGTACATCGAAAAATGGTCGTAAAAATAAAATCTCGTACTTGCGAAAACGCGCACATCAAACACGCGTATCTCGAGGTATACCTGTACTTTAATCTACTCTTGGGCATAGAAGTGCGTAGTTGGCTATTTATTAACTACCTATAATTTTAGAAAAGATCTTGCGAATCGAATCCTCAGGTTTGGTAGGGGCCTAGAAATGGCCAGGGACGTAGCCCCTAACTATTTATGAATATTTTTCCGCACTCTTTGTGTGTTAAGCGGTGAGTTGAACAGTGTTATTATCCATATAATTTTCTCTGCAGGAATACACTTATAAATCTTCTATTACTCGTATTGATTGTCTATAATAATCCAAGAGGCTAATTAGCCAAAAATACATACACTCGTATCGTATGTGAGAAAATATTCCATTCAGAGTGCTGCAAATGCATTTAAGTCGTGTTCACCATCGATGGATGGATTGACCCACGTTAAAAAAGGATGCTGCAAATCAGTTAGCCTTTTACGCATAAGACGAGCGAAGAGTCTTGGACAATCTACGGATTTGCTCATATGATTATGTACCAACCGACGAGGTTCAATGCTCGCTTTATGACATCATTTTTCTAGTTCGAATGATGACAATAAATACATAAAGCCATTCATAGCCAATACGATATCGGCACACGAACCGGACGGGCCTGGCGAACGAACTCTTACCCCCTTGTCCGACAATATTTTAAGCAATTGCAAATTCCCATCAGTGGCTTTCCCAATACATGTCATTACGTTACACGATCTCTCTCCGCTCTTAAAACCCTCTTCTCCACTCTTCACCGCCCACTCCGCTCTCTCTCTCTCTCCTTCCTCAGTACGATATCCAAATGTTTACTTACCATTTCAATCACTCTTCGCATTTGAATCGGACGTATAACTTTCTCCCTCTATATATCTTTCTCTCCCTGTCTTTCTCTTTCCCTCTATCTTTCTTTGTTTCTCTATCTTTCGAAGCCTTATCCTAATTTACCGTCGTCTTCAATGGAAATTTCGAGAGGCAGAATTTTCAACACGCACATATCGTTAAGTTTTCGTTTCGTCCTTTTGACATTAAATTTCTGTTTGAAACAAATGGCACGGAGAGGAAATTGAGAATGTTTACTAATGGCTTGCATGGTACAATTTAAATAGTCTCAGGTAAGAATGACTACTAAGATGCCATCTACAATATCTGTTAAGGAGACAAATTTCCTATACTGCTGTAAGTGTGATAAATTGTCAGTGCGTCTTAAGTTTTTTTTTGTTTTAAACGTATAAAGTTTTGTCTGTACAAAAAAATCCAAATTCAGTCAATTATTCTTCGTTGTATTGTGATAAAATATAGTATAATTCAATAGAAAGGGTCGCTTTTATTGCCTAACCGTAATTGCGTAACGTATTTTACTTGGCACATTTTGAATTTCAGCATTGAAATATCTTTTGTTTGCATTATTTAGCATTGTTAAAAGAAAAAAATGAACTTTTTTTCTGGTTTATCAAAAACTTGAAGCAAAATTTAGTTGCTAATTCATAAAACCATATTTATAATTGCAAGCAATACAGTTTCCATAGATTGTGTAATTGATAAGCAATTTGGTTTCACGCGTGAATATTCACAAAATATAGGCCCATATTTTGGAATAAAACATCGTGGTTATATTTTTCTATTTATAATGTTCTCGGAAATGTACGCAATATTATTAAGCAAACCATTTTACTTACTCGTGTAAGTAAAAACATTTCATTTCTTAGGCTAATTTTCTAATCAGTCTTGAACAAAATATTTTCAAATTAAAATTGCACGAAAATTTAGAAAGCAGCTACTAAAAAGAAAACATTTTTAGGTAATTAAGTACTCAAGCATTTTTGGCATTTGAATCAGAGACATCATGGCCTATAGGAATACATGTTACAACCTCAGCGGTGTTGGCCAGTTACTTCAATAGCGTTTAACAAATTTTAGCCTCATTATCATACTCGTCTCGGAGACCAGAGGGCAGCACCTTCTCCTTACTCATTAGTATCGGTTTGCGTATTGGAATCCGACAGAAAACATTGTTTGTGTCTTTTTAAACATCTCAGCTCGTAATGATAGCTAATTTATTGTCCGCAATTCCTTAGAGCTCTGTAATAAACAAAATACGACGAACGATTAATAAAATTCCGATATTACGGGCGTCAACAATGAAAAATTACGAGACGTTATAATGGAAATTACCCAGATTCGAAAAATTGATTTGAATCGTTTAAATTATAATGGGGACGAACATGTTTTAACCTCGTGTACGTATATGCGTCTAATGTTAAAATAACATCCTCATCCGTACTTACGTCAAAATATGTTTCATTTCGAATATATTAATCTTCTAGAACCGGATAACCCCCACGTACTCGGACCTCATTCTGTTTTATTTCCTTTTTCACTTTATTGCGTTACAGTATTTCCTCCCCCGCCCTCTCAATGCCCCCTCCACTTTTCTCAATGTCAATATCTCCGCTTACCTCAATCCCTTTAATCCAAGCGTTATTTTCATTCCCAAACTTCACATTCAATCGACGTCTCTTCCTCTCCCTCCCACGACTATCCTCATCACTCCTCCCTCTACTAACACCATACCTTCCGTTCCCCTTCCACCCTTACCTTCTATCTTTCTCTTTCTTTCCCTCTTCCCGCCGCCAACCTCCTTAATATTTCTCTCATAATACATCTCATTTATTTCTTCTCATACATCCGTCTCGACCGTATATCTTCTTTTTCATACCTTATATGCCTTCCTCATTCTCTCCATTTCCCATTCCCCTTCCTCTCTTACCACGTACTCCTTTCCTTCAATCTCTTTTTCGTATCCGTTTATCCAATTCCTTCCTCCTACCTTTGTCTATGTCACCCACTATCTTCCCAACCTTCTCCTATTCCTTTATATCTCTTTATCTCCTATCTCTTCTGTCCTACAAATCCCTCATCTTAGGACGCTGGCTGCTACTCGTCCGCTGTTCGAAAGGGCAGCGGTTACGAATCCTGCGAAAGTAGGATTTTTTTATAAGGTCGCTCGGCCCCCTGATTTTGTGGTTTGAGGAGACCGCGCAAAGTCAGCGTTCCGTTCTTAGGATGGGGAGTTAAGCCGTTGGCCCTCTTGGTGCTCTTCGTTAAGAGTAGGCTAATGCTAGCACCAAATTCCTTCCCACCGAGACGCACTGCCTCTCCGGAACGGTGACACCTCATTCCAGAGCATTGACCGTGATGAGGAATCTAGATTGGGAGAGGGTACGCAAAACTGGCTTCTCTCATTTTGCCTCTCTCTATCTCTTTCTCTCTATCTTCATTCCCTTCACAAGAGGATAATCGCGACCGGATTGGATGTTAAATATTGCCCAATTCAATAAGGGATTTGAATAACATTAGCGTTTCTTTTTTTCCCTTCTCCCGATTAGAGCTGTCGATGAGATGAAAAATCGAACTTGTGTATCGTTTAGATACGTAACGGGGAGGCGTTGCCAAGCTCATTTTTTTGCGTTACTCTGTGGGCACAAATTAATGACGATTCCTAATTACGGAGGTCTAAAATGGTGGTGGGAGAATGCGAGAAGGATCGGGTGTTACCCAATCGTACAAACATATCATCCATCACTAAATTTTGCAATGGAAGCGTTGGATAGGCGGTGGAAAAAATTGATATCGGCGGTGAAAATCCGTCACCTGTTCTCTCGCGTCTGACATTCGCCACCGAAATGTTTTTTTAACCTCAAGTTCTCAAAAAAATTGTGCAATTTATATGACTGGAATTAAAATTTAAAACTCCTAAACCGTAAATTTACCCAGAGAGCACTCACACGTCAATAAGAAACAAGGAAAATTAAAATTATACTTACAAGTTTGCAGGACGAAGATGGCCTACAGGGACCTGTTGTCAAAAACTAGCCTAAAAAGAAGAAAATGAAAACACACACGCACAAGCACTCTGGAAATCTCTAGATACGTATTTCGGGAGCTATGCTCCCATCTTCAGTAGCTGAAGTCGTATGAATTGTTTGTGTTTGGTCTTGTGTATTTATGTGTTCCAGGTAAAAGTGAAAGAAGTGCAGAGGGGTGGGGGAATTCTTAACGGTTAGCGAGTAGAGGGGTGAGTAAGGGATAGGTCCGCGGTCGTTATTCATAACCATCTCTTTGAATTTGTTTATGAAAATACTCTTGTAAGCGTCTAGTTTCCAGTCGGTTTGTGTTGATTTTAAGAGAGACATGTTTTCGATTTTAATCGGGTGATTGTTTTCCTGTATGTGTAACACAGGACGCAGGTCTTCGCGGCTGAGGGCCGGAGGCTTGCGGTTCTTCGCCGACCCCGCGTCTTATTTGCACAAATATTGTGCGCAGGAGCGGCAGAGTCTATTGCAGCCAGGTCCCCTGGCCCGTTAGGAGGGCTCTTGGGGGACCGGCTTCAGTCACACTGGCGGGGAGTGTTCTTCAAATTATTCCGCTCCGCGCACGCACTCTGCTTAGTAGCTGAGGGTCGGCTTCGTGGTGGGCATCCGCCACATCCCACACTCCCTCCCACCTCTCCAGCGTCTGTCCTTTGTCTTGCCGGCTCCTGAAATTCCTCCTCTCCGGCGCTCAGCCTCCCTCCTCTATGGCGCTCGGCCTCCCTCCTCTCCGGCGTTTCCATCTCCCTCCTCTCCGACGCTTTACCTCCATAATCTCCGACGCACAGCCTCCCTCTTCTATTGCGCTTAGTCCAGCACGTTCTCCCGTCGCTGTCCCTCTCCTCTCTTCATCGCATCCTCTCCCGTTCCGGGGGAGGGATGGGTCACGGGGGAGGGGTGGAGGGTGCTGGCCTGATTTGCCGGTCTCTCAGCGCTTCAGGGGGAGGAGGAGGGGGTGGTAGGGGGGTTAGAGGGAAGGGTGCTGAGCCATGCAGCTCCCTCTCGTCGTCACCGCTGGTGGGGGGGATTTGTTTGGTGGCGGTCGTGTTATCATTGCAATAATGTTCTTGGGAGGTCCATCAGTTAAGTATTGGCACCTCTTTGTTGGGCTCAGGGGCTTAAATTAGTCGTAAACTAATCTTTTGTCGATCGTCTTGTGGCCGCGGCTTATGAATGTTGTACCAATTATGGTGACTTTATTGCGTTACTTGGGGCGCGATGTTTCCAACTACTACTAGTCAAACTCGTTTATAACGAGCACGGTTGTAACGAGTTCACGGCTATAGTGAGCAAATGCTACCTCCAAGATAAGTTTACGAGCATTTACATACAAATATTTCACGTATATAACGAGGACGCTTCACGGATATATCGAGCAAACTTTGACCACTTCTCACTGTCTCAAACGCGGCGGCGGTCAGCCCCTTCAATCCTCATAATGACCCAAAATTTTTAACCTTGTGTTCTCGAGTCCAGCCTCTACACCCTATCACTCGGGGAGGTTAAAGACCGCGGCGTTGTTGTTAAAAAATAATCCCTTCGTCCAAACCAAGAATTCCCAACTTGCAGGTACAGTGGCACTCGCGGAGGTCCTCTGTCCTCTCCTCCCAACCCCCAGCTCTTTTACAGCCAGGAGGTTGTGTTTGGAAGGGGGTAAGGGGTAAGGGCACAATGGCGCTCACCTCCGTCGCTCAGCCGAATGCACCCAACATCCTTTCCCTCGTAAACATGGGAAATCCCACGTTTAATCCGCCTCCTCATTAACTCTTCCTGGAATTGGTATGCTCGCAGTTTGCAAAGAAAGTTCATATCGTTGATCACAAAAATCAGCTGAGATTTTGCCCTTGAACGAGTAACATGTCCGTACATAAAAGGAAGTGTTTGTCTATTATTGAAAAGGTTGATATTATTCGAGAGTTAGAACGTGGTAAAAAATGTTGAAGTGTGTAAAAAATTTAATTTATCGTCGTTTACGGTTTCAACCTTATTGAAAAACAAAGAAGCGATTTTATCTGCACTAGAGAACAACCTAACAACAAACAAGAAAATGAGGAAGTGTGACTTGGGTACTGTTGATCAAGCACTTCTGGAGTGGTTTAAGAGGCAGAGAAATGCTGGTTTCCCCATCAAGGTACAGGCAGATAAATTTGCAAAACAGTTAGGACACGAGAACTTCACATGCAATAACGGGTGGCTTGATCGTTTTAAAAATCGGCATAACATTGTTTATGCGAAAGGCCCTGTCAGCAGATTCAAAAACGGCAAGTGAATGGGTGAAAAGTGTTTGGGAGGAGTGTCGAAAAGGTTACAGAGAAGAAGACATCTACAATGCCGACGAAACTGGACTGTATTACAACATGATGCCTGATGCAACGTTTAAATTCAAAGGTGACAAATGTGTTGGTGGCAAAAGACCTAAGAATCGTTTAACAGTTTTAATGTGCGGAAACATAAATGGGACTGACAAAAAAAACTTTTTGTTATTGGTAAGTCACAAAAGCCACGTTGTTTCAAAAATGTAAAGAAGCTTCCCGTTGAATATGCAGCTAATAAAAAGGCATGGATGACTTCCAATATTTTTCAGAAATATGTAAGTCAGTGGAACAACGAGTTACGGAGGAAAATTAGACACATTCTACTCCTTGTCGATAACTGTCCTGCGCACCCACATATGCAGGAGTTATCCAATGTATAACTAGTGTTTTGCCTCCAAATGCGACTTCTATTTTGCAGCCAATGGACATGGGGTTAATTAAAAGTTTTAAATGCCATTTCAAGCGATTTTTTGTACTACAGTTGATTGAAAGGAGGGGAAGAGGTTTAGATGGCAACGACTCTGTATTGGATGCAATTCATTTTATGACAGATGCATGTTTCCCCTACAACGATCATAAACTGGTTTCAAATGTCTGGTTTAATATCGGGAGAATTTTCGATTGATAACCATAACGTTGATGAAGATCAGAATGGCTTAAAGAAAATGGAATTGCGAATTTTGACCATGTGAATGACATTGACAATTTTGTTCATGTTGATGATGATATGATTACCAGTGGAATTCATACGGAGAGTGAAATAATAGAGACAGTATAAAGCACAGCAGACAGTGATGAAGACAATGTTGAGTGTGTCGAAGACACAATCCTTACTCAGGATGCCGTGGAAACATTAAATGATTTTTTTGAAAACATTGACATTTCCGATGGTGTTTTTAGTGCACTAAGTGTAATAAGAGGAAACTTCAAAGTGAATTCTATGAAACAGGCTACTATTCAAAGTTATTTTTGTAAAAAGGGGAGTGATTAAGGATGCAGCTGTGAGTACATTTTATATGTACGTATGTTTACTTTAAATTTTCTAGTTTATTCTCATTTTTAGGTTTTTTCATAAATTTACTAAATAACCTTTCTGTTTATATATTCACTTTTACTTCTTATGTCTTATTTCACCATACGCATGCATGATTTTGCCTTCACGGTTATTAAGTTTAACGGCTATAACGAGCAAAATTAACTGTCCCGTGGAGCTCGTTATAGCCGAGTTTGACTGTATCTATAAAAGCAAATAGACTGTAGGCGGTTGTTGCGTGTTCGCAATTAGTGGTGATAATCTGCCAGGGATTGTCATAGCGACAAGGGCAGTCTTTGTTGGGGATTTTAATTCTCTCGCGCCATCCGTGACACAGCGATGGCGGGGTAATGCCAGCTGCGCCTGCCACGCGGCGCTGCGGCATGTGGCCGGGTTTTCAGCGCGGCTTTTAAATGGGCCGGGGATTGAAGGGGGATGGAGGTGACGGGGAATTCAGAGCAAAGTGGCTCTCTGTCCTCGCTGTTAGCAGTCACTATGGGATTAATTTGTTTAGCTAATCTTAGGCGGTGGTGCATCCCGCCTCGTCTTATAAGTTCGGTTTGCTTTAGTCGGCTTTTGCCGGCGGCTATGAGCGAGCGTAATCTTAGGGTGGGTGGATGGGAGGGGAGAGGTGGAGAGTAGGTGAGTAGAAAGCTCAATCAACAAGAAAAGGTGACAATGATTTTCGTTCGGCTTTCTTATTTGTCATTATTAATGTCGCCATTGTGCTACTATGCGCATTGGGATTTTGGGGTATCGGTCATTTAGACACAAGCGGTAATTATTATTGTCTTTTAAAAAGGGTTGCCGGCCACTGGTGCAATGCGCGGACGGCAAATTATTTTTGATACGTGTGCCAAGAAAGTCATATGACGGGCCACTAGTTAAATCTTCCTCTAAGAAACATCATATTTTGTAAAGAAAATACAAGCTTACGTGTACCAAGTAAAATCGCACATATACCCGAGGTGGCACGTGTACCACCTATTATCCATCCTTTGTCTAATGCGTATCGTTACAGAAAGGATTAAAATATTTGTAAGATGAGAGAAAAAGGGTGGGATGATTTAATTGATTTATTATGAAATCTCTTTAGGTTTGAGAATAAAAACATTGCCGTAAATGAATTAGAGTGCGTCGGAAAACGATATGGAGGAGCGATTGTATTGTATTTACTTTATCTTCTTTATCGACCTCTCCTTGTTTTTTCATGGGACCACTCACCTTCATTGATACCTTTTCTTATTCTGCCCATCATTTAACCGCATTACCTCGTCCTTCTCCACCCCTTCGTTTCCACCTCCATAATCGCGGTTTATTCTTCCATCTCCTTTCCTTTCTGTCTTCTCTCACCTCTCTCCTACTCTATAATTTACTCTCTGCCAAATCCACGTAAAAAAATCATCCTTTTTCTCAATTATCCCTAAGCGCCAAGGATCCTAAATCCCTATTTGCGTATAATCCGTGGCGTCAATGCTTTGTCGGGTCTACCCTTGTCGGCGGCTATTTTTCCCTTCCCTTTCCTTGTATTCCTTTCGCTCTTTATTGCACGATATTTGGCGAGCATAGGTTT
Source organism: Tanypteryx hageni (assembly GCA_028673005.1). Classification (NCBI taxonomy): domain Eukaryota; kingdom Metazoa; phylum Arthropoda; class Insecta; order Odonata; family Petaluridae; genus Tanypteryx; species Tanypteryx hageni. The sequence continues at coordinate 100,195,749 of CM054120.1, read as the reverse complement.
TTCCATCTTCAAATACGCTACATATTAAGAGTCCCATGACATGGGATTCTACAAGACTCTTGACAAGTTTCATTCACAAAGCTCCTCACTCTTATTCTCCACCTGTACCACAAAACTCCAAGACTGCTTCTTACGTTAGTCAGACTCTTCCCCCCAGACCTTGACGGCTTGGGTGGTCCTACACGGAGAATTATCTTTCTCCAGCATAGCTCTTTGGTTCATAAGAGTACACAAACACCACTGGAGTCCATAGGGAGGGTTTAAATGTGTATAGGACAGTAAACTCATCTCTTATTTCCCTTATAAATTGAAGTAGCTGTAAGCCGATTTCTCTAAAAAAGTCTCGTAAATTGCTTAATTATTTCCCATTTTGACTATGTTGATAGAGCGTACCGAGATTTATCTCAAGATCTTTCGTTAAAGATTCACACCGCTGTTATATATTTGTTTAATATTTTCTGAAGAACAGTCAAACACGCTTAATGCTTCAATTTTCTAAGTCTCGATTTTGAAAATAACAGATCTTACTGTTTAATTTATTCATATAGACTTTTTCTTGCTTTTTATAATTATCTTTTTATATTGTCATTTTGCATGTTTTTTTTTATCAATATTCAATATGCATTGTTTATAATCGTTCCGTTTACTATATCATTTTCATTTATTTATTTTGCCTTTTGTTTTATATATCATATATCGATGTCTTTACTGACTCGCAGTAGATTTCGCCGGATTTAAACCCCCATTTTCAAGGGCAGGTTTATTTCTTCATTGCGCTTTTTTATGGATTTCATTAATCAGCAGTCCTAATTTATTCATACAAAATTACATCTTTTCTAATACTTGTATTACTTGTTCATTGTCAATACATTATGGAATATGTATCACGAGGAGCGGTAGGTGGAAATGGGACTTCTTTAGTGACAAACTGGCCCTAAATAAATATCATATCAATCAATGAATAAATTTTTACCACTTTTTCTCACCTCATCCGTCCTTTAACCTCGCCTAAATAAAGACAATCGTCGGTCTGCCCCCTCATAATTCCCCCCTATATCCTCTCGGTCTCCCTCTTGGTGTACATTTCAGTTTCCCTCTCTGTCTCCATTTCAATCTCCGTCTCTTTCACTCTCTCGTCTCTCTCCCTCTTGTCTCTCTCTCTTGTCTCTCTCACTCGTGACTCTCTCCCTCTTGACTCTCTCACTCGAGACTCTCTCCCTCTTGAGTCTCTCCCTCTTGACTCTCTCCCACTTGTCTCTCTCTCACATGTCTCCCTCCCTCATGTCTCCCTCCCTCTCTCCCTATCTCTCCCTCTCTCTCTTCCTTTCTTTCCCTTTTGGCTCTCTCCCTCTTGACACCTTCCCTCTTGTCTATCTCTGCCTTGTCGATCTCCCTCTCCCTCTGAAAGTATATATCTCTCTCCCCTCTATCCCCCCTCTCTCTCCCCCGCTCACTCCCCTCTCTTTCCCTCTCTCTCCACTTCTCTCTCACGCCCTCTCTCTCTCCCATCCTCTCTCTCTTCACCTCTCTCTATCTCTCTCTCTCCCTCTCACTCAATCTTTCCCTCTCTCTCTCTCTTTCTCCCCCTCTTTATCTCTCCCCCTCTTGACTCTCTTTCAGTAGTCACTCACTCTTGACTCTCCTTCTTGTCTCTGTCCATCTTGCTTTCTCTCTCTTGACTCACTCCCTCATGTTTCCCTCCCTCTTGGCTCTGTTCCTCTCTATCTTCCTCTCTCTCCATTTATATCTCCTCTCTCTCTCCCTATCTCTCACACTCCCCCTTTCTATCTCTGTCTCTACCTCTCTCTCATTCTCTATCTCTCACACTCTCCCTCCGTCTCCGGCCTCTCTCTAACTCTTGGAAATTTCAATGAAATTTTTAATTACGCAGCAAGTGTTTTTCCAATGAGAAACTAATCCTATTTATAAATTTCACCATTTATCGCTTATTATCATCCATCTGAACATAATCTCGGTGTATAGGCCACCCTTTGCGTTTATTTTAATTAATTCCGTTAAGTATGTGTTAATACGGTCACCCTCCATACGGAGAAATTCATTTATTCGTCTGAGGATTTGTTTCGACAATCTCCATAGTCGTACAGAGAGTGTTTTGGTCAAAACAATCGAATTCGATATTTCCGCCGAAAAACTCGCTTTCAGGATCCCTGAATACGTTTACACTATTTTCTCGATGATTTGTGTGTGTGATAGGAGTTTTATTTGTGCTCGAACACGAAACTACTAATCCTATCCGAAAGTCGTTTATATTAACAATTTTATACAATACCTGATTAGATATTGGCTAAAAATTCTTAGTAGAAAATGATGGTTTACTTTTGTAATTTTTCCGTTTCTGCCAAATGTCACAAATAGAACGCCATTAATGCAGATATTTGAGATAATCAAACCGTAGGAGGTATAGTTTCACTACGGCTTTTCTTTGAAATATTTTTTCACAGAAGGGATATCGTGGTGTACTTGGGAATGTCTTCATCTACTCAGAGTTCATCGATAGTAGACCATCAGAGTGATATGGGTAGGTAAATCGTAGGATAGTGAGAAATTTCCCTCCCATTGCATTTCCCTCCTCTCTCCAATTCTAACTTCAGCCCTCCCCCCTTCCCACCCTCCTTCCCACTCTCTCTCCTTCCCACTCTCTCTCCTTCCCACTCTCCTTCCCACTCTCTTACTCCTCTCCCTCCCTTTCCCTCCACTATCTCCTTCCCTTTTCCTGTCATTTCCCATCTCTCTTTCCCACCCCTCTCTCCCGACTTTCTGCCTTTGTCCTCCTCCATCCCTCTTCACTCTTCTTTTCTCTCTCCTTATAATAATAGGCGATAAATTCTTAAAAGTTTACCATACAATCGGGCACCCGCAACTAATCAGATATAATTCTAACGCTTCATAAATATGGAATTCTAAATTAAAATTATCAACATCTTTCGAAACACTCTTAGGAAAGATATGTGACACCATCATTCCTTCTTATTTCAAATTTCCTCATTCAAATCTAATCTAATGTGAACTTGAAAAATTGGTAACCTCGGATCTAGTTAAATGTTAACTAGTTAAATGTCAAGCAACAATGAAATACGAAACATTTCTCTGCCTAGCCTTTAAGTTATAGATTATAAAATTTATTCGGATAAAATACATCATTACCACAATGTATTCCGCGAGACCACATAGTGATGAGTTATGATTTCGGAGGTGAAAATCCGAGAAATTTCCGATCATAACATCGCGTATTTTGTTTAAATCAATCTATAAAATGGTTCTCGGTGAAACCAAAAATTAAATTCATGGTTTTTTATGCACGCCCTTATGATCTGTAACGTATAGTTTAAAACCAATAATCGGATAGAAGACAACATTTAGTACAAGATTGTCAGCCAGACCAAGTAATTACGTGTTATAGTTTAGGAGATAAAGGTTCTATACCGTATTATACTTATTTCCCATTAAGAGCGACTTTAAAATATATGTATATTCCATTTATGGAATATACTGTTTCATCTTTTTTCCTTTTGAATATTCCGTCATATAAGACTAATATTGAGTAACTGTGTGACATTGTGACGATGGCACTACTCTAATACTTTGCACTAAAATCGCAGAAAATTAAAAAACACTAAGGGGTAGAGTGTCATTATTTTTCTCTTTAACAATTTTTTAACGCAAAAGCTTCTGACTTAACAAAAACTGTGCGCGACTACCATTATAATGATGCGGTAAATGAAATCTTCATTTTATCCTTTCTCGGATATTTTATTTATTACAAAATTTCATGTTAAAAATTCGATATTTATAAATTTTCGAATAAAATATTCCGTCATTTAAATCATCTGGTGCATTCGATTGAGATATTTTAAAATAGATGGAAATATAAATATTATAAAGAGAAAGGAATTATTTCATTTGAGTAAACAAAATATCACGATATGTACATTTCCGGTAAAATTTCGATAACGTTGGGAGAGCGAGTGAGGACTGCGATTGCTATAGAGCTGCCACGTTTTTCCTTCATCTTGTCAAGTTTTACCTCAAATATTTCGTTATCATTCAGTGGTCAATTTGTGAAAACTGCAGAATAATTTTCATCATCAAGTCTGTAAAGAATTAACGCTAAATTCTGAAATAACTGAAATATACTAGGATTTATGAATAATATTATAAAATAATAATCTAGGCGATACCATACAAACACCAGAGAAATAAATTATCAAATATTCTTTTCGGAAAACTCTATCAAGTTTTTCTACTGTGCGCATAATTTGAGGAATGGTATGTTATTTCCGCATCTTGGATGAAAATTCAATTTATCTTGGTTCTTTTTTTCAAGGAAAATTTTCACCGGATTATCTAAGAAGTGAAAGAATTTCAGTTATATAGTGACGTTAATACGTTAGAGGATTCTTTAAATTTGCCAAACCTTTTTCTAAACAATTCATTAATGAAAGTCAGATTTTTACCAGCATGTGATAAAATATTTATTCATTGATGATTATATCATGCGTCTGATGAACTAAGAAATTAACTTTTATCACCCACTCGATCACCTAGTCGTCCGTACGGTTCCGCACACTCTTCAGTTAGAGGTTAAGCCAATGTTTCACAAGTTGTATTGTTTGTGTCACCACATTTCAGTTCGTCGTCATCCCGTTCACTGTTTCATTTCCTTCCAGACAACTTACAAATTTGGCTTTACGTATTATATAAAGATTAAAATTCCTTTATTTAAATAAGCAGAGACAGTTATTCAGTGGTTAAAAGTTTTTTTATGAGCCAGAATATGATATTTACACTGTGCATTTACCAATATTAGCGTCTCGCCTCAATAACTCTTGCGACGCCCTAAAGGAATAATGTCACCCTGGTGGATAACTACTGGTTTTAGCCCTCGGCAAGAGCCTTAGTTGCTATAGTTGTCTGAAAAAGAGAAAACGCTATTATAACGAAACAGGGGCGCCATAACGATAACGCGCTGGCGTTATCGTTATGGCTATCGAAACGCGACGGATAACGACATGGCGATCACCGTTCTTTAAATTTTCGCGCTACGGAAGCGATCTAACGCGATTCGTAGCCATACCACAAATCTTTCAACCTAAGCCGCGTTATGATAAAGCGCTAGAAGGTAGAGAGAAAGATGGCGGAATGCGCACATCACATATATATTTATATTTCTTCATACGAGCTTATTTCATTCTTCAGTGGTGAATTTCTTCTTTTGTAATTCATAAAACCTTTTGCTTATTATTTCAGAACGGAAAATATTCAATCTTCGTTTAACTAATTGCTATTTCAATTAGTCGCTTATAAGGCATAGAGACGTTAACGTTACGCTTTGTTGTTTATGTTATTGAAAGTGATATTAATACTGATATTCAACGACATACTGAATAATATTCAGACAATTCTGATGATTAAGAAGTTCTTATTTCCATGCTTTGACGCTGTAAAGATATTATCTTCAGTATTACTTATAGTAAAATACTATATGTGTGTGTTTGGGTCTATCACAATTCGGAAATATTGATATAATTAAATACGTTTTCATGTCAAACTAAGTATCTCTTATAACATCTTGGGTGGAGATAGTTAAACATGTTGATGTTATCGCATGGTTCTTTTATTATTTGATTTTTTCTTGATAATACTGAATTATGTGATGTTGATTAGTTTTATGCACGGCAAGTGAATAGATTGTTGAATGATATTTTCTTAGGAATTTCGAGGGAATGAGTGCTATTATATATACGTGGAGATGCCTTTCCCGCCAAAGGGTACTTCTCTATGAGCCTACGAGAGCAGGGCAAATTGTAACAGCTTGTGCCGTGCTACACAATATGCGGCTCAAGTATCGCCTAGCGGAGGTAAATGAAATAGGGGATGTAAATCCAGCCTTCAATGTGATGAACCCAGAAGAACCCCTTGAAAGCCGAGCACGCCTTGCTGAAGGCCAACGTGTGAGGAGGGCAGTAATTGCTGAGCATTTCACTATTAGGAATTATTAATCTAAATATTAAAATAATAAAAACTCTGGCTAATTTTACGCATCTTTAAGAAGGAAAAAGATTCAAATTCATCATTAAACTTTTTTGTTTATGGTCTCCACCAGCCCTTCCACGGCCTTGCAGCGGCGCTCTAGGAGGCCTTTGCTATTAGCCTCATTTCTTGCCTGTATTGTCATTGCCTCGGACATTTTTAGCAATGCCTCTGCCATAGTCTGGAAGATTGAAAATCTCATTTGGTTAAAAGCTGACATACAAAAAAAAACTTTAATGCTGACGCATGAAATCATCACAACAATTCCTCCAAATCTTTTCTAAAAGATTTTTTGGCCTTTGGTGCCGGGTCTGTAATAGATGCTATTCGGTATATTATATGGTTTAAAAGAATAAAAATCTAACAGTTGTCCATAAATTCCATGTCAGTGCTTACGTTGACCTAACAACTTCCTTTTCTTCCCCATCTGCATTGAAACTTGGGGAATCCCGGCAGAGCTGCTTGCTTCTCTATCAATGGCATCTTCTTCTTCATCACCTTCTGCATCTGTTGTGAATTGTTTGCCAATGAGAGGGTAGGAGGAAGTTATTATTTTACATGCATTTGGCTTATCAGTAATGAATTTACATTAAAACTAAGGAAAAGTAACAGGAAACTTTGTTCTTTCCTGGATAAATACTTTGAGACGGCATTAATTTTGTTTAGTTGAGAATTTTATTTTTGATTTTAACCATCAGTTCCTTTTAGCATCTTGTGATGCTCAAAGATATCGTTTATTTCATTTACCATGAATGACTTCTTCTGCAGTGCTGCAACCCTAGTTTTCCTGCTTCTGTTGGGATGGGCCTGCATCATCATCCATCAACATAATGATTGATGCCTAAAGTTAAAGAAAAAAGATGTAGTTATAATGATTTTTTTTGTTTTTTGCATGTGTATGCATTTTTTGGTGGAATGTTTTTGAAAATTACTTCAAGTGCGGTCTGGTGGAAAGGATGTTGTTTCAAGTGACTGTATAGCTCTCTTTTTTAAGAATAGACTGGTGCTGGGTTTCTACACCCGTCCCCTTTACTTTGCATCCTATCTGACCTCATCCAATCACTAAGGGCTGTCATGTATATGAATCCCTTTCAGCGCTATCTGTGCTTAGAAAATATGAGTAATTCCTTGTAAGTGAAGGGTAGTAGGTTATCTTGAGTATGTAATCTCAATACTAAATTGTTAGCCGAGAGTTTTATATGACAGTAAGATACTGTCTGTGCTACTTAAGAATTGAATAAAAGGATTCCCTAAACCATGTGATTAATTTCGGTTATTCCTGATTTCCCAAAGACCTAATAATGTTAAAAAAAGTTATTTCTAGTGTGTGACATGAATATATTTATTATCTATATTTAAGAGGTGTTGCGTGAAGGGCTTTTATGCATCCAGATGTTTCAATTGGCTTTTTATTCATTATCTCTGTGTTTATATGTGATATTTTTTATCTATTTATAAAATTTGAGTAGCACTATTAGACTTTACACGGGCAGCTAAAAAACCGTCAGTGCTCACCTGTTGTACACACACACATATATATATATAACTGAATGAAGAATGTTATGGACTGATATTTGAGCTCTTGATTGTGAAAGTGCCTTAAATGCTTCATTTGAGAATGTGGAAATGTAGTGCTAACATTTGACACAAATGATTACTGAACAGTAATAAAAAAAAATATAACTAAACAGGTACGTACATGATCTTCTGGAAGTGTGTCATTGTAGCACACTCCCTGAGAAGATTCTTTGCCGATTACTACCAGAATCTTCTCTTCCCAGGCAGAGAGAACAGGGACAGTTACAGTATTCCCTGTCCTAAGCCGTGCAGCTTTGATGGTCCCCACCTTTGCACTTACACGGCTTTTTGTGTCAGTCCAAGCCTATATGATAGCAAAAATTATCTTTTACATTTAATATCTTATATGTTAAATTTGATGATGATTAATTAATGATACACCATATCTTTTGCCAATGACCAACGTCTTTGGGAGGCCCGATTTTGTTTGCCTCCTCGGCAAATTTCTCCCACGTCTTCATTAACGCCACCTTCCCATTGGGCCTACATAGTTTTCCTCTCGCAAAATCACTATTGAGCATCACGAATTCCGCTAAGAATTCTTTCTGCACCAATGACATTTTGGCGCTGCGACTCCAATTAGTTGTAGAATATAATAAGTAATGAATTAAAACTAAATCAACCTTCAGAATTAAATAAACAATACTATGTAACTTACTGTGTTTCAAATATTGAGAGATATAAAATGGAAATGTTAGAAATAAATGTTTAAAATCTCATTTATTTTTAATAGCGAATATTTTTTTCATATTTCGGCAGTGTAATTTGAATGAATGCTAATTTTATAACATATTACAACTATTAGTACGAAATCTTTAATTAGGTAAAAATTGTTTGAAAACAGATAAACTACTAGATTTATGTCACATACTCCCGTTTCGTACCGACATTTTCTATTCAAGAGACAAACATTCGCAATCCACGAACACCATTTATGATGCATATTTATTGATTCCGTAATTACAAAATGACATGTTCCTTTAACAGTTAAAAAATGTAAGTAATGTTACTCAACGAGCGAATTTCTTCTCTTCCATTTTTCAATATTCCAATTTTCCAGTATTCAAATTTTTCCGATCTTTCTCTCTTCCTTTACTCAAGTAAACAAACTTCGTTTAGGCTCATTCAAATATTTCCAAGATTTTCATTGGTTGAAATTCCTAGCCTCTCACACAGGCGCCGAGGTATGATTTTCCAAAACTCTAAACTTCCCATTGTAATGCGCGTAGCTATTTAACGCGAGATCCGTGATCGCAAATAAAGCGCTACAAGAGGGGATTCGCAATATGGTAGCGATAGCGATAACGCGCAGGAAAGATCCGTGATCGCGCCCCAGAACTTCTCCATATTCGACGCTTAGAATCTCGGGATGAACGCCGTGCCCCTCCTCTCAAGTGGAGAATTTAAACGACGATGATGAGTCGAGGAAGGGATATTTATTTGAATATCTCAATTGTACAGCTTTCGGTATAAATGTGGTATTTTATTTTTCTATCTTTTATTTTAATGTGGTGCGTGGATTTTCTGTCTAGGGTCATTTGTTATAAATGCTCGATAAGCATTTCGTATCAATCATGAACTCAAGTGAAATCAATTACTTAAAAGCTGAGTGACATAAATAGATAAAAATGGATGTAGTTTTCCCGTGGACAGGTCCGTGATTAATCATAGATAAACTTTGTTCTCCATATTCTCTTATTTTCTGCTGTCCTCTTTATATCCATAGAACTTTCTTTCCCTTTCAAATCGTCTATCAACTGAAATATTTACTACCTCTTTCCCTTTTTCCATCTAGTTTTCATTTTAACACGTGTTTAATCATACACTCTCTCCTCAGGTAATATCAAACCAATTTTGCCTTCCTCTTTCTAATAGCCTGTATAATCATTCGCTTATCTCCTACACTTTGTAGCACTTCTTTTTTCATCATATCCGTCCATGTTATCTTCAGAATTCTCCTCCATGTCCACATTTCAATTCTTTCCAAGTATTTGTTACCATTTTTTCCTGGCGTCCATGTTTCCTCTCCCTTCAAAACTATACTTTATACATAGCATTTTATAAACTCCTTGCTGATATCTTACCTTATATTCCCCGTAAGTAGTTGTTGCTTTTTTCTGAAAGCCTCTTTTGCTTTTCCTATTCTAGTCCTGATCTAATCCGTACATTTTTCTTCTCTTGTTATGATACTTCCAAGGTATTTATAGTGTGAAACTTGTTCTAAAGGCTCTCCTTAAATACTTAAATTTATATTCTCTCCTTAACTTGATATTATAATGACCTTGAGTTTTTCGGTATTTATTTCCATAACGTATTTTCTACCTGTTTTTACTAGTCTATCATTTTCTGAAGTACGCTAAAGAATCATATGTTTCGTAGGTCTCACGTTGCTAACCCTGAGATGCACAAAATTAACTGAGATATTTTTTATTCTTTTTCGTATAAATCATCATCATCATAGGTAGTCTGTCCGTAGACAGGTCCGTGATTATTCATGGTTAAACCTGGTTCTCCATATACTCCTATTTTCCGCTGTCCTCTTTATATCTTGATAATTCTCTTTCCCTTTCAAATCGTCTATCAGTTGAAACCTTTTCCTACCTCTTTCCCTTTTCCCATCTAGTTTTCCTTCTAACACGTCTTTAATCATACTCTCTCTCCTCAGGTAATGTCCAACCCAGTTAGCCTTCCTCTTTCTGATAGTCTGTATAATCATTCGCTTCTCTCCTATTCTTCGTAGCACTTCATCGTATAAATATAATACCTTAAATAAATATTGTAAGGCCGCCTATATTTTCATTTAAACTGCTAAATTGCGTTTGCTAGGAAATATTGAAATCCAGGAGCTAATGCTGACCTGAATGTTTTGTACGTCATGTTAGGGTTATGTGTAAGGATAGACATAACTGTCCAAATATCACCCTCAATAAAGACAAATAATTATTTACATTCCGGACCGTCAACATTTCCTGTACGAGACTATGACCTTTTAATACTGTTTCCGTATTGTGTCCAAGTTCTATTTTAACTCCGTTTGCATAAGGTATTGAATCTGCAAAACATTTCCTTACAGAAATTGTAAAATAGGCACGTGTGAGCACGGTCTATTGCAAATATATCACCCCATTCATTACTTCCTCATTTATGTGAGAGATTAGGATTTAAAATTTTTTTTATTTCTATAACTGGATATTTTTACCCCGTCATTGTAAAAAAGTAAGCTGGGCTTCCATTTGTGGGATAGTTCTTTTAAAAATCGTATTTTGTACGGATGAAATCGTTATTGGTTAATTTTTTATCGCGTGTTGTAATAAAATCCAAGAAAAGCAATAGTTTTGGATTGAAATTTATGGAAATGTAAAAACGATGAAAATTCATTATATTTTCTATCATATTACAACATTGTCAGCGAACAATGCACTTTAAAAGTAGCAAATAGACGATAAGAATTGACAAGGGGAAAGTGGAACGGGAATATGAGGTAGAAATTACGTATTCTGGTTTAGATAAGAGGGGAGGGGAGTACATTTCTGCATGCTATGCAGCAACGCAGCGAAACTTCTTATCAAATGCATGTGCTGTTTTCATAGATTTAGATGAAACGACTGATGAAAAATGAGCAGTACATTTGTAAAAAGTATTTTTAGAAAGTCAGGTTCAAATTGGAATCTGACCTATTAGAACTTCTCGCTTTGCTGCAATGGGACAAAATGAATAATTTTACCACGTTCTCGAAATTATTATGCATCGATCACGAGTGTACTTAAATGGCCGATTGAGAGAATTAAACTGTAGATATTTTAATCCGATATTATTTTTATTTTTGAAGTAGATGTTCTTCCGTAAATTGCGCCAAAAATCAATTCTCGTGCTTCCTTTAACCATTAACTCATCGGGAATTTTGACTATCCCCTTTACGTGAGCCAGGCTTGGATAATAAGTATTGGATGAGAGAGAGAGAGAGATGGAGTGAGGAAGTGAAAATGATGGAGCGGCGATTTGGAGGAGAAGCATGAATCGGCAATCAACCGCTCCTCTCCTCCCCGTAACTTCAATCTCTCTCCCACTTACGTACAGGAGTACCCAACATGTACCTAAAGCTTTTCTCACACACAACCGCCACCCATATATAATGCAAGGCTAAAATCTGGGGAGAGAGAAGCGAAGGCAGCAAATTCAAGTGAGATAGTACAAAGGAGTGGGAGAGAGTTGGATGGAAATGGGTTGAAGAATGGCAAGAGAAGATGATGGTTCTCACATGCTATCACGTCCTCTTTCTACCTCCTTCCTCTTTCTAATTTTCTCTCTACTCCACTTTTATTATTCTTTTCAGCCACTCCCTCCCTCTATTTCCTCCCATTCCTTCCCATCCATTTCTCTTTTCCCCCTCTCGCTCCTCCAATTCTCTTTGTCCCTCTCTCTCTCTCTTTCCCCTCCCTATCTCTCTTTCCTTTCCTTTCTCTCCCCCTCTATCTCTTTCCTTTCCTTTATATCCCACTCTCATCTCTCTATAATAATCCAAAAGTTTGATTAGCCAAAAATACTCCCTCCTCTCTTTTACTGTTCCTCTCTCTTTCTCTTCCCTCACTTTTTCATCCCTTCCTTTATCTTCCCTCCCTTTTTCTTCCATCCCTTTCTCTTCCCTCTTTTTCTCTTCCCTCCCGTTCTCTTCCCTCCCTTTCTGTTCCCTCCATTTCCCTTTTCTCCCTTTATGTATTCTCTTTTCTTCCATTTTCTCTCTTTCCATTCTCTTCCTTTCCCTTCCCTCTCTCTCTCTCTCCCCCCTCTGTCTCCCCTCTCTTTCTCTTCCCTCCTTTTGTTTTCCCTCCCTTTCTCTTCCCTCCCTTTCTCTTCCCTCCCTTTATCTTCCCTCCATTTTTCTTTATTCTATTTCCCTTTCCTCATAATCCCTTTTGTCCCTTTCTCTTCCCTCCCTTTTGCTTCCATCCCTTTCAATTCCCTCCCTTTCCTTTCCCTCATTTCCCTTCCCTCCTTTTCCCTTCCCACACTTTCCCTTCCCTCCCTTTCCCTTTTCTCCCTTTCCCTTCCCTCTGTTTCCCTTTTCTCCCTTTCCATTCCCTCTCTTTCTCTTCCCTCTGTCTCTCTTCCCTCTGTCTCTCTTCCCTCTCTTTCTTTTCCCTCTCTTTCTATTCCCTCTTTCTATTCCCTCTTTCTATTTCCTCCCTTTCTTTTCCATCCCTTTGTCTTCCCTTCTATTTCCTCTCTTTCTCTTTCCTCTCTTTCTATTCCCTCCCTTTCTCTTCCCTCCCTTTCTCTTTCTTCTCTTTCTCTTTCCCCTCCCATTCACTATCTTTCCCCATGTGCAAGAACTGCGAAAACATTTCTCTCCACTTTCATTCCTTCGAGTGATGCAAGAGGAAACGGCACAAAACGTAGATTGGAGGAAGTGAAGTTGTGAGGAGATGGAGATTCCCCTTTTCACCAGAAGAGGGTGGAAGTAAATTCCTCCTTCCTTTTTAAACTCCATTCGTTCTCTCTTACAATTTTCTGCCCCCGTTCACCTAATCCTTCTCTTTCTCTCTCTCTCATCGCGGCTCACACACACACGGTTGCAACTCTTCCACTTAGGTCTCCTCCTCGTTCGCTAGTGCCTCCCTCTCTTATTCATGCTGACAAGCTCACCGAACCCAGTCCTCCCTTCCACGACCTCACTCCCAAGGCAATGGCGCACACACGAAGAGAAACCTCAAAACTCCTCCACTAGCTCCGCAAACCCAGTTGACAGGAGCTTTCTCTCTTCGCCTACAGATGACAGCGACGACTGTTTAAGGGTCCCACGAGCATCTAAATAATTCCGCTACACACTTCCTCCCTCCCCCTTTATAGGAAAAGGGGTTTTTTCTCTCTGTCTTCCACACACCGCTCTCACCCTAACTCTTCCACCCTGCCTCCCAAACCTCTTTTAAACGCCGTAATAATTCACCAATCTTTTGCTCACTCTCATAATCTTCTGCTCTATCTCCTACAAACTTTTCCTGGTTCTTTTTTGCACATACTCCTCTAAACTCTTCTCTCAGTCTCTGAGAAAATTTTCTCTTATATATTCCTTTTCGTTTTCAAATATATTTCCCAGGGTAATCATCTTTAACTCTCAAGGTCTAAGACAGTACTACCTAACCTTTTTTGATGGCGGGCCGCATCGGTGATCCTTCGGCGGGCAGCGTTGAAAGTTGTCAATCCTTCGGCGAGTCGGATTTGTGTTTAAATTGGAAGTTACCTATATATCCTTAGGTGAAAATCAATTCTAAATAAGGTTATCATTGTTAACAATTCAATAATAATAGTTTTATTATAGAAGATTTCATAAAAATTTATGAATTAGTGTGTTTTATTTTTCGTATTACTTTTCATGATAGCTTCGCGGGCCGCATCACTGTTCTAAGTCTACGAAACCATCGGTCTCTTTTTGTTACTCTTTTTTTCTCTTCCCTCTCTTCATTCTATTGCTGTTTGCCTCTTTTTTCTCTCAGTTTCTCTCTTTAATACCTCCCGAACTCATTTTGCAAGCTTTCACCACTTTGCCTTAATTATCCCTAACTTAAATCCGCTCTCTGCGCGCACACACGTCGCAATCTTTCATTTCCCGTACTTTCCTTTCCTTGTGGTATTTGCTCTCTCTCTTTAAGTACCTTTGTTTATCTTGTTCATCAATCCGTCACCTTTTTCGCTGAAATCGTCCTTCATGCTGTCTTTTGCATCTGCCTCGTAAATTGAGGTGCTGTTTGGAGAATAATATACGAATGAGTGCATAGTTTCTTCTAAAACCCTCCTCTGAAACCCCAGGATTAGGGAAGTGATATTCCTTATTTACCCAACATATGGCACAGGAAGTTTTTTCATTACCTTAAAATTTTAATCATCTGCTAATCATTGACGAGCGTTTTAGAAATCTGTTTAGACGTTCGGTTTGTCCGTCTCTCTTTCTGATGCGGTATCTCCTGGACGAAAACAAATTCCGTCTTTTCCGTTTTCTTTTGGGAGGTCCGTCTGTCTGTCACGAATGTTGGCTGAATCTGAAAAATTAAGTAGCCGTTTTAGATACCTCTAATAGCTTTTTTTATGGCTGCTGCAGATTTCTAAAACAAGTACTTTAATTTTTGATACTTGAGCGCTTATTCTGGATTATGACAAATGTTTAAACATGAATATAAAAACTCAATTAATTACCAAAACCAAAAATATTTTATTATACACCAATGAATTGCACCTAACCGTCTCATAGCAATTAAAATAATAAATTTGTAACAAATTATATCGATATTATTATAATATCTTATCCATGAGAACAGAGGCAAACAACAAAATTATCATCTTTTTTTCAGAATTCCGTCATTGGAGGGACATTTCAAATTTTAAAATAATTAAACTGTTCATGCACTACCCAAATAAATTCTCAAATAATTACACATCTCAAATTATTCATTGGTCTAAACACAGTGAACAATTTCTACTACTTTATAGGCTGATGTTAACAAGCAGAAAATTTATAATTTCATGGCATACACGAATCATCAAATCTAATTTCTAGGGCTTAAAGCCTCAGTTGCATTAACATCCTTGCGTGAAAGTCTGAAATAGAAGTTAGAAGCCTAACATCCTCCTCGTCCAATTAGAGACTTGTTTTTGTTGGAGAAAGAGACACACGCACTCTGCTTGTATAGTTGGTGATAAATCCAATATGGAACAGATAATTTATCTAGAAATTTTCCTCCGAACCCTCAAAAAAACATCTAGACTGATTGGAGTACCAGCAGATCTAAGTTGGGGGGAAGAAATGGGGTTGATATTTATAAATTATTTAAGCCCTTTCCATGCATTACAACCACTTTTCATCCGCAACGCCAGATTTCAACCCATTCAACCTCCTTCTACTCATTCATCTGCGTGTTTCACCTCATTTTCCCATCTAACTTTACTCCATTCTTCTCTCTCCGTCCTACTCTCTACCCATCCCTTTCCCAATATCTTTCCCCCTCTCTTCCCCCTCTCTTCCCCTCTCTCCCCCATCTCTTCCCCCTCTCTTCCCCCTCTCTTCCCCCTCTCTTCCCCCTCTCTTCCCTCTCTCTTCCCCCTCTCTTTCCCCTCTCTTCCCTCTCTCTCCCCCCTCTCTTCCCTATCTCTTCCCTCTCTCTTCCCTCTCTCTTCCCCCTCTTTTCCTTCTTTCTTCCTCCTCTCTTCACTCTCCAGCGCATCTCTTCACTCTCTTCTTCATCCTTCACATCCTCTTTTCTCCATTTCTCTCCTCATCATCCTTCAATCTCGCTCCTCAGTTTGCTCCACGTTCTGTTACACCATTTTTTACTCTCCCAAGGTGGCGAATAAATGGTGTGAGTGGATGTAGCTTACTTCGTCGCCTGTAGAGGGACTTTTGGGGGATTGTTAGGGAAACAGCAATTTAGAGACAAGAGATGGAAGTGTAAGAAAAGGAAGAGGAGAGGAATTGAGATGGAACAGATGTAAAACAGAATGACAGAGAACGACGTGAGTTGGAGTAAGATCGTCGGTTGAAGGTTAGGGGACGAGCAGAAGGGAAAGAGAGATTGGATATGAAATGAGATGGGATTTGTAAGTGAAAAGGTATAGAAAAAGAAAAGGGCAGAGATGAAGAAAGAGAGAATGATGGAAAGTGAGAAGTGAGAGATTAAAAGCTCTTGGGCAGGAATTGGTAGGATGAAGAGAGAAAACATACTAATTCGAGCAAAACCGACTAAACTTTATCAATAATTAAACTGTTTATCGGTTTCTCTTTGAAACTTTACGAGGGAGTGTTTTATTCAGGGTCCATTCTCTACCCCATCGAAAAAGACGTGGAAGAGACACGCGTTTGAGGTCTTATTAGTAGTACAGAGAATCTAACGCGAAGCAGGCTTCGTTAAGAGTTTGGAAAAAAATTGAATATGGGGAGAAATAGTAAATGGTTGCTCGAATTAATTATATATATATATATATATATATTAATTATATATATCTAGCAAATTATGCAATTTTGAGGATAATTGAGGGAGATTTTCCCGGCTTACTAAGAAGCTGCAAGGCTCATATTGGTGTTTAAAATAACGATCGTGTCTGCCTTTTTGAAGTTCGAAATTCCTATATTTAAAGTTTCTGATATGTAATTTGTGGCGGCATGTATCTAGGTGTTTTTCATTAGTCCGCATAAGCAGCAATAACGGCCAGTTTTAATGTGAATACCATGAAAGGGATGGAACGTGAACTGGTGGACCGTTTCCCTTCATCGTAATTCATCATGTTCAGTCAATATTTACTTTTTATTAATATATTATAAATAATATTTTTTTAAGTAAGAGAAGTAAATTACATACTTTTAACCTGGTGACTGAGCGTGGTGAAAAAATTGTTGTTTTGGGCTACAAAACATACATCTTCTACATTAAAACTCGAACTCTAATTTTTATAAGTTTTTCAATTATTGCAGTTACCATCATTAAGGTATTTGCGGAGGAATTTTTTAATGGCAAAATACAATGTAATTTTTTAAAAATTTCTCAATATCCATTTTTGGTAAAATATTTCAGACACTCTTTATGAATGCACATTATATTAGAAAATTGATTTCTGTTATGTCTTCAACATTTGTTACCATACTTATTTAATTTATTTTTTCCAAGTTTCTAGTTTTTTTCGTGAAATGTGATGGCGGGGAGGGAGGGGGAGAGGGAGGGGGAGAGGGAGGGTGAAGGGGAGAGGGAGGGGAGGGAGGGGGAGAGGGAGGGGAAGAGGGAGGGGAAGAGGGAGGGGAAGAGGGAGGGGAAGAGGGAGGGGAAGAGGTAGGGGGAGAGGGAGGGGGAGAGAGGGGAATCTGGAAGACCAGTGGGATTGAGATCGTGGGTGTACGAGCTGGGGGTGTGGGAGGGGAAGGTTGATGGGACGGAGGAAAACGGAGTAATGTGATAGAACGGTCGGGATTCGCTCGGCTCGGCTAAATTCCTCTGCGCGGGAGAGTTCCACGTCAGTTTTTGTCTTTTAAGTTCCAGAACACGGCGGCCAAAAATTGGGCAAATTATTCGATTGGTTGAAATTATCCGAAAACTTTCGGTGGACTCCGGAGGTGACAACATATTTTATCCGACTATCGCTCAGCGTAAGTTGCGTGCGATTTCGCAGGAAAGTTCTCGATAAACTCCGTAGGTTGCTAAATGTATGCGTGTGTTCTCTCACTTAATTTTCCCCCATCGCGGGCTTTCCCATCGACCCCCAGTTTTCACATGGAAATAAATAATTATCAGAAATACTTTCCCTATATATATATATATATATATATATATATATATATATATATATATATTGTAATATTGGTAGAGAATGGTGAAATGCATCACGAAAATAATAATAATAAATAACCGACGTGACATCGAGGTTTTTTACAAAAATATTTTTAAAATTATTTATCGTATGAGGTCTTCTTATTAGCCCAGAAAAAGCTAATTTCAACCACGTGATAATTATAAACGTACATTCAGTTTGACATAATCGTAATAAATTGTGCTAATGCAGTTAATGACACAATTTTAATCTACATAGCCGCAATAAGTACGATAGATAAATTTGTATCATACGAGCAAATTATAAAATGAACGATTGCACAAATATATTTCTGGATACAAATGGTCACATTTGTCCATAAAAGTGGGCTCCGTTTTAATTTTAGCGAATAAATATCTCTTTTCTGCATGCAATATCGAAAATAAAAAAAAACGCACAAACATTTTATTTAGAGAAGGCGACAAAATCATGCGGGGCTTTTTTTAAGTATTGAGAAGAATTTTCTCCTATGGATTAATCAAATATTATTCCACCGCTATCAAAACACTCTATCGCTCCATTAAAAAAATAATTAAAAACAATCTCCATTCGCCGATTGCTTTGCGCTGCAGTCTCTTTCATCGGAAGCAAGGCAACATTCTCATTTTCCTCAAATTACTCGCTAAGTATATTAGACGTTTAAAAGATTCTGACTCTTCCACAAAAGACGGCACACAATCATTATCATAAAAAACACAAGTCTTCACTTTCTACTCTCTATCCCCCTCTCTCCTCTTATTTATCTTTCCCGTCTCCATTGTCTGCTTTTTTTGTTACAGCAAAAAACACACCCTTCCCCCATCCTCTCCTTCTATATACCCAAGTCATTGTATTTTGGAGCACACTTTCGCAAAATTCTCTCTCCCACACCTCTTTCTCTCATTCCCCTCTCATCTCTCACTCCCCTATCTCTTCCACTACCTCCCCCTTTTCATTTCCGTCACAAAGGGAAAAGTACGGAGAGGCGAAGTATGGGGAGGAGGAAGTGCGTATAAAGAGTGAGGTAAGCAAAAGGGCCAAGGAAGCCGTGATGGTGAGAGAATGTAGATTAGAAAGGTCGTCGTTCGGGAGGAGTGGCAAATGGAGTGAGGTGTGGAGGGGGTGAAAGGGAGTGGTTGAGGTTTTAAGCAATGGAAGCGCCAGGTCGAGCCGGCGGAGTGGCACCGAAGCTGTCCCTACGAGACGGGTTGAAACTAGGGAGATCCCCTCGGGACGAAAATAAGATGACATGCCTTGCCAGAGGTATCGGAATGAGAGACAATGGCGCAATATGACCTAGTTGAATTGCAAATTTGACTCTGTTTTTGACATCCAAATTCCTGGTTTGGGTTCATTATGTAAAGACAAAAATTCAAATACTCTGACGATTAAATTTTGCATGAATAAGTACGACTCGGAATAATGTACGAGTACATATTTAACCCCTCAAGCCCGGAGGAGATTTAATAAATCCCACCCGTACGGCCAGATGAGGTTTTTAAATTTTCACGATTGCGTTGCAAAAACGTTCGAGAAATTTTTAAAAATCATAACTTTATAAGTTTTCTCTCTATTTTTCTGATTTTTTTTGTGGATTTACGAAAAACATGAAATTTGTAAATATCCTTTTTTCGTATTATATTTTACAAACAAACATTGTTGCAGTAGAAGAGAATGTACACCAATCGCTAATTTTCCGGCGCGCGTACGCGCTTTATATATAACATTCAGCACCGGGAAATCTATGAAAGATATTGATGTACAATCTTAATAAAAGAATAACATATATTAGTAACTATTTTATTCTACGAATCTACCCATCTAAACCAATTAGATGAAAAGTTTCACCTATCTCAAATATTCATGCCTTGACTGGAAATTTTTAAGCAAGTAAATGAAGTATTACTGATTTATTACGAGACGATTTATTTATAATATAAACGTTTTTGTTATATAGTCATTATTTTTGGTCATTATAAAAGTCACATAGAAGAAATGATCACATTTCGTTCTTTGGAAAGGGAGATATGACGATGTATGGATACCTCAGAAATGCCTTATAGTTTAGTAAACACTTCTAGTAAAATAATACGTAAATATATGGGAGAGCTTCGCTGTTCGTGATTTTTGATGACGTGTCCTCTTCTTGCTTCTTTGGTCCTATTAGGTAGCACAACAGAGAAAGCCCTTATCTGAAGAGGAATACATACCCTACATCTTCTTTCAGATGACAAAGAAATGGAACTCAATTTTGTGGGTTCCCTTTCCTCAGGTATTTATGTGTCAACTTTAGAAACCGAAAGTCCCTAGGTCAGTGGTAAAAACGAAAATTCTATCACAAAACTAAACCTAGAAAAAACGTGCTCTCCTTTGTAATGATACACAATTGCTACATTGCATTTCAAACACCAAGGTTCCTTGCCGCATTAAAAAGTGGTTTTTATACGGAAAAACTCCGTCATATCGTAGCAAAATTGAAAATTCCATCGCAAAATTCAACGTTGATTATATATTATTTAAAACAGGAAAAAAATACAGGACTAGCATAGACAGGATGTACAAAGTTTCCTCTTTGAAAATATATAAAGGTTATTTAAATTTAAAGAAGTTCCTAGTTTCAAAAGATAAATGAAATTATGGCTGACGCAGGAAGTAATAGTATGACGGCGTTTACGGGTAAATTGTACTAATGTTTTGTTAAATGTTTCATGAGGTTCACTTTCTTCACTTACACACTCCCACGTCTAAAACGCATGCACAATGTAAACCAATGAGCATGAAATACCGGTGCGTGTCAACATTTTGTTCTATATGAATTTAATTTTATAATTTTTATATAAATTTTTATTTTTTAGTTATGGATGTATTTGCGATGATATGCTATCAAATACATGGTGTACTTTACTGGTTGGGTATATTTTTGCATCATGAAGGTCGCTAATTAATTTTGCGTAAATTTTTTATTTATAATATTTACATTTTATTGAAATATACCTATTTTTTCACTGCTTTAAAAGTAAATTTGTTTGAAAAATTATCCCAACTCGTTCAGTGTGTCATACATATTTTATCATCTGGTCTATCTGCTGCCAAATAGTTCTCGCTTTCCGAAGGAATTACAATTGAATTGAATTCGCGAATTCGAAAATTATTTTGGCGCAAAGCAATATCTTTCTGACATCATTTTTTTATTTTAAAAAATAATTACATCGTGAGAGAGTACGCCACGGGAAATAACTGTAGAGCGATTTTGCGTTAACCAACGTTTCATTTTTTTCCGTTTTCCTATTAACAAGATTTCTTCGTACTTCAAAGCACTTGATTCAATATTCTATTTTGTTTCCTTAAATGACATAATATGTAATCGAGCAACATAATTAGGTTAATTTCTTTAGTTTTACTTATGATATTAAAGACTTCTACCTTTCATATGTACAGTTGGCTCCACAATTTCCGTCTCAAAAACAATTTTGAGCAACAATTGCAGTAATTAACCACAAAGTATTCATAATTTTTGGCTGGTTTCTAAAGGAATCAGACTTATGAAATGGTCCTGCCTGTGTGTGTGTCCCCTGCTAACAACTTTTGAAGATTGAAGTCCTGGGTTCGATTCCAAGAACGTTTATTACCCATTTGTTTTGCTTAGGAAATCTCAAATCTATCGTTCAGAGATGTTTTCTTTAATAGATTAAAATAACTTAAAATTTTGATATCGGAGCGAGGTTTATACTGCTCTAAGAGAAAAAGAATGTAGATTAAAACTCTTATTACCGAATTTCGATAATTGTAACATTGTAACATTAATAACAGTAACATTAATTCAATTCGTTTATTTAAAAAAATACATGCTAAATATAATCTCAGAAAGAGATCATGGCATTGTTTTTAGTATTTTATACCTGATAGTGTTTTATTAATTTTTTCCATTTTTTCTATATCATTGATAAACTATAAACTACAAGTGGTATTTATGGTATGAGAATTTCTTGGAATGACTAACAAGCACTGAAACATTTACTGTCAATATGTATAAGTAATCAATTCGGAACGTCAACTTTGGGAAACCAGCCTGAATTAAACCTGGTTTGAACTTTTTTTTAGATTTTTCAATGTAATTTACATAATTTCTCTAAATATCTCGATAAATTTTTGTACATACACGCATAACTTTTTTGGCGGTAAGAATATGATTTCTGAATTTAATTTCACTCATCTTTGCTTTAATCGGTACTCAAATATAGCATCTGCTTTTTCTCCTCCAGTTTTTCTTAGTTGCTCAACATTGTAATCAATAACTTAGTTTCGTATTCATTTGCATTGTTGGGTAAATTACCTCAGCACAATATTTTAAAATTTTCAATTCTGTTAAACCACCGTAGTTAATTTTACATAGATAATGAAATGAAATAAATGAATGTCGAAAAAACTATCTGAAATGCAATAATTGCATTCTAAAAGCATCTTGATTATGTAATTAGTTGTGTAAGAGCGGCTAACAGAAAATGAGTCACTCGCAGCCGGAGACAGCTCGCAAAAACATACAAACACTGTATATTAATTAACGAGAATGAGCAGTTCACAGCAGGCGCCCAATCCAACATCTGGGTTGGCGTGCCGAGCACCTGAACTAGTCAGCTACCTCATCTTTCCATAATTTAAATTTGCATATTTCTTATGTTAATGTGTTGATTGGATTTGTACTTCACCAAGGTGCAAAAATTAGCTTTTAATGAAAAGATGACTACGAAACGGTAGATCCTGTGACACCCAACTCGGTCTGTTTGTGAATGATGTTTTATCATGCGGCGAAAATAATAAGCAGGTCGATGCAGTGTTCCTTGATTTTAGAAAACGTTTTGACAAGGTTCCCCACCGTAAGTGGTTATTATAATTGGGAAATCTTGGCGTTAATGTTAAAGTCATTAGCTTGGTTCGCGCTGTCCTTTGGAATAGAAAACAAAAAGTAGTCGTCGATGGTAAGTCCTCGAGTGTGGCAGATGTAGTCTCTGGAGTACCGCAGGGTAGTGTGATCGGACCTATGCTTTTCTTGCTTTATATAAACGACATCAGCTCAGTTGTAAAAAGTAATATCAGGCTTTTTGCGGATGACACCGTAGTCTATAGAGAAATTAGTGGTCCTAGCGACCATCATCAGATTCAGGAAGATCTGGATGCGTTATCTGTTTGGTGCAAGGAATGGCAGCTAGAAATCAATTAGAAAAATAGTAACGTTCTAAACTTTGGAAAATATAGAAGCCCATCGTCCGTGTTTACGTACTCGATAGATGGTGAGAGCATTCCTGTTTCGGAATCCGTGAAATATCTCGGGGTAACCTTGAATCGTGACCTGTCTTGGGACACCCACATAAGACGAGTGGTAGGTGCGGCAAATAAGAAGTTGGCTTTTGTGCGTAGAATAGTCAGGAAAAGCACGGAAAAGGTGAGAGAATCCTATTATTTATCGTTGGTTAGACCTCAAATGGAATACGCAGCAGCGGTTTGGGATCCATATCAGAGGGGACTCATAAAGGATTTAGAAAAAATACAGCGGCGAGCAGCTAGATTCGTGAAAAAGAATTACGATAAAAAACAGAGCGTTACGTTACTCATTGAAGAGTTGAGTTGGCCATCGTTGAAAGATCGTAGATTACAGGCGAGACTTAAACTTCTAGATAAATATAGGTCGGAGATATTCGTAAATGAAATGAAGGATATTATTCGACAACCAACGTATATCTGACGGAGGGATAATGAGGACAAGATTCGCGAAATAGATAGTAGGACGGAGAGGAATAAGGAGTCATTTTTCCCTAGGACAATACGTGACCACAATAGATAAGTGAATAATAATTAGTAAGGAACTTGGTGAGCGGCACCCCCTGCCATCCACCGTCAAGGTGACTTGCAGGGTAATATGTAGATGTAGAAATTGCATTTTTGTTCGATTTCAGAGTATGCTCTTCTGGAGCATCGATTAGTGTGTAGAACAGGTGATAAGATCAAGCTTGGGATGGCGAAATAAAGGCGGTAAGGATATGATGTCTTAGGGCTAGTTTATAAATACAGTTAAAAGAGAGTGGCAAGCGGTCAAAGCGTCAATATTATTAAAAACTAATTTCTGAAACTAGGTAAAGTAATGCTGAAACTGCACCTTTATAAAATTGGAAGAATTTTTTTATTAATTCCCTTAGATTGTGGAATAAACACCAAGTGGAAAATTTGTCTAGAGAAATCGTTTGTGCAACAATCCGCAGAAACTCGTTTGGAAAATACTCCACGGCAAATGTTAAACCTATTTCCAGCGATATTGTTATCATATTTATGAAATTTGTGTTCGTTTTTTTAAAATAAAATCGAAACAATTCAACTCATATTAGTTTATTTAGCAATTTAATTTTTCGATCCATCCGCTATTTTTTCACCGTAACAATAATAAAAACGTTCATCGGAAGGAATAAAAATTATAATAGATTGTAGTGAAGAGTAGGAAAATTTTGTTGGGAAAAACATAAATATCCAGACCCGTCCGAAATTGACGCCCCATCTCCTAGAAAGACCGATGTAAATAAATTCGAAGAGTCCATTGTTTCTCCAAAACCGAAAGCGATTCTCATCAGCGGAGTCTTTTTTCGGGCACTTATATCCTCTTTCCCTCTTCTTATCTCTCATTATCTCTTGTCCCGAACCAACTCCCTTAGCGTACCTGATCCCTTCATAACCGTCTTATACTCCACTCCAACATTTAAAGTTACAAATCCCCTCACTCTCCCTTTAGCCACTCAAAACACCACGCCATACCGTAGGCGTCGCGCGAAATGCATTAGGCCCATTCGCGTTAATTTTTCTCTCCTCTGCATTCCATCCGAGATAACTCCCGCCCCTGCGATATTAAAAGTTATTGGCAACAATCCCCTAACGACTCCCTGCTTCGCTAATGTCAGTTTCATTTCTTAAACTAAGAAAGCCTCTATTTCACTTTTCTCCTTTCTGTCTATATTCTCTCTCTCCCCCACTTTCCATATCCCCTCCCATCCGCCTTCCGTCTAGCTCCCGAGCAACCTCCGCCAGTAGTTTTAGGAGCATCAGCTCCCAGAGATACCAATATACGTGAACGGGTTTGTGTATTGACAAGGAAGGGAAACGTGCACACATGACTTGGTTATTCGGAGTCGCGAAAGGAGTGGAGGATTTTGGATGGGAGTGAGGAGAAGATTGGGGTGAGGGAGTGCAAGTTTTGCATTGGAGGACTTGAGCTGACATTCGAAAATCGCTCCAGTTACAAAACCAACTCCATCACTCCCTTCCTTTTCTCCACTCCTCTTTCTCTCTCTCCCTTTCCACTCTCTTCTTGTTCCGTTTCCCATGTTTCAAACAAGTGAAATGGGTTGAGCGCATATAGATAATAAGCTTAGTAAAATTTTCAGCGTTCAAATTTTAATTTTAGCCGAATACATTTCATTAATAATTTTCGTTGTGTGAGGTATACCCCTGGATATGCGTGAATTTTACTTTCATGGAAAGTTATGGAAGAGAATATTTTGAGCAAAGGAAAAATGGTCCGGAAACCACCAAATCGACCTGCGATGTTGCCATTAATTTAAGGAAATTACGGTAACATTTTTTTTGCCCAAGATACTAAAGAAAACAGTTTATTACCCGTGAATGACCTACGCTCAAACCCTTGAGCTGCGAGTGTCTGCGACAAGTTTTTGGAGGTCAATGAGGTTTAATCGATACACTAGCTCGGCCGCTCGTCAGGCCCCACGAAAACACACCATTGACCGCGCAGGGACCCAATAAGGGAGTGGGAAACAGAGTTGAAAAAAGAGCATTGTACGTTGAAAACGAAAAGGGTGGGGGTTGAATGGGGTAGGGGAAGGAAGTGAAGAAGGGTAAAAGGTGGTAGTATTAGTGTAAGGTTGATTTGGTCGCCCATGGACCAATTTTGTCTGCTTAGTAGCCTACGTTGTTTGGTCAGTTCCTATCCTTATCATGCCCACTTCCATTCTCACCTTCCCTTCATATACACAACGCCCTCCTCCTCCAACCCTTAACACGCAGATCTTTCCACGATTGAAGCTCACACACATGTATAGAACTTTATAAAGAGAGAGGGAGAGACGACGCTGCCTATGGCCGTGCAAGAAAAAATTCCACCCCTCCCTACCTACCGCCACTAGAGCAAACAACACAGAGAGACGTTTCCCGTCGCTGTCAAACCTCTCGATCGAACCTTCTAGAAATTTATTTTCCGATGAGGTTCAACAGTATGTAGTCCTCCATCTTACCCACCCCTTTTTTGCATAGCCGACCTAATTTGCTTCTATGCAAACAGGAATGATTGTGGCACCGTGCATGTTTGATGTTAGTTAAACACGGAGAGTGCCGGAGGTAAGAGAGAGAGAGAGAGAGAGTAAAAAAGAACGCTAGAAAAGGGAGTTATGAATCGCGGGCATAAAAAAGAGCTAGGTGCAAGGTTACTCAATTCGTTAGAGCAAACGCCTGGATGTTGGTGCTGGCAGATTTTTTCTCCAACTCTATCCTCCCCCATGCCATCGCGAAAACGCACGATTTGCGAGTATGCTTACTAGTAATTTGTGCTGGGCGTGGTATTTTTTTAACGAGAAAATGCAGACGTGGTGCCAAGTCAAAAGACTCTGTGTAGCAGTTACGATTAAATTGTCATTGATGAAGTGCCTAAATTTTTGCGGTAGTATAAAAATTTGCGATTAAATTAGTGTTGACAGTATTTGAGGGCATAATCGATCGTAAATCTGGGGAATTATATTTAAACATGTAGAAAATTACATAAAACTTGTGGTTTACCCAGGTAATGAGAGGCTGTTTCGGCTAATCCGGTATTCCGTTTAGTGGGCATACCTACCGAGGTATACTGCACCCTATTTTTAAAGATTTTCAATATTAATATAGAAAATAAAAACCTCAATGAAGAGTAAGTTGACATTTAATGTACCCTAGTAATGCTGTGATTTTAAAAACTAATATATAAAAGAGAATGTTTGTGCGCTAATAACTCGGATACCATAAGAGCCATCTTGTTAAAAAATTTCATGGGCCATGCTATGGACCAAAATAAGGTTTTAGTTTAGGCTTCCAGACCGTGAGGTCTACGAAATAATGTTTCCATAAGAATGCATGGAAAATGTCGTGGAGATTCCCCAAAATGCCATGCAGCCATTCCCTGATGTGGATATAAATATACCTAAATGTTAACTTACGTTCACGTGAAATGGCTTATTTTACGCAAAAAAAAACTGAATATTTTAATTCTGTTCATTTTTGGTCGTATTACATCTTAAATCGCTCGAAATTATCCTTCAAGCGCAAAATTTATTAGCATTTTTTTAAAGGCAACAAAAAAATATTTCATAATTGCTGCCCTCTTCAAAGGGAGATAGCCACGTAAACATTAATTCAAGGAATATATACGCCGGGGCGCGCCGTAGAGGAAGAGTATCCAAATCCAAGATAATGAAATGGATTAAATATAGTCTATGAATACTTTTAAAGTGAGTCAAATGCTTTTTAAATAACATTGGAACATTGTTTTCCTTTATCATCGAAACATTGAAAGATTTAGTCCAACATAAAGCGATACATCTACTTATATTTGTTCGGTAACCAATATGTTGTTTATTGTTTGTTTTGGCTTATAGTATCGACATAAACCACTTAATTTTATTGCTGTTTTAAAGGCTTCGGTGCATCCATTCATGTGAATAGTAATTAAGACGTTAATTCGTAATTATATTAATGGGAAAACTTTATTATACAATACATAAAATAGTATATGTTAATGTAAACATCGTTTGCATGATTATGGACTGGGGAACGAAAATTCAGGACTTATATGTACTCGGCGTAATTCATATTTTAATAAAACTGCTCGATTACGCCAAATATTCTTAGAAAAGCAGTCTGCATTGATTATATGATGGATTCGCCATTGAGATACACCCACGAGCACAAACCTGACTAACATTTTTCAATGGTTTCTTTAGGTGGTAGTTAAATTTCCGTGTGAACTTCTTCTACCAATAACACATTTGAGAAATTCTTGGGCACCTACAGCGTGGGGCCCCGAGAAATAAAAATCATTTGCTACTTAAAAGAAAATCCTTTCCCGAGCCAAGCCGGGTAACTCCAGCTATAATAGTATACTATATTAGCTACTAGTGTGATTGATCTTCAAAAATGGCGGATAGGAATGAATAAAGTTTTTAATTAAAATTCAATTACTACAAGATGTGGATATTAGCTAAGCGTTAATTCAGAATATTAAGGCAAACAAGAAAATCATGTGTCATTGTGGAAATTGAATTAATCTTTCAAATATGTTAACTTTGACTATATTGTTACTGTAATTATTTTATGATTTTTAACATTGGTTAAAATTACTTATATAATTTTTCTGGCCCTTTGTTTAGGACAGCTTAACACAAACTCCTGTTGAAAATACATTAAACAATTGAATTGCAGCCATACGGAAAACAAAATTTTGCATGGCAATAAAAAATATTTATTCAACATGCATAAACAAATTACTAAAATTGTTATCAAATAAAATAACACTTTTTCTACGGGGCTAAAATATTTTTTATTTCCTATGCAAATATATCAGTTATATCTTTCATTTAATTATATGAAAAGGGAGGGTTGCGAGACACGATGAAACAATACACACAAATAATCCACCTACAACAACGTTAGAGCTAGTTGGCCTCAGCGTACGCACCGACCGGAGACAATTCACATTTTGGTCAATTTACCACCCCCCGGGCAACACATACCCAACCAAAGATAGAAAAGCAATTCTCCAAATTTTAAAACAAAAATCAATATTAACAGGAGACTTCAATGCAAAAAACACTGCATGGGGATGCTTTGTCAGCAACCAGCGTGGCCGCCGATTACACCAACTACAGCAACGTTATAATTTCTCAATATTTTCACCGTTACAACCCACCAGGGTTTCTCCTAACTCAACGGATATTTTGGACATAGTCCTCGCAGCAAATCTACCTCAACCTCCAACCTTTGTGGTTCTTGATAACTCTGCCTCAGATCACCTGTCTGTGTTATCCACCTACCATCTCCTACCTTCACTGGCGGACAGCACACAGTCAGCAATCAATTGGAACTCCTTTAAAAAAGCTACGTTATCATTTCTTCCAAACTTGTATCCCTACCACTAAATTCTCCGCAAGCTATTGACATTGCGGTAGAAACCCTTACCACCTCCATTCACTGCTCCCTCCAGTTATCTTCATTCTCTGTATCATCAAAATCTCCTGACCAGATGCCTCCAGAAATAATCGAAACAATGAGAAAAAGAAATTCCGCAAGGAAAAAAATGGCAAAATATCAGATCCGCAGAAGACAGAAGTAATTTCAATGCACTAAGGAACCGCGTCCGCTCCCTCATCAAGTTACACCGACAGAGCTCATGGAACAATCATATTAAAGACCTTTCACATGAAGATTACTCCGTCTGGAAATTAGCAAGAAGCCTTAAAAACAAAAAAACCATGCCTCCACCATTGTATCTGAATGGAGTCACGGCCACTACGGATTCCCAAAAATGTGCTATGTTTGCTTCCCATTTGCAGCAATCCTTCTCCAATGACGCCCCCTCGCCTCATGAAGAAGATGTAAACCTATACATCGAAAATATCAGTGTTACGCCTACATCTAAACCACATTTGACCTCGTCACTGGAGATTTCCACCATTATCAAACAAAGTAAAAGAAAGTCGGCTGCAGGTTTTGATAAAATCTCCAATAAAGCTCTGAAAAACCTTCCTGAAGAATACCTACATTTCCTGACTAGCCTTTATAATTCCTGCCTTATACAAACCTACTTTCCCACCGCATGGAAAACTGCCATGATTAAAATGATTCCCAAACCACAAAAAGACCCCACCATTCCCTCTTCTTACCGCCCCATAAGTCTACTACCCACTCTTGGAAAACTTCTGGAAAAAATAATAAACTACAGACTACAACAATTTCTCCGAAGCAACAACATCACTATTAATGAGCAAGCCGGATTCCAAGCAAGCATGAGCACTTCTCACCAGATACTCCGCCTTGTTGAATTCATAACGGATGGTTTTAACAGCAAACAAGTCACAACTGCGGCATTCCTCGACCTTGAGAAGGCTTTTGATAAAGTATGGCCACGAGCAGTTATCTACAAACTCGGAACTTACTCCCCGCCAAGTTACAAAAATTCTTCACTCATTCCTTTCCTCCCGTCAGTTTTTTGTAAGCCTTAATACCTCTTCTTCTCCCATATTCCAATGCTATGCTGGCGTCCCTCAAGGCTCTGCTCTTTCTCCAAACCTTTTCAATGTTTTTGTTAACGACATACCGCGCTCCGAAAACACCCAACTTCTCCTTTATGCGGATGACACTACGATAGCCGCAAAACACCGGAATGCGCACACGGCTACGGATTTCCTCCAAGATCACCTAGACGTAATCGGGGACTGGATGAAAAATTGGAAGCTTAAAGTAAACCCCAGTAAATGCGTCAACTTGGTGTTCTCAAGACATCCTAAAATAGGCGAAGGAGTCCCGCTGCAACTTTACAATACCTTCATTCCACGGCATGAAAAAGTGAAATTTCTAGGCGTCACCCTAGATAAAAAACTTACCTGGAACGCACACGTCAGTGAGACTATAGGGAAAGCAAACGCCGCGAAAAAAGCACTCTACTGCATCCTAAATAGTAAGTCCCCAATGGCTCTCAAGACCAAAATATTGACGTTTACTGCCATGATCCGTCCCATCTTATCATATGCCTGCCCTGTCTGGTCATACTGTGGAAAGACGAAAATTAAAAGGCTCACCGTGTACCAAAATAAAATGCTACGTCTCATTACGGGTGCCAGATGGTTCCAAAAGAATGAAGACATCCATAAAGACTTAAAAATTCAACCGCTGCCGAAATATATGGAGACTATAAACAAAAATTTTTATAATACCCTGAGAAATTGTAATAATCCGCTAATAAAGAATTTATGGGACTATGACGTTCCAGCAGCACCACACAAAAAACCCAAATTATCCCTTTCCCTTCCATGACCCGCCAATAACTGAGCCATGACTATAAACAGTGAGAATATATATTATTACTGAACTCAGCAGGGAACAGCGTAGATACGCTGGGTACTGCTTACTTCGCCCTGGCAGGGGAGAGTGAAGTCAACCAACCAACCAATAAACAGTGAAAATATATATTATTACTGAACTCAGCAGGGAACAGCGTAGATACGCTGGGTACTGCTTACTTCGCCCTGGCAGGAGAGAGTGAAGTCAACCAACCAACCAATACACACAAAAACTCCTTCAAAGTAAAGAGGAAGAAAATACTCGCACTCCCGCTGGAGGTTGCTGATAAACACCGTCGCAGGACTTAAGTGAAAAAGAGACACACGCAGAAAGGTTCGAGTTTACTGTTTGAGTGCCTTTTATATGTTTCTGCGTGTGCGTGTCTCCTTTTGGCTTAGGTCCTGCGATGGTGTTTATCAGTAACCTGCAGCGTGAGTGTATTCTCCTCCATTTTACGGAGAAGGAGCTTATGTTTATTTATTATCTTTCATTTCAGCCCACGCCGACGCGCTTGTTAACATTGAAACAAATACACTCATTTTGAATTTACTTTAATCTGACCAACTTAAGAAATAGTATACCATACCTCACATTAGTTATTTAACTAAACGTAATGCTGTACCCTATCTATATCCAATTTTGTATACATAATCACGTGAGAATACGAGCAACAATATGGTGAACTTTGAAGACGAAAATTTTCTCAGCGTTACAGTATGGTATATAGCTTTTACTATGAGAGGTATAGTATGGTTAAATACAGTGCAAAATTACGTAAATAATATAGCATAAAAATGTTCAAGTTAAAAGTTATAAAATTTCCTTTTTTTTCAAAATTTCATCTATTTGATATTCGGTTAATGACCGCACAAGAAAATTAAGTTATCCTCTGGGTGACTGAAACGATTATCTCCATTAGAAAACAAAAACGAAGCAATATTTTATCTATTAGTTCACCGTAAAATGATTTTTTGTGGTTATCAGACGATCTTTACACACAAAGCGACAAATAACACTGAAAAATATCTCTTTAACGCATAACTAGATATCCAGGTTCTGACGAAATATTCGACCTTTTATCACCAAATCACGGCGTCTTACGTGACTTTTCCTTAATAAGCCTTCCTTGCGATATAATAAACTACGAATAGTTACCCCAGTAACTTAACCTGGGTTTCCTAAGCAACAAAGATGCAACGGGAAAACATTCATAAGTAGACAAAATCAATTTAATAAGACCATAATAAAATAGGTAAATATTATCATTTTGCAATATTTGCATGGAACGCATCTATTGAAATATGGTGCATTTATGATTGGAATAGTGTGCTTAAATTTTTACCTCATTAAAATGTCTATTTATTTATTTCATTAAATTAGCCTTTAGAAGGCTTTCCCTTGTCAGCAGACAAATTCAAACGTGGGTAGATGGCATCCAGGTATTTTAAAGATACGGATATAATGCGATTTTCTAGAACCTTGTCAGAAAATTCTCAAACGGCACGCTGAAATCAATTGATGTTAATCTCATATTTAAATTTGATTGTGGGGAGATAACCGTTCACAGTTTGGAAGTTGTGGATATTATTATTATTTTGATTTATCCGTTTCAGCGCTCGCATTCCATGTGGAGAATTTCTGTAACTAGCGTCTTATTTTTATGCAGTTTTTCATGCTTCTATGAATATAGTTTTATGGCGACTACCGTAAATCTATTTTATTAGGTTTATATTTTATATGTAGGTATGTTATTTGAAAGGCAATCTTTTGTAAAAATATACCATTTAGAGTTTCGTTGTAGGGAAGCAAAATGAAATTTAATTCTCTCTGAATTTTTAGTTCAAAATATTTACTTCATACGCCACCGAAAAAAGTGGGATTGGAATATACAGGTGGATATACTTACGTCGAAGAATTCATAAAGATAAAAAATAACCCAACAACCAGATAGGTTTCTTCCGCGCGCGAAGCACATCGTCGCCGCCATCGATCCTCCAATAGAGGAGGGTAAATTATCAGTTGCTCACTTTATGGCGGTTAATACAATTCAATATTCAGGGTTTATAAAGGCATAATACAGCCCGCTCTCCGCCGTTGGCGCCGCAAACGAAAAAGCGCGCAATATCAAAAGCAGAAGCGAGTGGGAGGAGGGCAAAAGAGAGGAAAGGGGGGAGAGAGAGAGGGAGAAGGAATAAAAAAACAGAGAAAGGGAGTTGAGGTAGTGAACGACAGACATATATAAGAAGAGATATGAGTGGAATCCCCCTCACCTCTCTGATTCGGTGAATCGGGCGAGCGAGGGAAAGAGCACATGTTCAGAGATAAGAGGGACATAAGGACCATTGGTTTACGGGTAAACAGATTAATGGAGAGCGTCGAGAAGGTAATAGAGAGGGAGAGAGAGAGATAGAATGGCGTCGAGGGACTGGAAAGGAGCAGGAACAGTGGAGTAGAGAAGTGGAAAGAAAGAGTGACAGATTCAGTTCGTCAGGTACTTCCAAGAGATATTTAGGGAAGATTCTGACGAAGGAACCCCTACAATTAAAAACTCCTCTTTCAGATGCAATCAACTGCCGCCGCTCGACGCGCCGCGCTATTCGGAAAAGAGGGAGAATGGAGGTGGAGTTTTTGGTAGGATTCCGGTACAGAGAGAGAGAGAGCTTGCGTATCCTCGATGCAAACATATTTTTTTATATTCATCATATATTTTTTACTCTTAGCACCTTCCTCTTTCTCGAACTTTCTGAGACGTCCCAGAACCGCGTAGTTGTATGCCTTGTGAAGGATTTTACCTGCGAAAAAGGATCGCATCCTGGCGGATGAGAGAAGATGGTTGTGGGAATATGAGTGTTGTTACACAGAAAGGAGGTTTTCCGTGAAGCATAGGTAAATGGAGCTTACGCCCGTGTGCGGCGTGTGGTTGGATCTCTTTCTCCCATTCAAAAGGGTGAGGACATTTTCAGTTACAAAACATGTCGAAAAATCGTGCGTGGGGGGAGAGGGAATGAATTTCCTTCATCGGAAAATATTCTATTTTGCAGTCGCGCGGTAAAAATAAATAAAATATTTGAGACGTGATTCGCCGGAAACATGCATCGCGTACGAAAACGTGCTTTATGAGATAGGTTCTAGGAAGCGGTGGTCTCTCAAAAGTTCTATTTTAAGATTTCAGAATTTTTGGAATTAGATTGATATTCGTCGTGTTAGACAAGCAGTATTTTCCAGCGATGAAATTATTATCTATATAGCTGAAAACGGACATTTTATGGGTAGGATACTGTTTAATAGAAGGATGAAAGTAAGTCGAATGACGAAAAATGTTTGGGAACTCTTTTTTAATCAAAAGAATTTGCTGTTTATCTAACTTTGAAATCCTTTTTCGAATTACGAAATGTAATGTAAACGTGCTGTAAAAAAATGAATATCTGCTCTTTCGGACTAAATATGGATTTTAAATAAATCTGCAATTTCATCAGCAAATTATATATTTTTTCTATTTTTCATTTTCCGAAAATATGAACTTATTTAAAAAAGGGCGCTTGCATCGAGATTTTTCGTAACGAATTCCGTTTAGATTAGCAATAAAAATTTATGATTGCTTTTCAGTAAGTTCTTGACAATTTATTTTAAATTGCGTCTGTTCTATAGCTCTCATGATATGATGCGTAAACATGCTCTATTTACAAATTTGCCAGATAAAAATGTGTCAATAAATGTCGTAAAAAATATTTTAATATTTTTATTGCAATAATTCATTTTATTTAATATTTAATGCGCTTGTAAACTTAAGCTCATTCTTTATCATTTTCAATTTACCGCTGAAGGCGTTAATTCATCTGATCCCCGTTTGTCCCACAATCCGGATATTTATATACGACCGCATCCTTGGAATTTATTTTTTAGTTGAAGAAGACAGGCAGACAGAGAGATAGATAGGTATGTACAGTCATTTGTAAAAGTCTGTGGGCAAGCTCGGTCGCCCTGCTCACGGCCAAACAGTGAAGTTAAAATATATGTTTGCACTACGTGATTCGCAGCGAGAGAGGGGAATGGTGGTGGGGGTATATGTTTTGGAAGTTCGAGCTAATGAGAGGAATCAAGGAATGGCCGTAGAATTGCAGGCTACCGGGGTCGAATTGAGACCGCGCCTCGCCCCTGAGGAAAGGTCTCGAATTTGAGACCCAAAGACGGAAAAGTGTTTTCCATGCTCATGCCATACCTGATTACGACTCAGCCCAAATCCTCAAGGATATTCCACGTCTGAAATGGTTCACCAAAGGATATGGCTTTCCATTTCCGCTGGACTAACACTGGCTGCGTTACCGTGATCGTTAGGGACTTGAACCGAAAACGGAGTATAGGATGTGGACGCGTGCGTTAATAAAAAAATTTGAATTTTTATTTTCGTTTATTTCATGAAATTGTAGTTGTATTTTTAGAGTTATTTTTTAATAAAAACCGAAAAGATGATTTTATACCGCAGAATATTGTAAGTTTTAATAACAATTGATATAGTAATATCTGTTAGTTGAATAAGTATTATAGTTTACTGGAAGCAAACATTAAATCGACTTTGGCACTAGAAATACATAATAGACGAAAATTGTAGTATATTTTGTTGCATTATTAAAATTACGTTTCACTTAATCAAATTTTTACCGTTGTTAGAGAACGTTGAGAAGTTCTTCTTTTCAACAAATACATGAAATAGAATTGAATTATTTATAACCAAGATGCATGTCCATTGCGTTTTTATCAAATTTTTAAATGTCCTAAATTAGTGCATATCGGAAGGATATAAACAATTCGGCATTGTAACAAATTTGCTACCAATCTTTCACTAATACCAAAAATCCGCTCCCTCGAGGTTTCATGTAAAATTACGTTTTTTTAAAACTTGTAGCTTGGATTTTTTAATTTGGAATGAGCTGCTTTGCAAATAGCGCATAAAAATATAATTTATAAAGCAAAATTATAACAAAGCAAGGAAAGTCTTTTGTCAATTCATCTCAGGTATAAAAAGAAAAAAATATTAGTTAAAAGTGTAACAACTAGCCCCGTTCTCCTCTGTGCATAAGGAAAATGTAATTTTTAGCAGGTATTTAGATAAATAAAATACATAGAAATGTTAAAAAGTTTAATAAATCTCTGATATCTCAATGAACTTCCATTGCGCTACGTAGTCGCCGTCCCATGGACCCCAATACATTTTGGAATATTTCCGGATGCCGCCCTGATTTGTTCTTCCAGAGATTCAGGAGTGCGCTCATATTCTGCGGACCACTCCTGAACAACGATTCCCCATAGGTTTTCAATCGGGTTAAAATATGGAGAACGCGCAGGCCAGGGAAGAATTTGTATTTCGGGACGATTATTTAAAAATCCCTTGTAATGCGTGCCGTATGTATTGGGCTATTGTCCTGAGTAAATACGACTTCTTCGCCTTCAGGGACGATTTAATTCGCATAAGGCAGAAGGTGCTCGCGAAGAATATTACTGAAAATTATTGCCATCATTCTAGGCGGGATTCTCACCAAAGGACCGGGTCCAGCTGCAGTCATCGCACCCCAAAAACCTACACTTACGTGCCCTGACTCTTCAGTGCGAACCATATTTTGCGGCTCGTACCTGGAAACACATATTTCAGGAAAACTTTCTTTCATATAAAAAATTTCTGATGATAATGTTTACAGATTTACAGCAGAGCACAAAATCTTGCGAGAATAAAAAAAATAAGAAAAAAAATTGTGCTGCAAACCTTGTTCCTTGGGGACGCCACAACTGTATCCTGCCATCCTCATCACTCCGAAATGATTTTTCATCGACAAATATGACGAGATCCCAGAAGGCCTGGTCCATTTCCGCATATGTTTCCACAAAGAATAAGCGAGATGTCTTATGTCCTGCTGTAAGCTGTGGCTTACGGCTTATGGTGGCACAGTCCAGCCTCAAGCGCTCTAGCCCTATAGGTCCAATAGCTGCATCCATAACCAAAATCTCGTTGCACAGAAGCTAATCCACGCCTCGTGAGAGGATGCTCTGCTACATGCTGCCGAATCGCCAAATCTTGATATTCAGTTGGGAATCTGGGCCGGACCGTCAGCGATTTATTTTTTAGATCACGGTCCCCATCGTTGCTACGTTTGACCCATCTGTACACGCAATTTCGTTGCACACCGAACTGCCTTGCTACTACGGCGACCGAATGTCCAGCAGCCACCATCCCCACAATCTCTCCTCTGACCGCAGGCGAAGTCTCAGCAAACGGAGCTCGATCCATTTCCAATGCCCGATGAATGCTAATTGCGAGTGTATAACTAGGGGCAAATTGGAAGTGGGAAACGGACCAGAAAAAAGCCCGCTTCTGGCTCATTTTGGTAACACTCAGGCTACCAACCAATTGGCCAAGGCAGCACCACATGTTCATAGACCATCTGCCCACCGGAATTTTGTGCAATGCACCCGCAGCCCAATCCACCCGTTTAAAAACCTACTTGAAAAAAGAAGTTAAATACTGAGCAAAACAGCAGGTCTACTAAACCGTTAATACTAAACCAAAATGGTGATAAATTGTTTTAATAAAAACATATTTAAACGTATTAGAGAGTTTATTAGCTTTCATTTTCACGAGGTTTCAAACTCATTCTTTCCACATACAATCCGTGAGTTACACAAATTAAAGTTAAATTGAAAGATTAATATAATTCTTAATTTGACGTTATGCGGCTTGATGCTAAACAAGCCCTTGGTAAATTTCATTAACCTCATTTCCCGTAATCCTCTTCCTTCACTTCCCTCTCCATTCCAAACAATCTCGGTATATCGGCGAAAATAGTAAACCAAATCCTTGGTGAACCATATCAAAGCCCCGGTAGCCTGCAATTCTACGGCCATTCCTTGATTCACCTCATTCGCTCGAACTTCCAAAACATATACCCCCCACCACCCTTCCCCTCTCTCACTGCGAATCACGTAGTGCAAACATATATTTTAACTTCACTGGTTGGCCGTGAGCGGCGCGACCGAGCTTGGCCACAGACTTTTACAAATGACTGTACATATCCAGGAAAACTTCCAAGAAAGACAAGGTATTTATGGGAATAACCATGAAAGGACCTAACTTGGCCACCCTAGTAAAAATCCATGCAGAAAAACACGAATAGAAAGGGGTGGAAAAACATGCGAAAACACTAGATATATTAAAGAACAATACGAACTATAACAATAACACAATCAAGTGAAAAATCAAAAATGTTATGTTAATAAATCAGGTGCAATACATAATAATAATAAATGAATAAACGAGGAAAATATTTAAAATAAAAGTAAGAGAATAATTTATCAATGGCAAAATCAAACAATCTATAAATAATTAATATACACTCAGCAATATTAAAAAGAAAGAGTTGGAGGAAATCTTACAATTTTTGTAAAAAAGGAAGTATTAAGTATAATGAATGGGGAGTGTAGGGGGATGATTAAGGATTGCTTTGATGTTTTAGTAGATGAGTTAGACAGATGCGATTGAAAGAGTTAAAAGAGAGATGTTTTAAAAATCTGATCAAAGTTATTCCAGAGTCGGCAACTGGAGACTTGAAAGGATTTATTATAGATTTTACTCCTGTGATGAGGGATAGGATGTTTTTACATCTAGCGTCAAGTTTGTGCCATGAATGTTTGTTGTAATGTTCGCTGATGTGTTCACTCTTTTTAAGGTCACCGATAAATCTCATGCATGAGTTTTGTGTACGTTGTTGTTTTAATGCCGATTCAGAGGAGATATAATTATAAACAACCTCACAGTGGTCAAAGTGAAGAAATAGGAGTGTGGTCACTAAGAGTTTACGCAAGAAATTAGGTAAAATGTTTTTGAGTCTTCAGAGAGAATGCAAGGAGGAGTTGATAGTACTACAGAATTTGTTGGTATTAGGAGCCCAGGAGAGAGTTTCATCTACTATGACACCAAGGTTGACTACTGATTTTTAAAAATGCAATGTAGACGCCTCTAGCGATAGATGTGGGAATTCACTGTGATCTATGGATGCCAATAATTTGGGATAACCGATAACAATAGACTGACTTTTTGCGGGGCTGATCTTCAGTAAGCTATTTGTACTCCAAAGAGAGAGTACAGCTAGATCAGTGTTAATTTTAGTGATAGAATCGGAAAATTCAGGTACAAGCTAGATTTGGA
Source organism: Tanypteryx hageni (assembly GCA_028673005.1). Lineage (NCBI taxonomy): Eukaryota > Metazoa > Arthropoda > Insecta > Odonata > Petaluridae > Tanypteryx > Tanypteryx hageni. Next base: position 100,156,466 of record CM054120.1, on the reverse strand, counting down.
GATCGTCAGCGTATAGGTGATAATTACAGTGAGTGAGAACATTTGAGATATCATTAATGTACAAAGGGAAAAGCAGGGGGGCAAGAATAGAACAATGCGGAACACATATATTTTCATTTACGGGACGAGATAATGAATCATGAGTAATAACCTTTTGAGAGCGTCCATTTAAATACGAGCGAAACCAGTTTCGAGAAGCGAATGAAAAGTGTAAAAGTTGGAGTTTGCAAAGTAGGATATCATTGTAGATGGAATCAAAGGATTTACTGAAATTCAATAGTCATAATAGTGATTTTTCTCTGGACCATTGCTTTGCGGACGTCATCCGTTATTTTCAATAAAGCGGTTGCTGTGCTATGCGATTTACAAAAGCCAGATTGAAACGGGTGGATAAGATTGTTGTTGAAAGAAAGTGAGTTATTTGCTCGTGTGCTAGTCATTCAAACGCCTTGGAGAGAACAGGCAAAAGACTAATTCGTCTGAAATAAGCGTTTTCATGGAAATTATTTTTCTTAGGAATGGGGAGGACAAGAGCTGATTTACATTAAATCGGGGATTTAGACTGAAGAAGAAACCAGTTAAAGATATGAGTGATAGTGGAAAGAATGATAGCAATTAATTTATTTATCAGTATTATGGATACACCGTCATCTCCTATTGCACGAAGTGATTTAGTTACCTATGGTTGTGTGACTGGTGTAAATTCAAAGATTTATTTGAGGTGTGATTGAGATTGAGGCTACGGATATGATCAATAGTTTCAGGTTTTAAACCTACGTCGAGTTATGGGAGGTTTATTGAAATGAGCGTTAAGCTCGTCAAGGGACAATTTTGGTGGAAATGTGTATCTTCATTTTTACCAATACCCAAATTCCGTAATTTTTTCCATATCGAGGACTGAGTGACCACAGAGTTGGTTGAGTTGTGTACAAATTTAATTTTATAGTTACGTATTAATTGTTTAGATTTATTTCTCAATGCATTATACCATGATAGGACATTGGGATCCCAATATTTCTTAAAATCACGATACATTCTGTCACTACGGGACATAATAGATTTTATTTCTAAATTTAGCCATGTAGCATGTTTCTTTGAGACCCGAATGATTCTGAGAGAGGCAAACTTTTCAAGTAGCTGAGACGTATATGAATTTAAGGTCTGAAATTTATTATGTCTTCTAGGTGCTCGATTAAGGGCCAGGGTAGGAGTGCAGCTTCAGATGTTAATTGTGATTCATTAATGGATTTATAGTCGCTGACAGTTATGAATTCCTGATTAAATTTTTGACAACGTAGGGAGTAAGGAATGTAAATTATATCGTGCGAAAAGATAACGAGAACTGCTAATTGTCCATGTCTAATTACTTTCTCGGGATTTTCCGTGATAGCTACGTCTATCCATGTAGCGGAGGTTGCTGTGTGATTCGTTGGATGGAGTGGCACGACTAGAAACTCGAAAGACTATAGCAGAAAGTTACTATCATGGTTGGGTACGAGTAAATTAGCATTAAAGTCACCAGTAATTATTAAATGTTGAAAGACTTGAATATGTTTGGATAGGAAGAGAGGGGGTAGGAGAGGAGAGGGGGGAGGGGAGGAGAGAGGGGAAGGGAGGAGAGAGGGGAGGGGAGGAGAGAGGGGAGGGGAGGAGAGGAGAGAGGGGAGGGGAGGGGGAGGCATGGAAATGGGGGAGGGAAGGGAGGGAGGAGGGAAGGGGAGGGGGGGAGGGAGGGGGGAGGGAGGGTAGTAGAGAGGGGGAGAAGGAGAGAGGGAGAGAGACGGTGAGCGATGTGCGTGTGTGCGTGGGTAGGTTGTGCGGTGAATTGGAGTGAGGTTACGCGTAGGAACGGGCCTTCTGATTGGGTTTGAATAAGGAGGGTGCGGAGTTACGGGGTAGTTGGAAAGGGAAGGAGGAAAGAGGGGGAGGAACTCGGATGGTGGATGGAAGAGATTATGGAAGAGGTGGGAGGAGGAACGAGGAGATGGTGGAAGAATTGGAAGGATGGATGGAGTGAAAGAATGAGAGGAATAACGCTTTGAGGAAGATTGTCGTCGAGGAAGAAGAAAGCGATTGGGAAGCAGGAGTGAATGATGAAGTGGGGAAGCGAGGGAAAAGGCGGGCGGTTGATGAATGGAGACTTGAAGCGTCGGCGGCAAAGTTCAAGGAAGAATTATCGAGATCGTCTTATTGCAGGAATCAACTCGAAAGGAAAGTCGGTGCAACGTGCATTTTACAGATGCGTACGGTTTCTCTGGTTACGTAATTGAAGGGTCGAAATGGGGTATCTCGACGCAAAACTCGATATATTATAATTTCACTGCTGTATCTGTTTTAGAAGAAGTGGCTTATGTAGCATTGTTTATGACATCCATGACTGGATGTATTTTAATTAAAATACGTACGTGAAGCCATTTCTGAGCAGCTCGACGATTTGCGAAATAACCGAGATTTTTTACTACTCTCGATGTGGTGTTGGTTTAGAGACATAGCAATTCAGTCGGAGAAAGGAGAGGGAAGTGTTAAAATATTAAAATGCTCATACGAATTCCGATGATAAAAATTGTGATAAATTTTCGCCTGTTAACGGTGTTCTACGTCCAAACTTCCTTCTGTCCCTAACATTTCAACCCCTCACTCTTCAAACTCTCTCTACATACATATGACTAGTGTACCCATTTCAATTTTAAAACATCATGGTTAAATTATATTGGTTATCTCAACGGGATATTCTTAAACGCATTTGTTTTCCCTCACTGTCCTGATGATCACGTTAGTACGTCGTACCCTCGTCATAAGGTGCAATTTTAATTCATATTATGGAATTAAAACAATGTTTTCATTTCTTAAAACGAGGAAATTCTGAAAATATTAGGAGGGTTATAAAAGTTCAGGGAGGGAAAACGATGAAAGTGGAAAAGTTGGAAGTTGTCGAATGAACGAATAGGGCGAGGAAAGACGAAACGAGTAGAGTGGGAAATAAGAATGACGGGGAATAAATATAAATTGGAATTTGAGTAAATCTTGATTAAATGCCTGAGAGAAAGATGGAATGGAAAACGAGGGGCGGGGGGAAGTGGGAAGTTAAAAGTGGCAGGGAAAAAGAGCGAGGCAGCGAAAGCTAACAGGGGGTGGAGGGGTAAGAAGAGGGAGGGAGAAGTTAAAGGGAATGAGGAACGAGGGAGTGAAAGATGAGGAAATAGGGAAAACGGAGAGGGACGTGGAGGTTGAGGAGGCGGCTTTGCGGGGAGGTAGTAGATAATGGAACATAAGAGGAGGTGGGGCACTAGTTGTAGGGCCGACTTAGATATTTGGCTCTAGTTTACAGACCCTTTTTCTTATTTACGAATTCCAGAAAACCAACAAAGTTAATAAAACTTAATTATTGATCAGACAAATTATTAATTAATTAATCTGACAAAAAAATTTAGAATTAAAGATCATGAAATATTTTTATTGACTTCGTCCGTCCGTTACACGTTCTTTAGCCACCTACAGTAAGAATTAATAGCTGAAAATTTTTGCACGCATAGGTGATTGTAGGTTATGATCAAAGAAAATGGAAAATCGTTGAGGATTGGTTTCATTTTAGTTTTGTTTAGATAGAACAGAATAAGCCGTTGATTTAATTTTTAAGCGTATTTTTGTGTTTCCCTAGGTTGTCGAAAGGACACGGCATGGCAAATTATTTAAGTTACTTTAATTATCGTCTAAAGTCATCAAAGCAAATAGTGGCAATATTGTTAATGAAGTTTATATTTAAAGATTAATTAAATTTTGACGATGAGACATGGATTTATATGCTAACATTTCCATTTTGGATTAACACATAACTAAGTTCTAAATCTTAAATTATTTTAATTTTAATTTAATACGTATTTGTACATATCAGTCATTTTCACAGGCAATTATCCTAGTTAATACATATCTTAAAGAAGTTGAACTCTTTTCGTGCCAGAGCCGGGTGCAATCCTAAATACGGCACATGATACCGTGCAATTTACCAATATGGTGGGTGGCAGGGGGTGCAATGCGGCGAGGCGTACCTAGCAATAATTATTATTATTCTCATATTTCTCTTTCCTGTTATGGTCTCCTATTGTTCTCGGAATGAATGAGCCTATGTAACGCTGCGTCTCTCATATCTTATCGCCATGATCGTTTTTACCTATATACGCTGGAGCCTCAATTACTCCCACTACATCCTCTACTAGAAATTTTGTTCAGTATTTTTATAGGAGCCTTAACTTTGAGCACTGAGACATGTTCCACCTGCGGTTTAACTAGTGAAAAACAAGATTGAAAAGGTGTACTCCATGTCGGAGTACACCGAGTTTCCAAACGCGTTCTTTGAGATTTCACATGTTCTCAATATTTTTTGCTAAGATGAGTATTTATTGATAAGCTATAGAGGTACGTTGTAAAATACATGTAAGTCCTTATGTAAAGTTGTCGTTATTATTGTCCGAATTTAACCAAAATTGTAATCGGTCGACAAATTTTTGCAAAACCCCCTATATCAAATTTCATCAAAATACTTACAGCGGTTCCCGAGTTGAAACAAAGGAACTTTGTATTCTATATGTAGGTCTTCAGGTAATGTGGTCGTAATTGTTTTCTGATTATAACAAAAATTGGAATCGGTTGACCAAGTTAAGAAAAATCTCCAATACCAAATTTCATCATAAGAGGTTCAGCGATTTCCGAGTTTTAACATGCGGACGGACGGACGGAAACGACTTCCCCTATATGCGTTCACTTCGTAAAAAGATCGCAAAATAACCAGCTTCGCGTACTTTTCTGAACTATATCCTGCATTGGGAGTAAAATTTATTCATATCAAGTTCATAAAGGAGAGGGAATGGCAAGAAGTTGTATAGGGGAGAAGTTGACAAGTATATTGGCATTTGGCGGAACTAAGCACACCCGTCACATTGACAATGTTAGTCAATTTTACTAACTTAATAAAAGTCTTATTATAATGCATCTGATTAGATATAACTATATTTGATATATGTAATATAAATAAGAAACACTGTAAAATAAACAATCTAAAAATCACATAAGCGTCTTTTTTGCTTGTCCTATTATAATTACGTAATAGTAAAGTAGAAGGGGTCGATAAAAAGTCGAGAAATTCTTGAAGGGGTCAACGGTCAAAAAAGTTTGGGGACCCCTGATACGTCTATCTACTAAGACTAGTAAGTAAGAGTAGTTCGTAAACCAACTTTAAGCGCGGAGCCCCTTAGGCACGGGACCTTGGACGACTGCCCTCCAAGCCCCCCCATAAAGACGGCTCTGTGTATTTATGTATATATATATACATATGTGTGTGTGTGTGTGCAGGGCCAGCTCAAAGGGTTGTGGCGCCCCAAGCCAACTTTGCTTTGGCGGCCCCATCCCTTTCATCTAAGCTGAAAAAGGTTTTTTAGTTAAAAAATAAAATATACATTTTTGATATAATTTTATTTATTATTTCATTCAGTATATTTGATTTAAATATTAAAATAGAATATATAATCTATGAATATTAAATTAACAAGTGGAATAAATTGTTACATAGTCATTACAATTTCGGCTTCAAAGATGAACTTTTCGGGCCTTTATAGCTGCGAATCTTTGAATAATTTCATCCAGGTCTAAATCCTTAGCGATGGCATGTTCAATTGATAAGGTTGCCAACCCATTCAACCGATCTTGTGTCATCGTGGAACGGAGATCAGTTTCGATTAACTTCACCTTTGAAAAACTCCGTCCTGCGCTGGCCACTGTTACTTGAAACGTTACGAGAATTCTCAGCCCACGAAAATATTTGCCAATGACACCTTCAAATTGTTTGAGCACATGAATTGCAAGATTTTCGTTGGAGAATAATTGCCTTCAAGATGTTTTCGCAAATATTTTATTTCATCTTATAAATCGATTCCGGGGATATCTTTCTGATAACCATCTGTAAGCAGAATTTCCAAATTCATACAATTTTTACGTAGCTCGCCGTCACTAATTTCTGTGGCATAATTCACATATAATAAAAATCATACCTGTCTTTCGAAGACTGAATTGCGTTGTCTAAAATGTTTTGAAAAAATGAACCCTAAAACTTTCGTTCTCTATGACTTCATCTTCGTGTTCATAATCAAACATTCTTTTTCGGCGGCGATTTCTTGTTTTTTCATATTCTGGATCAATTTCAAATTCGATTGGCATCTTTTTTGCATCGTCTAGCACGCATATAAACTTCTCATGTGTGTAATTTTTAAGGTATTCGTTTGATTTTGAAAGCCGAGAGACAGCTTGCGAGATATTCAAAATGAGGTCTTGGAGAGCTTTACTTGTGATGTTTATTTGGCTCAAAATGTCATACCAAACAATCCGGAAGCAACAGAATTCTGTTTTTTAAACTGCTCACATATTTCTTGTTGACCTATAGCGATTGTTTGTTTTTTTGTGGTTCTTTAGATTTTTTGGCTCCCCCCTAAACTTCGGCGCCCCCTAAACTTCGGCGCCCCCTAAACTTCGGCGCCCCCTAAACGTTATAGTCCATATTTACGGAATAAGACCAAGTTTCAAATTGGTCAAGAAAGAATATTGTGATTTAAAAGGAATAGTTCATAAAATTCATCTAAGAAGATGATTATGTTTAGCTCATACATAATTTAAAATCACGTGGCACAAAAATGTCCAGCAGGGACTTTTGCTTAAGAAAGAAGGTTATCTGGATGGAGGCCATAGTCTTATTGGCTCTTAAAGCCATCATTAGCTCCTAAACCTCAATTTACTGCATATCTTGCTGGTGACACCAGTCCTCAAACAACTTAGCAGCTTGGGCTTGGCCTCTGCAAGCTCCTCCTTAAGAACCTCCAGAGCAATATTCTTTTCCATGGGCTCTGCCATAACCTCCCTCTTCTGGGGAGGGTTAAGGATGAAATCCAGATCCATGGGCTTCCTTTAGCAGAGAGCTTGAATTTGCACCTCGATCTCAGTGACACATTGCTCCAACTCAGCTTCTGTTTCTTCCTCTCCAGCGCCATTATCTTCACTCTTGATATTGCAGTGGAAGATGCAAAAGTACATTGTGCTAGGGGTGACGTCATCAGATCAATACCGCACTATCAGCTTGATGGCTTTGCGTTTTTTTGTTCTGCAGTATTCCTCAGCTCATACAGCAAGTGCTGGTTGAATTGTCGCCTGTAGTGAGTATTGAGGGCTCTTTTTCTTCCAGCATTGCACGGGTGAAGCTTGGAAGTGGTGTTAGGCAGCAAGATGAGCACAGTGTTCCTGAGATTACCAGCATTCACTTTGTGAGCCGGGTATTTGTCGATGAGAAGGAAGAAGTACCTGCCGGCCTCTCATTTGACAGTCAAACCAATACAACCATTCAATAAACATTGCACCAGTCATCCAAGCTTTGCCATTAGCCATGTACGCAACATCCAAAATGCTTCTGGTGACGCCCTTGAGGCACCTGGGATTCCAGTGCTTGCCAATCATCTATAAAGGCAGCTTCTATGCAAAAAATCTTAATAATCCGAACCACCTCGAAGAGGACGAAATAACAGATATTGGCTGGCGTTAACGCTCTCCAATGCGGCGAAGAACGAAGGATCGCGCGGTCATGAAAGCGAATGTTTACCGAAATTATTTTAGGCAACCCAATTCCATTCTTCATTAATTGCATCGTAAACATTTCTTATAAGACATTTTCCTTTCTTTTTTACATGCCGACGAAGACCTTTGTCACATGGCATAAGCCAAATAGCTCTACCAGGAAAATAAGAGGAGAAACAGCGTGCTCTCCTTTTAAAAGATACGAAATTCCTACAATGGATTTCAAACACCAAGGAAACGTTCTTGCCGCATTAAAAAGCGATTTTTATACGAAAAAACACCGTCATATCATACAAAAATTGAAAATTCCATCGCATAATTCAACGTTGATTCTATATTTTTTAAACAAGAAAAAAAACACAGGACACGCATAGATAGGAAGTATAAAGCTTCTTCTTTCAAAATACATAAGGTTATTTAGATTTAAAGAAGTTTTTAGTGCCAAAAGATAAAAGGAAGATAGTACGTCTGACGACCGATTGGACAGTTTTCGTAGGACGTAATAGTATATCTGGCGGCGTTTACGGGTTAATACCCAAACGAGTTTTACACAATATGACATTTCATTCGAGGAATAGGATTATTATATATAAATAAGTATTCCGTTGAAAGTATTTTTCTGTCTGGATTAAGATGGAGATGGGCAAAATGAGAATTCATATCGAGAGCTGTAACTATCACATTTAATCCCTTATTTGTCTCTCCGACGATGGTTCCGTGTGCAGCGCCTCCGTAAATCTCGAAGACTCCGTAAATGTTGGAAGCCGCATATCTACTCCACCTTTGTAAGCGTAAAGGGTGTCGTAATTGGGACTAATCACACCAAGGCATTGGTCAAAGGAATAGAGTGGAATGGACGAGGATTGCAGGTGGGAAGAGGATACAAAGGAGAATATGAAGAGTGCGAATGGGAGGGTAAAATAGTAAACATTTGGTAGCGTGAATAGAAGGAGAATGTGGAGAGGGAAACTGAGTGAGAAGGAAGAAGAGAAAGAAAAGAATAATTTTAATAGTTTATTTAGTATGCATGTTTATGTATAATTTTTGACGGGGAATGTGGTATATTACGGACCAGGCTTGTCTCGCATGATGCAAAATTGAATTGTTTTTACTTGTGCTATGTTTGAGGAAGTTATTTTTTTTGCGATTTCAAAGAAAAGATTAATATTTGTCCATTTGAATAAATTGATATTGTGCTAAAACTAAGACAAAATGGAAATATACCCCTTTTTATTTCATTCTTTATTTGATCCCGTTGCTGTTATTTCGCTTTATAGCAATATTGATATTCACAAAAGTAGAGATATTCGTTAGAGTTCGTAATTGCTGATAAAAAACGGGAATCATTGATACTCATTAATGGTATTATAAGTGCATTTGATATTTTAATAAATTCTGGAAAAGTCTCGTCTGCGAGAAGTATTTTTGAAAACGCGTAATCTTGATAACTTGCGTTACAGTGTTACATAGGATCGAAAGCTTACAAGGTGGTCGATAACAAGGGCGAAGTTCTTTCGGGATCTAACCCTCGAAAGAACTCCACGCGAAGCATTTCGAAGTTAAATACTCCCTAAAAGGTTGCAAAACCCGCCACAGAGGCCGACTACGGCGGCGCGTGGGCTTAGTGACAGCCCAACCAATACAGAAGCGGGCGATCCAAACCGGTGAAACCGATAGACTGAAAAAAGACTCCCGTCCACTGGGCGGCTGTAAACACACTGTTCTCGACGGGAATTTTTTTCAGCCTAGCTCTTGTGAGCGCACGGTTTCACCGGTTGGGATTGAACCCGCTTCCTCGGTATTGGGGGGCAGGCACTAAACGCACATCGCCACCGAGCCGACGAAGGAAATGAGGGAATATTTTCGGGTCACTTTCCCTCAAGCAGGTACGGGCAGCCTTCAGAGAGAGGCATAGAGAGGAGTGGTATGGAGGGGAAGTGACCTTGGTGTCCTTTATTGAGAAAATATGAATTAGATATCTATTTTTTTTACACTTGATTATAATAGTTATCCGTATTGCTTTCGTCTAACGAAGTTTTAGTAATATGGTCTAATATAGTTCTTGTAGATTCACACAGGCTTGTACATATTTGGATAAGTATAAATCGGTCCGCATAAATGGTTGCAATGTCTTGGAAGAAGTGATTCTATAGAGGAAAGTGTTAACGATATCTTGGTCTGCGGGAATTTCGAAATTTTAAACCAATAGTAATATCCGCGATTAAGTCGGGAGGACGCGCGTCTGGGTAAGAAATACCCAAACAAAAAACGATAAATACATGCTGACTCATCTTCATCATTTTAACATAACCCTCAATAACTTCCACATGGACTCTCCCTGTTTGTTCTAGAGTGTTTAGTTATTCTTAAGACCAGTTGCTTAGGAGTAAATGAGATTGAAAGCAGAGAGCGCCCATCTAAAATAAAACTATATATTAACTAGCGTAGATGCCCGTAAAATGTGATTGGATCATTATAAAATATTCCAAAAGTATTTTATTTCGATATGAAAAATCAGTAAGTTATGCTATCAAATGGCTTGGCTATAATGTAAAGTCAAATCAGTGATTTTGGTATAATTACATGCTTTAAATAATTTTTAGCATAGAGACCAAAAATGAAAATATTTGCTAAGAATAAGAGGATAATCGAAATAGTAAATGTAATATATAACGAATTATAAAATTTAGAAATAGGAGGAGGATAGAAGAAAGTGGAGGCGGAGAAAGATAGAGGAGGAATACGAGGGGGATACCGGAAAGTTGAAGATAAGAGGAAGAGAGGAGGAATAGGAGGACGATAGAGGAAAGTGGATGATGAGAGGAGGCGGAGGAAAATGAGGAGGATTAGGAGGGGGATACCGGAAAGTTGAAGATGAGAGGAAGTGAGGAGGAATAGGAGGAGGATAGAGGAAAGTTGATGATGAGATTAGGGTAGTGGAAAGTGGATGATGAAAGGAGGAAGAGAGGAGGAATACAAGGAGGATAGAAGAAAGTGGATGATGAGAGGAGGAATAGGAGGAGCATAGAATAAGTGAATGATGAGAGTGTGACGTTTTCAGTGCTGCGCGGAGGAAGAAGCCCGTGGTTCATCTTTATTTTGTTCACAGGCTTTCCTCGGGTCTCCCTTACGAGGCGCTAGGGGAGCCGGGGGGGGGGGGTGTATAAAAAGGCAGGCGCGGAAGGAAAGTAGGTACCACTGCCAAAGGTTCGGCCACTCCGCCTCAGAATGTAAAATGGTTCCGCGTTGCCATAAATGTGCCGGAACCACATATCTCGAAACTGCACGCTTCCTCCGGATGGGCAGAGAAAATGCGGCAACTGCAGGGGCGATCACCCTTCCACCTACAGGCTCTGCCCTGTGTATGTGCAAGCCCTTAACAAGGTACTGGAAGCTAATAGGAAGAATGACGCCTTCCAGAGCAAAGCCACCAAGAAGCGAGTGGCGACTCCATCGGCATTCGCGGCCAGGTCCACCATGGTGGACCCTGGCAAAAATTTTGCCGCTGCAGTAGCTGGGGTTAATCAGGGCGCTCCCGCAGTTGACACCTCTCTGCTAGACAGAGCCTAGCCGGCAATCCCTTTGCAGCCTCCGGCTCAGTGGGGCAAGGCCGCTGGGCGTGGGACAGAGAAGGCGGCACCGCCACCTTCCTCTTCTTCTTCTCCTCTTCTTCCTAAGCCACCTAAGGCTGAGAGCGGGATATCTTTGTCTGCTAGCACGCCTACCCCTTTGCCTCCACAGTCTGGTCCATCATCTGATGCTGATGCGGAGTTATGGGCTACCATTCTTTCCATAACCAAGGTGCTTAGACGTTACATCTCCAGCCTCCAGGGACAGAACCTACTGTCTCTGCTAGAAGAGATAGCCTGCTCCTGAACAAACGATGGCTCCAAGGCTTAAGAGAGGCGTGTTAGGGGTAGTGGGTTGGAACGCCAACGGTCTGCGTCAGCGCGTTGACGAGCTCCTCTCGCTACTTTTCGACCTTGGAGTCTTCATCGCGGCTGTTGGGGAGACGAAACTCCAGCCCCACATTACCCTGAGGTGTGGTGGGTGAAACATCCTGAGGAAAGACAGGGCCACTCCTGGTGGCGGAGTCGCACTCCCTCCCTTAAATTCCAAGAGGACCCGCTCCCCAATATGCGGCTGCTGGAAACGTTGGCAGCTGACATAGCGCTAACTAAGGGGAATGTACGAGTCGTGGCGGCTTATTACCGCCCGGGACTCGACCTCGAGGATGATATGAGCGCCCTCTTCCCCCGTGACGGGACAACCACCGTAGCCATCGGGAATTCCAATGCCAAGCACCAAGACTGGAACTCTGCAGCATCTAACCCGAGGGGTAGGTGGCTACGTCAATATGTCCTTTCAGAGGGCCTCACGGTGGTGGCTCCGACACTCCCGACGTTCTTGCCCTCAATTGACGTCCTGGATATTGCCATAGTCAGCAGCGCCCGAGCCTCTGTGGAGGTAAGGACGCTCAACAAGCTGTCGTCGGACCACCTGCAGATTTTATTACAATATGGCAACCTGCCGATGAGACTACCCCCTCTGCAGCGAAGGGACTTCGCCAGGGCTGACTGGGGAGCCTTCCGACTGCACATTGCCGGAGCGCTCCCAGCCCACCCCGAAGAGCCGGCTACCAGCCAGCGGGTGGTAGAGATGGCAACCACCATATCGGCGGTGGTGCAGCAGGCCGCCGACTTAGCCATCTCCATCAGGCTAACCCAAGGGTGGTCTCCCGCCGCTTGCCGGAACCTGTGCGGAGACTGATTACTCACCGTAATTCAGTGCGCAGGAGATGGCAGCGGCACCGCACGCCGGACTTTAAGGCACTCATTGATCGTCTTAACAGGGACGTCAAAGAGGCGGTCAGGGAAGTCAAAAGAGACGCCTGGGATGAGTACCTGGCTGAGGTCTCCTTCGCCGACAATTCCTTCTGGAGGGCCTGCAGAGGGCTCAAGGCCGCTCAAAGGCGGGACCCTCCCTTACAATCACAGAACGGTTTGGTTTGCTCTGCCAAGGAGAAGACCCAGAGTACGCCAACTACCTGAAGAACAGCTTCCAGCTAAACCCATCGAGTACTTCCTCTGCGGAAGCAGAGAGGCTGGTGGAAGAAGCCGTGGTGAACCTAAGGAGCGACAGAGGGTTTGCTCCTGTTCTCCCACGGATCACCCCCCGGGCCGTGGTGGAGGTTATGAAGGACCTCTCCACGCATCGTTCCCCTGGGGATGACAGCATCAGCAACATTTCAATAAAGCAGCTGCCGATAGCGGCCGTTGACTACCTAACGGTACTTTTTAACGGCTTCCAGAACACTGCACACTTCCCGAAGGGGTGGAAACGTGCCAAGATCATCGGCATCCCGAAAGCACACTTGTCTTTTGGTGCCGTTGATAGCTACCGGCCGATTTCCATCCTCAACGCTTTCGGGAAGATGTTCGAGCGCCTATTCCTGCCACAGCTCACCACCTGGCTGGCAGCACACAATGTCATCCCCAGTGAACAGTTTGGCATTCGCCAACGTCATTCTACGGTTCACCAACTGGCTAGATTCACCAGCTATGTTACCGATGGGTTCAACAAAAAGAACAAAACAGCGGCCGCCTTCCTGGACATAAGCAAGGCTTTTAATCGGGTGTGGCACAAAGGCCTCCTTGCGAAAATGCACTGGGCTGGCCTCCCGAGGCAGCTGATCCGGCTGAGGGACTCCTACCTGATGGAGAGGGTGTTCTGGGTCAGTTGGCAAGGGGAGCGCTTCAACCGTCGCCCTGTACGTGGGTTCGGTCCTGGGGCCAACCTTGTTTAACACCCGTACGCACGACTTCCCCCTTTAGCACGGCCCACACGTTATCGTTGGACTTATTGCGGACGACGCTGCGGTTCTCGCCCAGTCATTAAGTGAACACCAAGCCACGGTCTACCTCCAGCGAGCCCTCGACACCATCTGCAAGTGGTACCGCAAATGGAGGACAGCGGTCAATCCAGGCAATACGGTCGCTGTTATGTTCAAGGCAAGGCCCGGGCAGCAGCAACCAGCCGTTCAACTCTCTGTTCAGAGTCAGGACATTCCCTGGTCCAGCGAAGCCAAATATTTCGGCGCCACGCTGGACAGGAGCCTGACCTGGAAAAGGCATATCATGGGCCTAAAAAGCAAGATCCTGGGAGCAGTGCGCAGGCTTGGTCCCATCCTGAGTTCCAGAGAGGTGACGCTCGGAACCAGGGTGCGGCTCTACAAGTCCTGCGTACTGCCAATTATTCTATACGCTTCCCTGATCTGGTCCGGAGCAGCGTCCACGCACATCCACCAGCTCTGTGTTGCTCAGAAAACGGCCCTGAGAACTATCATCCGCGTCACCTGGAGCGATTTTATCAGGCTCAGGGAGCTTGAGACCACCACAGGTGTAGAACCATTAGAGTAGACCTTGCGCAGGAGAGCTAATGTGTTATACACAAAGTGCAGCACCCTACACCTCTCGTCCGGCTGATCTCATCCACCAGGGTCATGCCTTGGGATTGGCATAAGCGTCCTATCGCAGCAAAGGGCCCAGCTTATCAACCTCCGCCCAAGAGGTAAAGGCAGCAGTAAGCAGCTGCCAACCAAACCTGCACCTCACGCCCTGATAAAATAAGCTTGCCGTTCCAGGTTCATAGCTTAGCTGGCAACCTGGCAGAGGGAGGGGGGGGGGCACCATGCCTTCCCCTCCCCCCAACACCCGTACTGCAGGAAGTTGGGCATAGGAGGTGCCGGTGGTGTAGTGGTTAGGACGCTGGCTGCTACTAGAGGTTGCTGAGAGTAATGCGCTTATTGGGTACTTGCGTCCTTATAGCCCACTTCCTTGCACTACGCCTCGTCATGCTTTACCTCATTATCCTGTTCACCCTGATCTTGACCTTGCTTCTCTCGGACGTTGATTTATGCCAACGGATTTGCTCTTTTGTTCCTGCTTCTGCAGTTTGACCCAAATGCCCTACCACATCGACGACTCAGGCCCCATCGCAGACAACCTGACAAGACCAGGAAGTGCATCGCCATGGTGGTCAAAATTCCAGGCATCCTACCCTTTACAAGATCACTCACATACAAAACTGTCGTGTCCAGGTGGAGTACTTCAAGGGAGGATTAGCGCAGCAGACCAGCTTTAACTGCCAGAAGTTCGGGCTCTCCTCCCACGGGTGTAGGATGGTGACCCGCTGCTACAAGTGCGCGGGAAATCATCGGTCCCGCGACTGCCCCAAACCACCCACGGCACCCATGAAGTGCTGTTACAGCGGTGTTGACCATCCCTCCACATACGGGCAATGTCCTGTTTACCTGGAAACTTTGGACAAGGCGCTAGCGGCAAATTAGCGCAATGATGCGCTACAGCGCAAGGCTAACAAAGGCAGGACAGTGGTTCCGACGGCGGCAGCGAGGCGCTCAGACAAGGTGGTCCCTGGAACGAACTTTGCTTCCGCTGCCAGAGCCACTCCAACCATTGCTCTACCTAACCCGGAGTTGCAGAGGGAGTCTGAGCACGCTATCCCCAGCAGTGCCAACGCCGTACAAACGCTTAGTTCCCAGGGGGCACTCCCTCCAAGGTAGCAGTGCCTGGACAACCAAGACCGGTAACAGCATCTCTGACGACTTAAATTCTGCATTCAGCACCCAGCGGCAGTCCACCCGCTGAAACCTGGTCATTGCCTCCCCCCTTCAGATTCGCAGGACGAGGAGGTCGGGGCCACTATTGTGTCCATTACTAGGATGCTGAAGAAATACATCACTAGCCGCCAGGGATTACTCCTCTGGGCAATGCTGGAAGAGATATCCGTCAGCAAGACCAGCAATGGAGACTCTTCTTTAAGAGAGGTTGCTTCCCGTTGATGGGATGGAACGCTAACGGCATCCGTTGACATGTTGACGAGCTCCTCCTACTACTTCGCTGCCATAGGAGAGACCAATCTCTCCCCAGGATCCTCCTTCACCCTAAAAGGCTGGGATATGCTGAGGAATGACAGAGCGTCCGGCGCAGGAGGTGGCGTCTCTCTTCTCGTCCATTCAGCACTTGAGTACCCGCTCCTGGAACTGTCTCAATTAGAGGCGGTGGCCGAAGACATCCGTATGATTAGAGGGTTTTTGCGGGTGGTGGCAGCGTATTACGCCCCTGGTCGTCCGCTGGAGAAAGACGATATCTACGCCCTCTTCCCCTCTGACGGATTTCCGACGGTTGTGCTTGGCGATTTTAATGCCAAGCACTAGAGCCTTGAACTCCAGAATATCTAATAAGAGAGGGGGGGAAAATCCACCAGCTCGCCAGGGTGGCATTCTTGATTATCCTGGGGCCCACGGTCTTTACATACGTCCCAGTTCCCGACGTCTTGGATATCGCTCTCGCTTCCGGAGTCCAGGTGTCCATGGCCCCGCACACCTTGAACAAGCTGTCGTCAGACCTCCAGCCAACCCTCCTGCATTATGGCAACCTCCCGGTAAGGCTCCCACCGCTTCGGCGAAGAGACTTCGCCAAGGCGAATTGGGTAGCCTTCCGCCATTCCATCGCCTTGGCCCTCCCAAGCTATCCTGATGAGCCGATGACCAAGGAACAAGCTGATGCCATGGCAGTCAATGTTGCTGGGGTCTTACAAAACGGTAATGGAGGGGAATATCCCCTGGAAGTGCACTCCCAGGCTGATCTGCCGCCGGCTGCCGGAGCCGGTTAGGAGGCTGGTAGCATATCGCAACGGAGTACGGATAAGATGGCAACGCCACAGAACTCCGGACCTGCGCAAGCTCCTAGACGTGTCCGTGCTTCAATCCAGGATATCAATACAGACGCCAGGGAAGAACACCTGGCTGAGGTGTCCATTGCAGACAACTCCATCTGGCGGGTGTGCAGAGGGTTGCGCGCAACCCAAAGAAGGGATCCTCCTCTGAATACCACGACAGGATTACCTGCTCCCCCCCCCCCCACCAGAGAGAAGGCAGAGGAGTTTGCAAGGCATCTCAGCAGCACCTTCCAGCTAAACCCTTCCACCAACGACTCGGTCGACTCCGAAAAAGCCGTGGAATCAGCCATGGAATCAGTCATGGCCGCTATACTCACCGGTCACCGGGTCGGATCAGGAGACCCTTCCTCGGATCGGCACTCGAGAGATCGTTGCTGTGATGAGGAAACTGTCCTCACGTCGCTCTCCAGGTGATGAAGCCATCAGTGGGTTGGTTATCAAGCAGCTGCCCATCGCTGCTGTTGAGTACCTCGAGACCATTTTTAATGGCTGCCTGAAAATCGTGCACTTTCCTTAGGAGTGGAAGAAAGCGAAGATCATCGGCGTCCCCAAGGCCAACAAGGCAGCGAGTGCCACGGTGAATTACCGCCCGACTTCACTCATCAACAACTTCGGGAAAGATGTTTGAACGACTCGTTCTCCCAACCATGCAGAGGTATTTGCTGCTAGAAACGTCATCCCTCGAGAGCAGTTTGGCTTGCGCCAGCAGCACTCGACCACGCATCAGCTTTTCAGGGTCGTCGATTTCATCACCGATGGCTTCAACCTCCGGAAACGGACGGCGGCATATTTACTTTCGACAGAGTCTGGCATGAGGCGCTACTTGCCAAAATACACTGGGTTGGCTTGCCATCAGCCCTCATCCAACTCCTGGAGGATAGAAAATTCTGGGTGTTCTGAGCAGGGGGGTGATCCGGGATTCACTCGATTTGAGCGGGTGTACCCAAGGGATCGGTCCTAGGCCCAGTACTAATTAAGATCTTCACCCACGACTTCCCCAGGGATCACGGTCACCACGTCATTGCCGGACTTTACGCCGACGATGCGGCCAAGTACGTCAACGAGGTTCAGACCAACCAGCAGAGGGCCTTCGACAAAATCCACGCCTGGTACTGCAAGTGGCACATTGCAGTGAACGCCGCCAAAACTGTCGCCGTCATTTTTCGGGCACTTCCCGGACGGCAGCCGATAGCCATACTCACCCTGCAGGGTCAGGTCATCTCTTGGTCCTCCGAGGCTAAATACCTTGGTGTGACAGAGGACTGACCTGGCGCCAGTTGACCCTGGAGACCAAGGTCAGATTATACAGGTCCTGCGGACTGCCATCCTCTCCCATCTGGTCTGGAGCGGCGAAAACTCATATAAAAAATATCACCGTAGTGCAGAACAATGCACTACGGACGATGCTCAGGGTCACCTGGCGGAACTTCGTGCGAATCGCGGAGCTCCATATGGCTACCGGCGTCGAACTGCTTGAACGCGACCTCGAAGAGAGGGCCAGGGCATTCTTCGAAAAGTCTTCCAGATCGCCCCACGTTCTGATCAACAGGCTCTCTCAGATGAGAGTGATGCCCTGGGACTGATTTAATCGCCCAGTGACCTCCATGGGTCAGGAGATTTCCCCACTGCCCAAGAGGTATAGACACGCATGAAAAAGCTGTCGAACATTTAAATAAGTCCTCACACCCTGACCATGTATCCTTCAAAACCAGCAGGCTTATAGCTAAGCTGGCAGACTGGCTAGAAGTGGCCATGCCACTACCATCACCCTCTACGCAGACGCTGCTACTTGCCCGATGTTTGAAAAGGTCATCGGGTATGAATTCTGCACGAGTAGGATTTTTCTCAAGGTCGCCCGGCCCCCTGTCATGTGGTTTCAGGAGACTGCGCAAATTCAGCTGTTCCGTCCTTCGGAAGGGACGTTTACAATCATGGAACGGTTTGGTTTGCTCTGCCAAGAAGAAGGCCAAATAGTACACCAACTACAGGGAGAACAGCTTTCAGCTGAACCCATCGAGTCCTTCCTCTGCGGAGGCAGAGAGGCTGGTGGAAGAAGCCGTGGTGAAACATAGGAGCGGTTCTCCCTCGGATCAACGCCCCGGGCCGTGGTGAAGGTGATGAAGGGCCTCTCCACGCATGGCTACCCTGAAAATGATTGCATCAGCAGCTGCCGATAGCGGCCGTTGACTACCTAACGGCTGCCAGATTACTGCGCACTTCCCGAAGGAGTGGAAACGTGCCAAGATAATCGGCATCCCGATGGCAAACTTGTCTTTGGGTGCCGTTGATAGCTACCGGCTGATTTCCCTTCTCAACACTTTCCTCTTCCTGCCACAGTTTACCACCTGGCTGGCAGCAAACATTGTCATCCCCAGTAAACAGTTTGGCTTTCGCCAGCGTCATTCTACGGAGGAGGAATAGGAGGAGGATAGAAGAAAGTGAATGATGAGAGGAGGAATAGGAGTATAGAGGAAAGTGGATGATGAGAGGAGGATAGAGGAAATTGGATGATGAGAGGAGGATATTGGAAAGTGGATGATGAGAGGAGGATAGAGGAAAGTGGAATAATGAGAGGAGAAGGATAGGAGGATATAGGAAAGTAGATGATGAGAGAACGAATAGGAGGAGAATAGAGGAAAGTGGAAATAAGAGGCAGAAGGGACAAGGATGATAGAGCAAATTGGAAAATGAGAGGCAGAAGAGAGGAGGAATAGGATAAAATAGAGGAATGGAAAAAATGGGAGTGGGAGAAGTAGGTCAGAGAAAAATTAAAATTGCGGAGTAGAGGAGAGTAAAGATAAATTTGAGGGAAAAGAGAGGTGTAATCAATAGATTAAGTAAGAAAATACATGAATTGTGAATATAGACGGCGCAAGAAAAATTTTTGAGAACAATAAAAATGACAGGAGAAGGAAGGTTAAAATATTGAAATGTAGAAGATGGAAGAAAAATGTAGGAAGTGAAGATAATAAATAGAAATCTATGAAAGAAGGAATAAAATATTTTTAAACAGCGGAAATATCTGGAAGAGATGGCAGATAAAAAAGGAAGAATTAAAATTGTATGTATACGAGAGAAATAAAAAGGAGGAAGACGAGAGAAGAAAAATATATGGATGAATGAAGATTAAAACGTGAAAGATGAGAGAAGAACGAGGTGACGTAAACAGTGAATATGTGATAAGAAAAAAAAAGAACAAAAAATATTAGATGAGAATAAAATATGAAGAACGGTGCATAAAAAGGACGATGAGAGAAGAATAGAGTGAATATAAAAAATTTGGAAGAGGAAATATGAAAAAAAAACTTTTAAGAGCGGTGAATGAACAAGAACTAAGAGGGGAATAGAAAAGATAAGGGAAGAAAGCACACGAAAAAAGAATCGAGATGAAAGGAGGAAGAGAAATGTTTACTGGAAGACGTGAAATGATAGAAAAGGAAAATTAAGAAAATAGATGAAAGTGGAGCAGAAAAAAGGAAAGATGAATAAAATGACTTAAGAAATCAAAAAAAGCGAAGAAAAAAGGTAAAATAGTAGAAAAAATATAGAGAAATGAGTGGAAACGAGAAGAGAGATGAAAGGGTATGTGACGGGAGTGGAAAGAAAAAAATGTAGGTGAAGAGAGCTGCATTCAGAAAAAGAAGAAGTAGACAAATGAGAGAGATGTAGAAATTATAGAAGAGAGAAGAATAATAATGAGAAATTAATGAAGGGTAGAGAGAACAAATAATTAATGATTGGATATATGAGAGAGAAGAGCTAATCTTTCATTTAGCTACTTGTTATTCTACAAATATCATAATTTATTATAGATAGTAATTGTTATATGTAATATACAATTAGTATATGTAAACAAAGTTACAATTTTGTGAGAAAAGTAACAAAAACCCACTATAAGAAAACACCCATATATGTAGAAGGGTGAGGTGAGAAACCTGCTAATTTTCATTAAACGGATCATCATAAGATGCAATAGAATATATAAGATAACCATACATAAAATGCATGTAATAAAACTACAGACGAAAAAAAAATGTATAAGAAATAGAACAAATAAATTCTCAACAGTATTATACCCGCAAAAGAAAATTAAACCTGCGGAATCTACATAAATAGTCTGATTTAATCAATAAATAAATAAAGTTAAATGAATAGTAATTACAGCAAATGTAAATTTGAATACATTTAGGAAGGTATACTGATCCCAAAAACTTGTATAGAAAAAAATGAAATCATGTCTATTCCGGACCAACGGCGGGTTAAGACATGGGAACTTAGAAAGAGTATGGGATAACGAATGAAGTGTGGCTGTCTGAAATGACAAATGCCGATTTTCTAATTTGTTTTGAAGGTTTGGCGCAAAAATATATTAAATTTGAGTGTTACAAAACACATTTAAAAATTAGTAGTCAAAAATCAACACTTATCGATAATCCTTTTTATCAACATTTATCGATTTAAATTGAACCTTGCCAAGCCTACATATAAGCTATAACTCTCACTTTTTCAGTCAAGGACTACACGGTCACTTCCCCTCCATACCACTCCTCTCTATGCCTCTCTCTGAAGGCTGCCCGTACCTGCTTGAGGGAAAGTGACCCGAAAATATTCCCTCATTTCCTTCGTCGGCTCGGTGGCGATGTGCGTTTAGTGCCTGCCCCCCAATACCGAGGAAGCGGGTTCAATCCCAACCGGTGAAACCGTGCGCTCACAAGAGCTAGGCTGAAAAAAATTCCCGTCGAGAACAGTGTGTTTACAGCCGCCCAGTGGACGGGAGTCTTTTTTCAGTCTATCGGTTTCACCGGTTTGGATCGCCCGCTTCTGTATTGGTTGGGCTGTCACTAAGCCCACGCGCCGCCGTAGTCGGCCTCTGTGGCGGGTTTTGCAACCTTTTAGGGAGTATTTAACTTCGAAATGCTTGGCGCGGAGTTCGATCGATGGATAGATCCCGAAAGAACTTCGCCCTTGTTATCGACCAGAGTAAAAGCTTTCGATCCTATTTAACACTTTGACGAAGTTTTTTACGCAACTGAAAAATTTTTAATATAATTTTTCTATCAAATCGACATGATTTTTATGAAATAAGAGTGTTTTATTTAGAATTTCTTTAGGATTCTCATATTACCGTCGTCTTCCAAACATCTACACTATATATTTACTGAACATTAATTATATCTGTTTCTTTGTAAGCATGTACGCACGCATCAACGGTCATACGAGTCTTTATCAAGGAAACATCACTATGTTTGTAAACATCCTTACAATACAAAACAGAAGTGATGACATTTATGAATTGAAGAAAAACATGGAGTGGACACTACATTACTCTGTAACGTAGCAGAGATTTGTTTTTTTAGATTATCATAAAAGTTACATTTATTACACAGAGGAAATTTAACATTAATAGGAAAGCAAGTGGTGAGAAATTAAGAATAGGCACATGGAATGTTAGGACTATGAATTCAGGGGGTAAACTAGAGAACATAAAAAGGGAAATGAGAAGGAATAATGTAGGTATAGTAGGTCTTAGTGAAGTTCGGTGGGAAGGAGAAGGCGAAATAAATTCAGACGAATTTAAGATTATTTACTCAGGAGGGGAGAAAAAGGAAAGGGGAGTGGGGATTATAATGAGAAAAGAGATAGCTGAAAGAATTAGCAAGGTAGTGACAGTTAATGATAGATTAATAGCCGTAAAACTTCAGATGGAGCCAGTGGAAATGCTTATAATTCAAGTGTATATGCCAACGACTAATGCTGGCGACGACGAAGTAGATGAAATGTATGAACAGATTATGGAGATATTGGAGGAGGAGGGAAAAGGAAGGATCACCACCATAGTAATGGGAGATTGGAACAGTGTAGTCGGAGAGGGACAGGAAGATAACATAGTGGGAAAATATGGACTAGGGAAGAGAAATGAAAGAGGGGATAAACTTGTGGAATTCTGCCATAGAAATAGATTAATTGTAACTAATACATGGTTTAAGCATCACCAGCGAAGACTTTACACATGGAGAAGCCCAGGAGACCAGAGACGATACCAGATAGATTACATACTAGTCAATGAAAGATTTAGAAATAGCATTAAAAATGTGAAAACACTACCAGGGGCAGATATCGATTCTGACCACAACCTTTTGGTGGCAAATATACAATGTAGACTGAAGATCGTTAAGAGAAACGTAAGAGTTAACAAGAAATGGAACTTAGAGGAACTCCTTAAAAACAAGGAGGCTATCATGACTGAGCTGGAGGAAAGGTTGGGGGAGAGAGATGAAGAAAATAGGAAGAATGTAGATGAGGAGTGGAGATACATCCATAGCAACATTAAAGATGTAATGGAAAAGAAGGTAGGAAAGATAACGGGTGAAAGAAACAAAAAACCCTGGATCACAGCAGCCATGCTGCAAAAAATGGAAGAGCGGAGAAAGTGGAAGAACATAAACACTGAAGAAGGCCAACGAAAGTACAAGGAGTTAAATAATGCTTTAAGAAGGGAAACAGATAAAGCCAGAGAACAGTGGATAAATGAGAAATGCGAGGAGATTGTCGAATGTGAAAGAATTTGTAGAACAGACCTCATGTATAGCAAAGCAAGGGAACTATTCAAGAAAAAAGCAAGAAAGATAGGACGTAAAGGAATCATGAACAAAAGTGGTAAAATAGTATCGGAGCCAGACAATGTAAAGAATGTCTGGAAAGAATACATTGAGGTTCTGTATGACAAAGAAGGAAAGCCAAGAAATATTGAATTAAATGAAAAAGAGGATGTGGAAGAAGATCAGCTAGGACCAAGTATTCTCGAGTCTGAAGTTAAAAGAGCAATTGATGACATGAAAAGAAGAAAGGCAGTTGGGAGTGATGATATACCCGTGGACGTTCTTAAGGTTTTGGGGTCTAAAGCAGTTAAGCAACTCACAAAATTTTTTAACCAAGTATATGATACTGGCGTATGGCCTGAAGATTTTTTAGATGTTGTGATGGTACCACTGGAGAAAAAGAACAATGCAAAATGTTGTAAGGATTACAGAACTATTAGTTTAATTTCTCATACAGCTAAAGTTCTAACCAGAATAATAACCAAAAGAATTGAATGTAAAATAGAAAAGGAGCTGCAAGATAATCAGTTTGGTTTTAGAAGAGGAAGGGGGACTAGAGATGCTATAGGATGTATGAGGATCATGATAGAAAGAGCGCTAGAAGTCAATAAAGATATGTATTTTTGTTTTGTAGATTGGGAGAAAGCTTTTGACCGAGTGAAATGGGATAAGATGCTGGGTATTTTAAACAAAATAGGAATAGATTGGAAAGATAAAAGACTGCTTAAAAACCTTTACTTTGATCAAAAGATTAGAGTCAGGGTTGAAGGAGAAGAAACAGAAAGTACTTCAATAGGGAGGGGAGTGAGGCAGGGTTGTCCTATTTCACCAGCGATATTTAATATGTATGCAGAAACAATAACAGAAGAAGCGTTGATGGAAGAGAAAGGATTTAAGATAGGAGGTGAAAGTATTACCACCATTAAATACGCAGATGATCAGGGCTTAATAGCAGAAGGCGAGAAAGAGCTTCAGAGGATGACAGACAGACTAGCTGAGGTTGGCCAACAATATGGAATGAAGATCAATACAGAAAAAACGAAAGTCATGGTGGTTTCAAAGGAACATAAAGAATTAAATATAATGGTAAATGGCCAAAAATTGGAACAAGTAAGTAGTTTCAAATATCTCGGAAGTATTTTAGCACAGGATGGAAGTAGTACACAGGACATCAGAAGTAGGATTGCAATGGCAAAAGCAGCATTTAACGAGAAGAAGGAGCTTCTCACAAGCAAGAAAATAAATCTAGAAACAAGGAAGAAATTAGCAAAATGCTACATATGGAGCATAGCTCTTTATGGTGCAGAGACGTGGACGATAAGGAGAAAGGAGGAAAAATATTTAGAAAGTTTTGAGATGTGGGTATGGAGAAGAATGATGAAAGTGAAATGGACAGAGAGGAAGAGAAACGAAGAAGTATTAGAAATGGTGGGAGAAGATAGGATGCTAATAAAAACAATCAGGAAAAGAAAAGCAAATTGGATAGGGCACATATTGAGAAGACAGTGTTTACAAAGGACGATCTTAGAAGGAAAAATTAGTGGAAAAAGAGGAAGAGGGAGAAAAAGAATAGGAATATTAGATAATATAAAGCAGGGATATACTACTTATAGAGGTATAAAAGAGGCTTCTTGGGAGAGAGAGAAATGGAGGCAGCGATTCAGTTAAAACCTGTCTTCGGACAGAAGCATGATGATGATGACATTTATTATTCCATACACTGAGATTTCGTTTTAGGCGTCCATTACAAAAAGTAAAAAAAGAACGCCTTATGGTCCGGCATATTTCATCTGCGAAACTACTGGGTGGATAAACATAACGGCAAAGAAGTTGCCTAATTAGGAGTGCCACCTTAATAGCGACAAAAAACTCAACTTTTAAAAAAATATTAATTCAAACAAAATTTGTATAACTAGTCAAGCAGAATGTTTCTGTTTATGGAATGTTTAACCTATTTTAAGAAAATCATACCAGTGAGTCCTAATTCACTTCGAAATTTTGAAATTTGCCAGTTTTTTCATTGCTGAATTGCTGATTACTTCTATTTTCTTTACGTATACACAGCGTCTATAAGTGAAAATAAACGGGTTATTTACGACGGATTGATTCGAGTTAGATATGTTTTATGGCATAAATCGAAAAGAATGTAGGCACGCATCGTTTCTTGTTCTTCTTTTCAATTGCGCCAAATTCATTAGATTGGTTTTCACATCTCAAAGATTCAAGACTCCGACGAACCCTTAGTGATATTAAACTACCATTTAATTAGTCGATGCTCACGCACACGACACAATGCACACTACAATATTCCGCGTTGTACGCTGTCAATGTCCATGTCACCACAGGAGAACTTGAAAAATATCGTTGCCAACGTACGGCACGATCACTGTATGTCGCCGGACGCCACTGCGCCGGATACGTGCAAATGCAGACATTGGCCAAAATGAACGTCACGGCGCCGTCACGGACGGCACTGATACGGGACGGACACGGCACCGTGAGGTGTAAATCGACCTTAAACTTCAGACTACCAATAGGGGTAACGAGATTTCCCCAGGCGCTAATTTTTTTGTTTCCCTTAAATAAATTTGTGATTTTTATCCTCCTATGTAATTGTTCTGTAATGTATAAACAGCATAATTACGTTGAAAAACAATGTAATTAATAATTTCTGAGAAATATCGAAAATTATCTTGGAGAACCCAGCTACCACATTGGGTATTATTAAGAACACTATTACTTATCGAAGAAAATAAAAAATTCAAGCTTAAAGAGCCTGAAATAGCATTATATATATTTTTGCCTTTTTATAAGCCTATTGTTATCATCTAAATTCCGTACTTGCTATTACAGATAAATGGCAGGTGTTGAATCTACAGAATTTCTATCGTATGGAACAACAGAAAAATAGTAAACTGTAATTTGGAATTATTACATTACATTATACATAACATATAATATATAAAAATGACTTCGTCGTCGGCGGGTGGGAAAGCGGAACTCTAATGCTATTTTTAACAAACTCCGAGTAACTAGAAGATTAACATTTGGTTCGATTCTTAAGGTAAAAGCCATTTAGGAAAAAAATTCCAAAATCGACCCGGCTTAGATTCCTGAGAATGATTTCCATTCCCCATAAGATAACATGAAAAAATCGATATTTCGACCTGCAAGCTAATTTTCTTTTGCTTACTAAAATTCAAATATTTGACCTTCGATCACCGGACTAGAACTGCATTAAAGAACAATAAAAAGAGTCTCCTATTCTTATCGTCTTTTATTGCGATCGAATCAATAGCATATTTTGAAAAAATGTAGTGTTTATAAGAAGTCGCCTTGCCAACCTATGGCATTGTTGAACTCAAAATCATATTACTCTCACATATGAATGGAGAGGAGGAGAGGAAGAAATGTAGGAGAAGGGAGAGAGAAATTGAAGGGAATGAGGAATGGATGGGGAGGAAAGGAGGGGAATGGAGTAAGAAATTTAGGGGAAGAAAGTAAGGAATTGAGGGGAATGGAGGAGTAGGAAGAGAGGAAATAAGAGGGAAATGGAGTAAACGGGAGTAAAGAATTGAGAGGAAGGAAAAAAGGAATGGAGGGAAAGGAAGACAAGAATAGATGGGGAGGTAAAGGGAGGGTGGAAAGTAGAGAAAGGGAAGCAGTGGAGGGGAAGAAAGTGGAAGTGAGGAATGTGGGGAGGGGAGGAGGGAAAATCAATTTGAAGATGTGATAGAAACAACCAAGGAAAGCAAGTAGACGGTGCTACCATCTGGTTTAATAGTTGATTATTAAGTTCGATATCTATCAATTACATTTTTTTCTGTATTATGGACAATTTATTCGAGACAAGTTAACAAATGTCAACTTTTCAGTAGATCGAATACTAATACCATAAATTGGAGCTTTAGTTACTACAATATTAAAAACAGGTGTTGTAACGTGCGCGAACGGGTCCCCACTTTAAAGGCCCGCTGTGGCGGTTTGCATGGGTTCCTCCCCCATCACGGCAAGTATATAACGGGCGAGTTCGCGAGGCCGAGGGCTCATTCTTATCCTTCTCGTGTACCGACAATGTCGGGTCAACTGAGCGGTCCGCAGAGTGAGAATACACTGGGTCGTAGGGAGATCGTGTGGCGTGGAGTGCGTGGTTGGATTCCTCGCGGGGTGGGCTGACGTTTGGCGGGCCTCGGTTTATTTTTCCAACTTTTCCCTCCTCCTTCCTGTCATTCCCCTACACAATTTCCTATTCGTTACCTTCCCTCTCACCCGTCTGGGATTTCCGGTGATGAGAACGAAGGGCGTACCGCCTAGGTAATCTGAGGAAATCACAAATATCTTTTTCTATGCTTTCCCTCGTAATCTCTCCCGTTCCGAGCACAAGCGGAACTTTCCCTTTACCTGTGCTGGCGCCCAACTGTTCTCTCTCGAATGCGAACCACGGTCAATCTATGCAAGGAAGTGACGTTACAGTGCAATAAAACGATTTCGCGGTCCTTGAAACTGTTTACCAGGGGTATGAAACTCTTATGGGAGAATAGATTCCCAGCTTTTACAGGTAGTTCACTATGATAAGGAGTCCGCTAAAGGCGCTGCAGTCGCAGCAAGCTCTATCTCTCTATCTCCCTCTATTTTATTTCTATACCACATCACCAGAGCGCTACATGTTCCTTGTGTATTATAGCGGAACAGCGGCCATTTTATTTGATATAAGTTTGGCATTGCTAATTGAGCGGTTGACAATTATTCTGATTTTGTCAAGTAGATATAAAGTAGATATGCATTCATCACTGTTTAAGAAAACGTGACGGAACGAATTTGTTTTGATCACCAATCAACAGGTAAGTCTTAAAAATAGCATATAGTTTTGAAAAAAATTCTAACGAAATAGTTCTCTGAAGTGTTATGTGAATGCGTTTTGTGAGAATGCTTTTATATTTTTGTAACAGATACCTGCACTAGATAGATCTCCTAGGAAGGTAGGAAAGAAATTTCTCTAGTTTTTTTTGTGTGCGAGAAGCATTTTGGGAGGAAATGTTTCTCATTATTAGGTGTTAAGCCTCGCTTACTTCACCTAGCTGTGCCATTCATTGCCCTAGCCGTGAATATGGTAAGTGTCCGTTCACAAAATAAACCGTAATTTTAGATTGAGTAATTGAAATTTCTGTTTAAACCTCTCGCGGTTATCAGTAGATTATAGTGAGTTTGGAAGTTAAACTGCAACATAGACGCCAGGGGATAGAATTGTGCTTGTAATAGAATGAAATAAGTATACCATAATGGCGTCTCATTGTTTTAATTTGAAATATTTTGAATTTACAGAAATTGTTAACTTGATTATTTCTTGTTTCTCATTATGCAGTTCTTTGTAATCCTTGACTTTAAGATAATTCTTTGTTTCAAAACGAATTTAGAAATACATATACATTTTTCGATCGAGAAATTGAAATTTCCATATCAAAAGTTTTCCTTGTTATTTGATGAATATATATATATATATCTTAAATGGGCTTACTGTAACTGCTGCAAATACATAAACGTCAACAAATACAACTGTGCTTAGAAAAAATTATAAATAAAGTGGACATTTTCTAGTGCAATGTGATGTGTTTCATTTTACAAATGGTAATGTGATCTTCATAGAAAAATTGTTTTTGAACCGCAATGGTCCGCAAGCGCATTTGCCTTATTTTTCATTTATTGCGACATTTGAAGCATGCCGATCGCCTTCTGCATCAATTTCATTAGGTTTAAAATGTTTAATGATTGACATTCTTAGAAATTCATTTTCATTCCTTTTACAGGTGCAATAGAAAGAGAATGTGTTCCAGGCCGAAGAAAATACTTTACAATAGATTTTTGATTGATCGACAAATTCATTCTTGACGTGAAATTTGGACGTTTTTCGTAGTCCACGTGAATTTACTTTATATATATTCCATGCATAATAGATATTAACGTTATAAAATTCTGTCACAATAATCCATTTTTATATCTTTATTGTATAATATTTATGTACAAATACCTCATAGTTATGTAATATGATAATGATTTTTACTCTCGCAATGTGTGATGTACGGTAATAAATATGATTTCTTATATACAGTTCTTTCATTTAAGTCCATTTCTTCTGCCCATGCAATTTATAATTGCTACGATTATCTTATCAAAACGTGAGAGGAAGGGGGTGAGCGACATCCTGTGATGACGTCACGCTAGCCTTCGTTAACACGTATTTCAAAATTTTCCCGTTGACCCATCTATTGTCGCCTTCCATGGAAAACCTGGGAATCGTTTTATAGCATTAAGTTTCCGGTATTTCCATAGGGGTAGTAGTCTTTGCGGTTTACTATTAAGAGGAGCAAAAGTAATTTCATTGAAAATATGACTACGTTGAAGAGACATCGCACGTGTAGGAACTTGTCAAGGACTGTATACATAAGGAAGAGAGGAACAAAGTGTAAAAAGGAAGTACGAAAGGAAGAGGAGAAGAAATCGAACCTGAAGGAGAACACGGCTGAGGACTAGTAAATATTAAGGATGGAAGGGAGGAGAATGAGTAAAGAATAAAAAGATGAAGATTGAGAAAGGGAATGGGGGAGGATTAGGAAGAGAGAAAAAGGCTTCTCTGGTTGGCTTGAAGGAGCCAGGATTAGTTTTCTCTTTCTCCCATCAAGTGTTCGCTGGTTGTTAAGATCATCTTGTATTCTTTCCATTTAGGTATATTTGGTGTATAGCCGGAGGGAGGTAGGAGGAGGAGAGGGTTGGGGAGATAGATAGAGAAAGAGGGACAGGCAGGGAATGGGGTGGGGTTGGAGGAGGTGGGGGGAGTAGTGGTGGGATTAAGAGTAACAGGTGGTTTGGAGACCCCTCCCCATAGAATTTTCTTTTTTCCTTTTGTCGAAGTGAGCGAGAAAGAGAATTTTTCAGGGCAAATAGTGTTGGTCTTTCCATAAGCAGCGCCCACCTCTAGGATATATGTGCGTAATGTAGAATTAAAGGTGTTTTATTATATAGAAGAACTTTTACTTTTCAATTCGAAAAAAAGACGCGGTAAATATTTTAGCGAGTGTTTTGTTTTCGATACGAGTAAGCCGTGTAATTCAGCTACGCTTCGAGCATCGATATGAGATAAGAATTGATTTGTGCCTCAAGCGTGTGGTAGTCTAATATATTCCTGCATATTCAAAACCAAAGAACTCAAAACTTTTACAGCTTGGAGTAAGATCTTCAACAAAAAACCCTAAACAACATTAATGTGATTATCTTCGAATGCAATCAAAATAGACCGCGCAAATTCAGTAAATTCCTCGTAGTACCACGATACACATATCATAGAAGTCGTTTTAACATTTAGGTAGGTAGTTAGAGCCTTTTAAAAATAAGTTATAAATTTAAGTTTGTAATTGCAAATACATATTTCTTTCTATTTCCGTAGGCAATTTTTGGCATAATATTTTATGAAATTCGGTGGATATTTTCACAAAATGATTGCAAAAAATGTAAATTTTGATATGGATTAGATCGGGGACGAACGGATATGCTATTATATGAAATAAGATTTGCGAATATTATACTTTTAAAAGTTTCATTAAAAAGCAAGAGTTATTACTGTTGAACCTTATGATAATGTGTTGCGATAATGGATCGTGCATTTGAGACAAAGGAACTATCACAGATGGAATATAACAAACCAGTCTCTCGTATCCAATATAATTAATTGAGCAAAAACACAAAATTTACCTGCGTCTCTCGGTCGCTCAATAATTCTAAGAAAAGATTTCTGACCAAAATATTATGTTAAGAACCCTAACTCATTAATATTCCTATTATTTTTGTGAACCGCACAAAAGCAATCAAGTATTCCCTGGAAGTGTCAAACGAAATACGTCCAGGCGAAAGGGATAGAAAACGGCGCTAAGGCGAAAAGGAAGAAAAAGAGAGAGGAAAAGGTGAATTTGATTTAGATGGAGTGAAAGTACGGAATAAGAAGTGTGGGAGAGAAGAGGACAAATGGAGGTGAAGTGAAAGTTCATGTGTTCCGAAATTGAGTTTCTAAGGAATTACGGGGAGTAAAATGGGTAACGCAAACTCTTGGAATGCGAAGGAATTTTAAATTATGCCAAAAAGAGCCGTACGCAACAAAAGGGCTGAGTAATCAAGTAGTCCTGAAAAGTGATGAATGATAAATTTCCTCACTTTGATCAGAACTTATACCATAGTTATCGTGTTATAATGCCTTTATGTGATAGGGTTTTTGCCCCTTGAATGGTTACCCGCGTAATTATAACAGTTAAAAAAACACACTCTTAGTTGTGCGTGTGACGTCATTTTAAAATTACCCATAATCAGAGATAGTACAATCCGGATCAAAATAAAATTGGCGGATAAAACAAAGGAATGCCGGAACATGCATTACTAAACTCTTATATTGCCCGAATGGAAATATAACTAGAGAGCAAAATAAAATTATAGGCGTTGAATGATCTGATGATTTCCCGGCGAATATATGTAATGAAATGTTCTCGGATTTCCAACCAGGTGAAAATGGTATCTTCCGATCTTTCGACGCCTTTCTCTTGCGCCGGTGTACATAAAATCTTATGCTCGTGCGGTAAGTAGTACATAGGACAAATAGTACGGACAATAGAGACCAGAATAAAAGATAACTCAGGATGCATCCGTCTTAACCAGCCCGAAAAGTCAGCGATTGCACATCAATTTCACAGACGCCAAAGTGGTCGCAAAGGCAAGTGGCTTTTTGGAGAGGATGGTGAAGGAAGCCGTTGAGATCACGCTGCACAAGAACACCCTCGGTGGGGATATAAGCACGGACGGACAAACGATACGGCACTCAGTTTCCTGAAGATTGCGCAAGAGAAAGACGCCAAAACGTCGGAAGATACCAATTTTCACCTGGCTAGAAACCCGAGAACATTTCATTGAAAAGTTATAGGTCCTTCAGTTTTTTTGAATAATCATTTCATACGTACGTAGCAATGAGTAAAATATTGAATCATTTTTATTGCAGATTTCATTCTTACAAAAGCCAAATATCACTGAAAGAAGAATGTTGAAAAAGAAGGCTTGAACTGAGACACATGCACCATAACTACAACAAGAGTTGACGTTAAAGATCAAGAAGAATGTAAGGATTATAATCAGTTATTTGTACATAGGGGTGATTATCGAGAGGACCAGTGTCTTGGTTTGGATGGTTGACGTTCCGTATCCCTTGCCGCAGTCAACTTAGATAAATGTGTTGCGATCGCCTACTTTCCCTGAGCGGTATTCATAAGATTTTTGCGTGGTCTAATTTCTGAAAGTACCATTGTTTCGTTCACATTTACTGTGCTGTGTTCGGCTACTGCTGGCATATCTGGTTGATCGAAATTAATACACCTTTTTTCCTCTATTCAATTTTTATTGTTGTATTGTCATGGTGAGATAAAATTTTAGATTGATAGAAAAAATGTCTTCTCAATCAAATAAAAAAATTATCGTTTGCAAGGATTGGCTTTAAATTTTTTTACTATTTCAAGTAAATAATGTATGGAATTTTCAATTAAAAAATCACTCCAGAAGTTTAAAAAATATTGCTGGCATTGTTACTAATGAATTCAAAAAATCATCACAGACATTAAAAATCTGATGTGGCCACAACATGACTTTCTCCATATCTGTAATATTTCTAAAATTTCCAAATAGGTTAGATAATAAATATTTTAAGAAACTGCGAGTAAATTTTACACAACAAAAAACAGAAATAAACACAAACCATAACGTTCTAATATTATATATAGCCACAAAGCTCCAACAATTCAGAAAAGAAAAAGGAGCTTTACTAAGACGTAACTAAGCGTCAATTGCTAACAATAGTCTTTGGTAGGTGGCGTGGTGGTGGCTGCTAAAAATATATATCTCTTAAACAATACATTATATGGAAAAATGTTACAAACGAAGGTTGTAGAAAATAAAAGTTCCTACAACGTTTATTCTATTGCATTTTGACATTATCAAATATTAAAGCAAATATTTCAAAATAACGAATAAGTAACAAAAGTAAACACCCACTTCCGGTTGACCGATTTTTGGCAAAAACTAATCAGTTCTTCTGGCATTTATAAAAATGTTAAATATAAAATTTCCGGTTTGCCTGATTAATAGATTTTGAGTTAGAGTACCCACAAAAGCTATCACTTACAAACACTAACACACACAGACATCATCGAGAAAATGGTGAAAATGTGTTGAGGGGACCTTAAAACTTGTATTTTCATTGAAATCTCAGTCATTTGTTCATGAAAACAATACTTTCCCCTGTACTACGTATGGAGAAAGTAAAAAGAAATTTAAGAATGAGATTATTTTTTAACTTTCCAAAAGATTATTGTTTTTCCCCATTTTTTTAATTTGTATTGATGCGGAACAAGTAAACCAGTGGTGAGCAGGCAATTATAAGTGGCGGGCCGCATTTGCGGTTGCAAATTCCTCATCGGACCGCATTGTGAGATGTCCACGCCTCGGCGTGCAAAATTAGGTTATAAATGTTATTTTAATTGGAGAGTATCATATCAGTGAAAATCTCATCAGAATGAAATTTTTAGAACTAACATTTCAATATGAACTGTTCAATTGTCGTAATTCGAATGTATATGACACGAATTTTTTTAAATCTCTCTTTAGTCATAGCTTTTCGGTGCGCACAAAACGCTCTCTATGGCCAACGTAAAAGCAACAATGAAAAAGGCACGGGAAAACAAAATGATCCAAACGGAACTTATGATCCCTAATTTCCACATAATTATTTCAAATTAAATGAATGTTAATTAGCACCAAACAGATTGGCTGTATTAATAATCTCTTAGTCGTTAGCTATCAATGCTATAAAAACAAAGACTAATCTAAATTGTAACGATTTAATATTAAAAAATATTACAAACTCATTCAAACGGAAAATTTAATTGATCACGCGTATTTGAGTAGCCAAAAAAAATGTAACCAAACGGAACTTATGATGCCTACTTTCCATCATTTATTTTATACTGATATTGGCTTTAATAGCTTTAAAGTCACCGCAGATTTGTAGGTCTTTGTGTTACCAATTTTCATAATTTAGCGTTATAAAATGCAACGGAATATAAAATTGATCACGAAAAAATTACGCGTGTACGTTATAGAAATACAGAATCTGAGTCCAACAATAGTTATTGCTATGGCAGCACTCTCGTAATGAGTGATAAAAACAGCAAAATCGCCAGTATTTACGCGAAATTCTAAGAAATACAAACGATAAACAAAATTCCAAGATAAAAATTAGAATATTCATTTCTTTCCTCAGAGAATAGTACAAAACTCGGCCCATGTAGCAAGTGATTTCCACCAGGTTTCATGAAAATTTGTCTATTAGTTCAAAAGTTAATAGGGTTGACGGACAGACAGACACAACGACAAAACTATAAGCTTATTTCCATACTGAAAAGTATGCTAAAAATACGGCGTGTACTAAACTATGCCAAATCCGAGCCCAAAAATAGGCTTTGCAATGGCAACACTCGAAATGAATGATGAAAACTGCATAAACGCCAGTATTTTCGCAAAATTCGAATAAATACGATCGAATAGCAACATTCTACGATAAAAATTAAAATATCTATTCCCTTTGTTAGTAAATAATACAATACCCTCTCCGATATTACAATTCTAAGATATTTTAATGTGCAAGAGAAAATTACCCTGCACTATGGATTTTAGATTTCTCACGTAAATGAAATGGGAAAGATAGTTCCTGGAATCGAACCCGGGACTTTTATTCTTCACAACAAATACTATCCTCGAGAGCTCGGCCCTAGCATCAAAAAATTTCCACCATGTGGCATGAAAATCGGTCCCTTAGTTCAATAGATAATAGGGGGACAGACAGACATTCAGACAACGATGGAACTACATTTCCATTCTGGAAAGTAAGCTATAAATGGGAAGAAATATAAATGTAGATTAAAAGCAATTACTTAGTTTGGACCCCGTTGTGGCTTGATAGTGGAGACCTTAGTTTAAATAATATATATTTTTTAAACAGTAAAAATTTATCAGGAACATTAGTAATCATAATAATGTCGTTATAAATACGGCACTGGTGTCTATATTTATATATGTGAAAACTTCATAGAGCAGCATAATGTACCGCAAAAATTAATTCGAGAAAAAGAGATACGGCGAGGAGGCGAATGAGACACGGGCAAAGAATGAAATTAAAATTAATGGGGCAGAATGAGGAGGGAAAGATAATGCAAAACTGGAGAGAAACGGTGGAAATGGAGGAACGGTGAGAAAGGGGAATGTAATAAGGTGAGAGATGAGAATGAATATGAACTCGCCAAGGGAGAGAATGAGAAAAATGGAGAGGGAATGGAGGAGGGAGAATAGGAGGAAATGAGAGAGAATGGGAGGAAGAGGGAAGTTGAGGATTGTCATTATTTCCTCCAACCTTGCACTTTACCTCTTCACCGCACCCTGGATTGATTGAATCTGGCCAGCCGCTCGCAGTGGGCGGCGGCAATTGAGGGATACTTTTGGAGTGTACGAGCGAGAGAGAGTGGAGTGGAAAGAGGTTTGCGAGAGGAAAAAAGAATGGAAGCAAGCAAGAGAGAGAGGAAATGACGCACAAGGGCGAAGATCTAATTAAAGCTTTATCTCCTTATATATTCTCGGCCGAGTTCGTCAGACGAAAAAAAATTTAAACCTTCTTTCGATCCACAATTCTCAGAGATATAGGTGATTTAAATAAACAAATCGTTACACTTTTCCGAGTTTTGTCCTATTAAACGAGCATTGAAAAATTACCGAACCATAGACACTTAATTTCTGCTTCAGTCGAAACAATAATAATTGAAGTTGAAGAATATCAATCGTCTCTGCTACTAAATTTCATTTTTCTCTGAGTTTCTAGGCAAGTTAAAATACGCTCGGAAATACTGGTATACAGACCGTCAAATTTGACGGGTTTGCATGAATCAAGTGCTACATTAAAATTTGAACCCTTTAAATTCTCCCGACATCTCACTCTCTCCCATTTTCTCCATCACTCCCCTCGATCCCTTTCAATTTATTTCTCCATTCTTGCCATTTATATTTGTTTTAGTATTGTACATAGATTTCTCGGATATTTAGTATAGAGTGATGGAAATTCAGGGTCCGTAAATGTCTACGAAAAACCGACTTAACGGAGTGAAGTGGAAAAAATGTTACAAATTGAAATCTTTGAAATGGGAGGCGTTTTTAAAAGGAAAACAAATTTTTAATAACGACACAAGTTAAACATAACATTCTGCTGTTTCCACATAAAAGAAATAGGTAAAATGTGGGACTTACAGTAAGGCATGCTAAAGTTGCGTTTTTATTTGAAATTTGTTTTTTTTTTACGCCTCCCACTCCCAATATAATGGAGTTTCACATAGTCTTTGCCTCTTCTGTTAATTTTAAATGGAAATATCTTCAGAAAAATTAAATATAATCATTTTAGTCAAAGAAAATAATGCAAAAAATTAAGAGTATGGTGGACGCTTAGAGCTAGCTACAGTACCTGGAAAACATCTAAATTTGGGCATAAAATAAAAAAAAATGCTGAAAACTAACTTGGAAGCGTCGGATAAAAAATGAGGACGCACTAAGAAAAATAGCACTGAAAAGATCGATAGTACAATTTATTGGAAATAGATAGTCGAAATGCTTTGGGAATCATTTCATGATTAAACATCCGACAGAAGGAAAACTTGAGGGCCAAAGCGATAAAGAAAGAAATAGTCACAGCAGTTGGGCGAATTGAAATGGAAAGATAGCCACGATGAATTAAAAAAAGGTTGCGGAGGATAGGAAGAACCCGGGTTGATGTATGGACCTGTCAGCAGACAAAATAATTGCGATGAAAATTGGTTAGTATCGCGGAAGCAGACAAACTCGACCACTCAGAGGGAAGACGTGATGCGCTTTTATGGTGTACGCCCACTTATTAAGTGCGCGGTTTTTTAGTAAATAGAAAAAAATATACACTCGGTGATAATAAATCTCTATAAACGGAGGGATAGGGAAGTTTGTTTAATTAATGCAAGCATTCCGCCTCTTATTTAATATATACTATATATATGTATATACATATATAAATGTATGTATGTGAATATATATATATATATATATATATATATACATACATTTATATATATGTATATGTGTATATATATACACACACGCACGCACGCACGCACACACGCACGCACGCACGCACACACACACACACACACACACACACACACATATATATATATATGGATGTCAAAAAGGTGTTGGGATGAGGAAACCCAGTGAGCACTCACCAATCAGACGACTTCAGGTTGGCGAGGCCCCGGGGATGTCGAAGCGACACACGTAAAATAACACAGTTCTCTCTCTGTAGCTGAAGAAGGAGTAGTTCCGAAAGGTTTACGTTTGTGATGTTTCTGTGTTTTTGTGTTATTTTACGTGTGTCGCTTCGACATCCCCGGGGCCTCGCCAACCTGAAGTCGTCTGATTGGTGAGTGCTGACTGGGTTTCCTCATCCCAACACCTTGTTGACATCCATATATTCATTTTACCTTTCCTTTTCCGTAAGTTGTTATATATATATATATGTATATATATATATATGTATATATATATATATATATATATATATATATATATATATATATATATATATATATATATAGAAGCCACCTTCCTTATGAGATCCATTCTCCTACTTTTACTCCATGTAGATTTTGAGAGCCTGAGAGAGAGAGAGAGCCTGCTAGGAGTGAGAGGAGTTTTGAGAGTTTTTTGGTGGAGAGGTTATTAAAAGGACGGGATGAAAAATATGGCATAACACGCAAGGAATTGAGCCCTAAAACGATGTTCCACAAAAATCGATTATGCTGCAATTTTTGGGCTTTTCGTGAAGGAGAATAATAAAAACGCTGCTAATAGGAGGACATGTCTGACGCAATTCATTTTCCGTCCAAATTCCTTGTGGGTAATTCCGACGGTGGTGCGTCTTGGTTAAACTTAAAACGTGCAACCCTTTCCAATCACCGGGTTTATTTTTTGGATCTTCAAGTACATTATTTAAATACTTTCTGGTAAATATGTCTTTAAAAGGGCATTGGAATTATGGCCTTTAAATTAGTTAAAGAAATTAATTGTGTGTTGAGAATTAAGTTGGAACTATAAAAAAACATTTATTTAAAAAAATTCCTTGGCTAAAAGGGTTAAAAGGACCTATGGAACCGTTTTGCCGATTTTGGTTGCACACGATTTGCGTTCGAGCGTTAGCAACTGAAACTGGATAGTATCTCGAAAGAAATTTGCATAATTCTTACAATCAGTAAGATTTAAGCCTGGCAGGAAAGAGTATGGTATTTGATTTAAGAAATTGACTTATAAATAGCATCGCTATTTATTATTATTTGAACGAATTGGATTGTAGTATTGCGACTGTATTTTGTTAAAGCAATTTCGAGAGCACGCATTTATCGAATTATCGAGAAAAAGTTTTTGTTGATATTTTTTACTCTAAAATATATAAAAGGTCTATATTGATTAGAAGGAAAACAGCAAGAAATAATCTATAAATAATGTTGTTGGGTCGCAATCTTTGAGTAGTTTCTGAGAAGAAAATAAAGCAATATGTCTTCAACCTGTCCACTGGTGAATTAAAATTCAAGCAACTGTCACGTATAGCGATAAAAAAGAAAATATATGACGTCATTTGGTTTGAAAGGGATAATTCCTTGCTTTTGGCAAAAGTCAGCTGTTGTTCATTAATGAATAGTCAATTGAATATAATAATTAATTAATATAACAATTATGATACTTATACAATATAGTCAATTATATGTATTGAGAAATCCTCTTTTTTATTTTCATAACGCATAACTTTTGAATCTATGGCTCATCTGGAAGTGCCTAAACATTAGTATCTTCCTATATGTGATCTCTTCCTCTGATTTACAATGACTAGTAGAAGGTGCTTGCTTACTGCAAGCATTTCATCTCACCTTGAAAAAACATTAATTTTCAGACAGATATTTCATCATTACAAATATTCTATTAATTCTAAAGATTTCACCTCCGCAGCGATTTTCGTTTTTCCCACATGTAAAAATAATACTTTAAAACAATCCCAATATGTTGCAATTTTAAAAATTTTACACTTTCTATAGTATGGGGTACTAATGCTACACATTTGAGACAAATTTTAAAATTGTAGCACTTGTAGAAGTAAAATAATATTTTTCTAATTGTTTAAAATTAAAACATTTTTAACAGTTTCCGAAATATATAGGTATATATGGAAAGATTGAAATGTTTATTTTTGCGAATGCACTGTTATTTATCATGAACGTTTGCCTTGTTTTCCGTAATGATAAAAGGGATGCGAGACACGGTGATACAAATTAAATTAAAATTAAAATATCTTTCACCGTCAATTAAAAGGAAAGAGAAAACTCACGTACGCGCTGCAGGTCTCCGTTGGGAACGTCGGTGACCTAATCATGTCATCTTCAGTAATTTGACATTACCGAAGATGACAGCGTAGCTGTCGAAACATCGGTGTCTAGTTTAAAAATTTTTTTGGTTCGAGTCTACTGTGTGAGTGCCTCCTTGGAGTTTGTGCCTGTGTCTTCATCAAGGATTAGGTCCCCGACGTTACCAACGGAGACCTGCAGCGCGTACGTGAGTTTTCTCTTTCCATTTAATTGACGGTGAAGGATCTTTTACTTTTTATTTGATTTCCGTAAGAAAGGTCCACCCAACCACCTTTTTTCATAAGCCTTTGGTCTTAAAATTCGGTTTTGATATTCGCGGGAGATAATGTATAGTTTACTGTACAGTCATCAAATCAAAATCCACAAAAACGTGGGCCAGCAGAAAAATTTTAAACCTTATATTCGATAATAATATTGATTAGAGCAGAAGTTTTCAACTGTGGGTACGCGTACTTCTAAGGCTGGGGTGGGCAAACTTAACGTGGCGGGCCGCATTAACAGATGAAAATGATTCGGTGGGCCACGATGAGGTTCACATCGTAAGTTAATTGAGAAAATTCAAGTGACTCTGTTAGTAAAAATCAATAATAAATAATATGTTATCCCCATTACCTCATTGAAAAAGGTTTTCCGGAAATACTTTTAAGCTGCAAATATGAAATTATTTTATTTTATATTACGGTTCACTTTGATAATGGCACCTCAAGCCACATACAATTCCCTCGTGGACCACATATGTTTGCCAATCCCTGCTCTAGGGATGCGTTAAGAGTTTCGAAGGGTACGCGAAAGTGTTAAAGATTACAATTTTTCTACTTGCTTCGTCTTTCATGAATGACTTCTGAATCAAAAGTTGCGATATCACGAAAAATATGCCATCAATGTGAATATATGTCAATACAAGTGTTATTTATTTCATTATCACCTTAAAACGTATTTGAGGGTACGCTACCATTTTCAAAATATCATCTAATAGGTACATCAGCAAAATAATGTTGGGAACCCTCCCCCCCCCCCTAGATACGAGTGTCACATTACTGCGAAAAATTGTTAATGTTTATTAATATAAAAATGTGCACATGTCAATATTATTTCTGGAACTTCAAAGTGGAATATATATATATATATATATACATATACTGCCGCCACGGGAAAAATTACGGAGCAAAACTAAAGCGATGAGATGGGGGAAAAAAATGCTCCAGTATCCTGAAAGCTATGCAACACCTTAGGCGCTTACGCTCTGTAGGGATACCACTTTTCAAGGCGTTCTCGATGTTTATGAAAGAAAACGTGCGAGAGAACGAGATATAGAGCGGGGAGCGCCTCTTCTTGGTAGCATTTAACATCGTTGCATTGGCCCGTCAATCCAGACGAGGTTCTCATACTCCTTGCACACCGCTCGGGGAAATTGAAGTGGTGCAACGCAAAACTCGTTTCATAAAACTTGTCATTTTAAAGCGAAAAACGTACCGCTCGTCGATTTGAGACTAGAAAGAGATCGTTGTCTGACGTCCAAATACACTGAGGTACTCGGTCTTGAAATTTAATGCACTTCATTTCGGGTTAAGACGTTTTTCGTTTGAGAAACACGTAAATGAGCGATAACAAGGTGTTTTCAACGAATTTATTCAATAAAAACTTTTACACGTAAACATGAGATATACATGTCCCTCATTACAACTTCGATATCGTAATCGTATTAAATATTAAAACTGTAAAATTCTTAAGTCCTCAAAGCTCGTATTCAGCTTTTATTAAAGCGACATGACGAAGAAACAAAACTAAAACTTAGATTTTAAAAACATTTCTATTCGTAAACGATGTAATTTTTCAGCTCGCGATTCTGTCAGATGGGCTGCAAATTTTAATTACTAGTTATTAAATTATACTTAGAACTTAATTACGAAAAAGATATTTATTGCATAATTTTATCTTAAAAAGGCCTGTGTGACAATTATTGTGTTATGTAAAACGAATGAGATTGTATTTGGTAGACAATCGCTTAACTATAAATAAATCTACATATTTCAGTAAAAACACAATCTATAATATAGGTAGGACATTAATTTTTTTGGTTTTACTCAACTTACCCGATTTTATCTTCTCAAATTGATTTTAAAATTTTGTGTCATACTAGAGAAAGAAAATACTACTACACTAATATTAAAATAAATAATATTAAAGTAAATGCTCGACTCTTCGGGCCTCCATTTTAATATAGAAACGATTTACAATTTCATAACTTGTGCTGAAATTCCAGAGTCAAATACAATACCTTGCACCACCAAATCTTCCATGCATTCGTAATCTACTTTGGACATAAATAATCTTAAGTAATTTGACTGAAAAAAATTCATTCGTGCGGGCGTAACATCTCACGTGGCAGAACACGCACAAAAAGATTCTGCAAGACATAAACTGTATCGTTTTACCATATCACAGAAATGGAAAGTAATTTACATGTCACAAGAAACGACACCACATTCTTCACTGTTTGTTAGGCTGCTTGAGTAGAGAAAACAATCAGCAACACTTCCAGGTATTGATTGTCGTACATTAACCCTTCACAAATTAAGGTCCAAAAATATATCTCAACAGTTGGCTCAATATTCATAATT
This sequence comes from Tanypteryx hageni, assembly GCA_028673005.1. Taxonomy (NCBI): domain Eukaryota; kingdom Metazoa; phylum Arthropoda; class Insecta; order Odonata; family Petaluridae; genus Tanypteryx; species Tanypteryx hageni. The sequence goes on along the minus strand of CM054120.1, from coordinate 100,114,319 downwards.
ATTCTGAATAATGAAGTGTTATTTTTAAGTAAACCTGTTTTAACCCGATATTTTAAAATTGCTATTACATTGATTTTATTTAAACTCGATATCACCCGATTTGTATAAAAATAAAAAAACGCGATAACTACTCCCCGAGATCAGTTCTCTCTCTGTAGCTGAAGAAGGAGTAGTTCCGAAAGCTTCTACGTTTGTGATGTTTCTGTGTTTTTGTGTTATTTTACGTGTGTCGCTTCGACATCCCCGGGGCCTCGCAAACCTGAAGTCGTCTGATTGGTGAGTGCTCACTGGGTTTCCTCATCCCAACACCTTGTTGACATCCATATATCTATTTTACCTTTCCTTTTCCGTAAGTTGTTATATATATATATATATATATATATATATATATATATATATATATATATATATATATATACTATATATATATACTATTTACGGTATATATATATATATATATATATACTATTTACGGTATATATATATATATATATATATATATATATATATATATATATATATATATATATATACCGTAAATAGTATCCTAGAACGTCTTAAATGTATCCTGATAATTATTGAACTGGAAAATATTTCACAATTTTAAAAACTATTTCTATTAGACAGTTGTAAGATGCATAATAGAGTTAAACTCAACTTAAAATGCTATACTTTAAGAAAACCTGAAAGAGAAAGTAACACACAATTCCCTCTATATTTAGAAGCCGATACTTTTTCTGCCACAGTCATTAACACCGGACGTCTGTTTCCCAAACATTAATTAAAAACTTTCCTTGGCCTTTTTGAACGATGTTTATGAAATAAAATTACACGCCGTCCAACCTTTTTAAAAAGAAAATGTCACTCCGTTTGAAATTTGATCAAATACAAGCCAACCTAAAGGCGTTAACGTCTGACTGAAAAAATAATAAAATTCTCCCGACTAAAATTCATCGAGACGATTGAGAGAGCAGTCGTAAAAATTGACTTGCAGCTAGAATCCGTTCCATCTAATCGAGCAATTTCATTTCATTTTGTTCCTTCTCTTTCTCTTCCCTAGGTGATTTGTAAAGAAAGAGGTTTATCTAGACTCGCTCAACAAATTCAAGAAGTTCGTATGATGTGAGAAGAAGATTTTTCCTCGCTTTTACAAGCCTTTACAAGCTTTTACGGAATAAATAATGCAACTCCTTCGGCTGTTATTCCGAAGGCTTTTAGAAAGCAATTTCTGTTCTAAAGTGTTTAACTTCACTGCTGCATGCTAACAGCATTTTTGAGTGGAATATCTTCGATTTACATGATACCAATAAAGAAGAAGATATTAATAGACATTAATTTTCAGTTAACATAATCTGATATTTCTAATTGAATTCTTTTTTCGAGAAGAATTGTGGCCGATTGCTTCATTCCTTTAAATTTTCTGCAGCTTTAAACAGCAATTATTTCTAACATGTGTAATTTGTCAGTTTTACTTGATATTAAGAGTTTGCACGCATATAATACGCGATGAAATTATTAGAATAAGAAATGAAACGAAAACCGTTGGCATAAATAAGCGTTATGTGTTAAAGCGGCTTATTGACTTGGTCATTAGCCAACAGTTTATGAATATGAAAGCGTAGTTCAATACTCCAGCATAAGGCTTAGTACAAAAAACGTGGTTCAAAGAGAAGGGAATGCTGGAGCATTTCGTTGAGAAAAATAAGGAAGTTTATTTTCTCATCACGAATAAATAAATTTTGCATGAAAAATATAAGCCCCGATAAATTTCTCCAAGTGCCCGAAAATTATGCAAAAGCTGGGGCAACCTAAGCGTTAAATACTAGTTCCCAAATTAACCTTGCTTCTTTTTGTTCAAAATATAAATACTGAAATGCTCGCATGACATGTCCTATCATTAGATAAGAGCTGATTTTTTAAGACTAATAGTTCGTCTGAAAATTCCTTTTATATCTGTCATAATTTTCCAAGGATACCCTATGTATTTTATGGGAGTTGTGGAGCAAGTAATATTTACAATTTAAATTATCTGCGTGAATTGATTTCTGAGAAACCTGCGATGGAATAACTTATCCATCGCCACGAAGAAGAAAACAAAAACTTGAAACTGGCGTTAGGAAGGAAAAATACGACCGAGAGGTAAAAAACGCTGAAAATGATAACTGTCAATCTGAACTCTATAACGCAATAATTATTTCGGAGAGGTCTTTCTTTGTAGCAATATTTCCGATAAAATCATGAGAAATGAGTAATTATTCAGATAAACGTACATTATAACTTGGTTAAAAAATGAGGAGATAAAAGTTCCAGGAAAGTCTGAATTATTTCCTGAATGAAGATTTGAAAATGGAAAGTTAGTGGGCTGGCCGACTACACTGTACTTATTGTTCTGATTGATATGTGCCAATGTTATTTAGTATTTTTGGGACCAAACTAAATATCCACCGCCTTCATCTTTGATATTATGACGACATGTGCACTTCAGTAAAATATTGTCCCCGTTTTATCGACGATACGTAAATGGATGAATTTAGGTTACAAGTGAGATTACATTGAATATGCTTCGCCAAAGAAAGGCTAAATACATTTTCTCTCTAGAATTTAGAAAAAACTGAATTTTTCCAAGCGACTTAATTAATCACAGGTTTACTTTAACTGCCGCAAACTTATTCAAACACAAAAATGCTCAACTTTATGGTGTTCGAGTGCGAACTTAAGTGACCGTCAACGTTTTCCTTGACAGGATATTTCCCAAGTAGGCCCGAGACATTTGAGAGCGACGTCCTTGCAACCCTCTTAGATAGCATCTGCCAACTTGAGAATTTAATGAGAATGAAGAGGTTTAAGTTTAAGGAAACCTTCGTACAAAGGTGTATAATGGCGAAAAAATACCCAGTACTTTTAGTCCGAAAAATGTTAATTTTTACTGCTTGGGCTCATTTTATTTAGCTAGAACCACATCCGAAATTGGCCGCTGTACAGTCATTAACTCGGATTGTGAGTGCGGAATTCGAGGGTTTGACTGGTAACCTAGCATAAGTACCTGCACCCATGCATCAGGGAGTCTTGTCAAACAAATCGTTTTTAATAAAATTTAAACTTTTTTATGTTTTAAAATGAGTGAAAAAGTTACTCAAGCGTCGAATCAGGGTAAATGCGCTGATTAAGAGCGCCTTTTAACGTAATTCTATGATAAATAATAAGATATTTACACTCACATGTAATCTTGACGTCCATAAATACCAATTTTTTAAGAGTTCTGGGGCGAGGTTGTATTGAAAACAGTTTATGACTGAAGTACTCATGTTAATTCTTTTCGTAGGTTTGTTTACAGACCTTGTTTCTGTTGATAATATTATATAGTATCTATACTACCTATGATTCTAAACGCACATGACAGCATATCCTTAATACAGCCTAACTATTAACGAGAAACTATTATATATTGAATAATTTTTATTTTATATTTGCTGAAATGCATCTTGAAAAAATGCATAGCATAAGGAAAAAGTACTCTATTATAAGGTATAAAGATCGTATCTTAAAAATCCAATTTATTACAAACTAAGCAATAAAATATACGAGATTTTAAAAGAAATTTAGGGAGATAATGTTGAAGGACGAATTTTCTTTTTTGCTATAAATAAATAAATAAATAAATAAATATATATATATATATATATATATATATTTATACACCTATATGATAAAAAATTTTAGATATAGCGTACTTTTAGAATAGTGTAATTTATGGTCAGCAGACGCGTTATAACGAGAAATCACTGCGAATGGAAGGTCGTGCAATAAAACACACAAAGGAGCGTTATGTCAGGAAGTCAACCGCCTCATAGAATATAGGATAAAAGAGAATAACGAAACTGAGATAGACCGAAGGATGGAATGGAAGGGGGTAGTGGTTTGGAAGGGAAAACGAAGAGACGATGCAATAAAGCCGTAGGAAAGGAAGAAAACCTAAGCTTGGAGAAAGTGCAGAAAAGGGATGGAAGAGAAGAGCTAAGAGGAGGAGGCGGTTTTTGGAGAGCATTAAGCGAAATCAAGACGTCGGGATTTGGGTGGAAAGGGAGAAAACTGGAGACTTTTTGGCGGAGATTCCGGGAGTGGAATCCTCCATTTTATGCAGAGAAGAGGGAGAAGGCAATGTTTTCGGCGTCTCGGAAGATGCAGATTGGTTTTGCCTCCCTCCAGCTTCCTCCTCGCCTGGATTCTATTCTCCCTATTAAGGATATCGCAGTGGGTGTAAAATCGATATCGTTTCGGGCCCTGATTATAGTCTTTTGGTGCTACTAATGAGTCGAAAAATGACGATTTAAAGCGTTTGAAACTGCGACGCTCTTAGGAACGGGTACACAATTGACCTGGTTGGTTCATTACATCTCTCGTGTTTAAATGAGAAATTCTCAAAAGCTTAATCGCTAAAGTAATATATACCAAATAATTTGCCTAACCGAAATTTTGGTCTGATTTTAGCAAAAGCAGTAAGTAACACTGTATTTTTACATTCTGATGTTCGAACATTACAATTATGCTATCACTCAAACATCCAGGTGATTACGGACGACGTTATTCACGAATGAGATGTAACTATGCAACATATTTAATGTCCGTAAAACTTGAACTCAGATTTAAGTAACGTCGAATAACAGGACACTTCACAAACGTTTTCGGAATCCAGGTCAAATTAGATTTCGACTTTTGATAGCCAAGGTAAATAATTGGTTACCACGCGTGCCTCGATAAGGTAGCGGAGTTTTATTTCGGAAGGAGACAACAAAAGGAGTGTCGGAAGGCGTTGAGGACCTTACTTTTTCTTGAAAAGACGCACTCAGTTGGCCGTGAGTGGATTTCCTCACTCGCAATTACGAACGTGCAAAAGAGAAAAATATTGAGTGTCGCCTCTTTACGTTTTACGGAATACAATTTATTTATTTTACAAGTAGAATGGCAATATTGATGCTACTTATCAACTTCTTAACCTAACCGAAAACAATTTACAAACGAGTATTCAAAAGAAATGTTGTTTTGAGAGAACAATTTCATTAATGAATTAATGAGATAAGATAATAGCTTTGCGATAATTACCTGTGATAAAAAACGCTAGAAATCTAAATAATTTTTTTGAACTATTTCCCGTCATATTTGGCAGACTTTAAAGCTAGCATACAAATAAAGATGACCAAACAAAATTGAGAAAGAAATGAGCGGGTCCTTGATTCTAAGGCCGTTTTCCCGCTGATGACACAAAATTAGCGCTGGAGTTTATAAGAAGTAAGTCATTGGTCGCCATACGCAAATTTTTCTCTGAATTATAAGGCGCAATTCACTTTCTTGGAAGAGAATGTGTGGAGAGGATCTATACCGAAAAATACGTCTCATGCAAATGGACAAAAAAATAAAAACAGAAAAAATAATTTTAAAACGCAATTTACAGTTAGGATTAAATGGGAATATTTTGCCGTAAAATTCAACAATAACGTTTTTGCTATCGGTTGAATTTGTCTTCGAGCAATCGTTTTCTGGAGGAGATCACCGAGTTACAAATTTGGACGAGAATTTACATCAGGACGAAATTCGTTATCATTTACTTTAATTGCGCTATTTGGCGATCGTGAACGACCGGACAGATTACGCGGATGAGGACGGAATGGAAAACATTAAGCGAGCTGATTAGCGACGCGAGCAAAGGAATGATAAAACCAGAAATATAAAAATAAAATCTAACACGCGTAAAAACAAAGAGAGAAGTAAAAACGACGAAAAAATATTATTATATTTCGCAAAAAAACAAGCATTCTAATAAAACAGAAGATATCTCACTGGAGGGATCTCATGCTTTAAAAACGGATGTGTCGTGAAACAAACGTTTGACTAAAAACGAGGAAATAGAGAGAGAGAGGGAGAGGACATGGGAGTCAGCAAACGAGTAGGGAGCGGTATGTGTGATGCGAACCGAGGGAGCAGTGACAATAAATTGAGAAGACATCGCAGAAGAAGAGGAACGACTATGGGCAGAAATATGTAGGTGTGTGTGTAAATAGGTTAACTTATTAAGGAGAAGAAGGAAATGAGGAGTATTTGGGAGGGTTGGAAGGGAATGGTGAGGGAGGAAGGGGAGGTGGGAAGGCAATCCCGTTGAATAAGCAGCATGGTGCAAACTAGAAGAGATCGATGGTTGACTGGGTCTTGTAATATCCTCCCCTTTCTGCCCCCACCTTTACCTCCAACTGCCTCCCTCCTCTATACTCTTTACCGAAATTCCTCATGCCTATCAACGTAAAACCTCCCTTCAACACTGATTCCCCATCATTCTCCTACCTCTCTCTCAACCTGATCAAGTCGCGCAAACTTCTCCACCTCATTCCTCCTTCCAATCCTATCTCTCCACCACCCCACTTACTCCGCTTCCTCACCCACCTCTTCTGTCGTTACGGAATACGTCACTGAACCCTTCAGTAGATGTGAAGTGAGCATGATAACAGCGCCCCTCCTGATCCCTGTCAGTGAGAAGGGGAACCATTAAGAATGAAAGAAATGGGGAAATTCTGTTTAGAGAGAGAAGCGGAAGAGGTATATCAAAAAGAGAATGGGACATCGGAAAGGGCGGGAAGACTATTTTAAACTACAAGATGTCATAATAAATAATCGTTCTTTCCGAATGAGTTGATTCTTTTAATAACCAGGATTGGGTTTTAAAAAAATTCTTCGGCGCTATCTTTGGAGAAACGCTTTATTGCTTTTGAAAAAAACCACGCTATATCATTCTTTTATCGAGAGAGTGCAGTAAATGAGTACTCGAAACGCTTTGCAATAGCCACACCAAAGCTTATATACCTCGCAATCGTTTGAAATTACAACATATGTCGAATAAGGCGAGTAAAGCAAAGTTTAAGACGGTGTTCAAATTAAATAACTATATTTTCCAGTAATCATAAAAATGTTGGTAAAACCAGATGCACCCTCTGGTTACAAAGCGGCTATCGTCAACGGTTTTTCAGCGACTTTTTTACAGGAGATGCATATTTTCCCATTTGATTTTGATCTTACAAATATATCGATCATTTCTTGAATACAAGTTAAATATTAATTGCTATCCATATACTAAGAAAATCAGTCCAAATAGATCAAGGTTTATGACCGATTAGAAATGGAAAAGGTTACGGAATGCTTAAGGAATTTTATTAATAATAATTCGTCCTAATTTTTGTTTGAAGAAAAAATTGGCGGATGGAGGGATAGCGTGGATTTTGTGAGGCGTTGGAGGAATTGGGGGGAAGCAAAAGACCCGAGGGGGTGTGCAGTGCTGCGAGATTCCCAGGAAAAACTCTTTTATCTATCATATTCCCTCGGGCTCAATCGTCTGCAGTCTATTTACCATTCAAATCATACCAGCTAATTAGCGACGTGACCGTGGGATATGCTGTTACGGTATAACACCTGCGATAACCACTAGGCCTTTCGGTATACCGGGAATTATAGAAAAAAGGCGAACGCATTTTCAAAGAAGATTAGTCCGTAGTGCGTCTTTCCGATGCAGCCTTTCTGTTATTTTTATTAAAGAGCGGTTATTGGAAATTATATTTAGGCATATTTTCGAGTTTTTCTTCAATGTTTTTGGGAGTATAAAGGCCAACTCAAACTGGCAGTAATAAGACTCGGGCGTTCCCCTATGTCAACACAGGTGTTTGAACTCAAAGCGGTCAATTTTTTTAGTGGAACTGTTCATCGATAAAGAAAGGATGTTTTTAAAATTCTTCAGTCTGTTTTCTCCATGGTCTTTCTAACTGCACAAAAATAATTAAATTCAATTAACACAAAATTAACAAAACCGACGATCGACCACCAAATACTCCAGTTCACAATGTACTACTTATCTCCGATATTTCCTATAAACACAACAAAGTTAAAGTTCAGACTCATTTTTTCAATATTTTATATTTATATGATTATTCTTCAGTTTGTTTCCACTCATAATAGGGGGTCAATATTTCCCTGGTGAGCCACCAATTTACTAAAACTTATTGAGCAGTTGTACTGTTTATCGCTCCTGCGCGACTGTGGATGCGTAGAGCAAAGGTGTTTTTCCTCACCGATTGGATGGGAAATAAAAATGCTGGTGGGCTTCTCAGTGTCAACAGATGAAATATACAAGTTTAAAATTTATCTTTGCTCTATCAAAAACTACGCAAACCAGGGAATTTTACTTTCGTTCTCTGAGTCTTACGACGAAAACGGGTAAAAATGTAATATTTAGGAGAAAAGACTACAGCTCGACCAATAGAATTGGTTCCTGAAGGTTTAAGAGAGAAATATCTGAATCCGTAAGCCTCTCCCGGTTTGAGATGGTCTTAGGGGACCGCCCCATATCTACTTTACAAAGTATCTCCATTATCTTAAATTCACTTCTTAGGTCCTAAATTTTCATCAATAATATTTTTTATTTATACATTCATCTTTATTTTATTACAAAATACAATTTTACGTTTTTGTTGATATTATTTTAAAAATTATTTGAATTTATATAATACGATATATCTGACATAGGATAAAGTAATTAAAACAATTATCATCGCAGCACTGATATTCTTTTCTTCAATTTAAGGTATCGACACAATTTCACTTAAAATTTTTACTAGAGTTGCTACATTTAAAAAAGCGCTGCATTTGTATAAAAACCAACTGAAAAATTAATATATAAAGGTCACCCTAACGTTATCAATAAGCTTAGACTTCGTTTCTAAACTGAAAATAATTCTAAAACGCGGTTTGCTACGGTGGCTCAAGATAAATTAACAATCTCGTCAAAGTCTGCGTTTTTTTAAAATAGATCGCTGATCACCCATAACCGCAAACAGCAGCAGCCTTAAGACAAACAACTGGTGACGGAATTACTCTAACCTCCCAAACACTTTAACGCCGAACTGCCACAAACTTTGTTGTCTGATGGAAGGCTGGATTGGATGGATGTGATGGAGATTGGGAGGAGGGGGCGTGGGAATGAAGGGCCGGGGGAAAGGGGTCCAGAAAAAGGAAGAGGACTGACGGAGTGAAGAGGCGGGGAATGAAAAGGGAGGGATTGAGAAAGTAGATGGTGAGACAGGGAGGCGCCGTACAAAAATTTACATTTGAGGTTTTCTTGAGTACTCGAGCTTAAAGTTGAAGTTTCATTCATCTGTCTTTTTGTCCATTTATGGAATAGGAGGGAGGGACATAGACAGATTGATAAAGAGGGATGGAGCAAGTCTCGGCAATCGTTCGTTAAAGATCTTTCGGTAACTTTTCGCTCCGAGAATAACCTCCTAGGTAGAGCCGTCAGCATTACGCATTGAGGAATTGAGTGAGAGAGAGATATGTAAATAAAGAAATATTATTCATTTTAAAGGCTCTCCCTGGAAGAAAATGACTATAGCCAAGCGCCGCGCTAAACGTGGAAAATTAATTTATTTCTTCGCTCCCGTGAAAGATATCGCATCCGAAAAAGTGACATTTTCTCGATCCATTATTGCCGACTATTTGGTCTTGGCGTTTGTTAGACTGTCGGTAAAATCTTTCTCTCTCTCTCTCTCTATAATATATATATATATATATACACATATATATATATATAGATATATAAATATACATACAAATATATATATACACATATCATTATATATAGACGTTCTTTACAGAGGAGGATATAACATATAGGAGGATAGTAATGTTTAAGCACCTCCAGATGAGCTGAAGATTCGAAATTTCTTTTTAGGTAGGATTTTGTGCTAAACCGACTAGAAAAAACGAACATCTTGAAAAAGTTCAACAATGCGGCCGCTAAAAATTCGCAATTGTTTAATCCATTATAGAAGGTTTTTGTATTTCCGAATTTGCTAAGGAGCTGAAAGTTTCTTCGAGGTCGGATTTATAAATAAAAACGACAAAAGGAGTATACAAATTTTGATATTTCAATTTCTTTGGCTGTTAAAATTCTTTAATTAAATGTTTAGATACTACGGTACGAGTTAGAGAGCTGAAATTTTAAAGTTGCTTAGAGTGTAGTCTATAAAAACGAATAAACATTTCAAAGTATCCATGAAATTCTTATTGCGGCCGTTAAAAACTATTTAAATTTAAACAATTATATAAATGTTATTTCACTTCAAAATGTGCTATAATTTTGAATTTGGCAGAAATGTGTAGCATTATTAACCCAATGTGGAAAAAGAATAACATTCCTATAATTGCAAAAATTAGCAAAAGTTTTACTCAATTATTTTTCCATACGAAAATCGGTCCCGAGGAGAAATATTTTGAATTAAAGAAATATTTCCCATGACGAAAAAACTCTCTGAAAAATTCATGTTTTTTCAAGGTGAGATGAAATGCACCTTCAAATAATATATATATATATATATATATATATATATATATATATATATATATATATATATGTGTGTGTGTGTGTGTGTCCCTTAAGATAAATAGATGTTTTGGAGGAAATTATTCACGGTTCCCTGATTTGTGTTTTCTCTTGTCTCCAGGTAAGAATTCCTTTAAGGAGAAGCGAATGAATGGATACTTTTTATGGAGTGTCAAGGTTCTATAAGAAATGGCAAATAAAGGAAACGCTTAAAGGAGGGAAACAATGTTTTCTATTCATCTATAATTAGAACATTACAACAATCATTTTCAGGATTTATGAAAGCTACTAATTTTAAGCTGGAATTAATAGCGGAATTATTATTTTACAATTCCTCCTAAAGATTTCAAGAATCAATAAATATTGGAAATTTTGTTATTAAAGTTAATTTAAAGGTTAAATTTTATTTTCATTCGTAAAAATTTTATGCATATGCTGAAATAAATTTTAATTTTAGATGATTTTATGGTAAAAATCATTACGCAGCCTTCTTTTACCTTCCATTATTATGAAAGGGGAGGATATATATATATTTATATATATAGGTTTCCTAAATTATATCGATAAAATGATAGAGGTTGTAGGGAGGATTGCACGATGTACGAAACAGCAGGTCCCTCTGTCCGGAGCAGTTTCCTGTGCTAGCTACGAGGTAAGAAATCTCGTGCCTAAGGGTCCTGCGTTAAGGGCAGCTCGCTCCCCGGATCTCAATCCTCTGCATTTTTTTGGTTGGAGTCACGTCAATATCCTCGTGTATGGAAATGCAGTCGGTGAAGAGACGGACATTTTCCCTCACATCTAGGCTGTTTGTAATTCAATTTACAACACGTCGGGAATTTCCAAGCGAACGAGACAATCATTGTTCAGATGATGCATGTTGTGTTTACAGGTTGTGGGCACCTCCTTAATGAATCTTGTTCCGTACTCAGTACGGTAACGGTGGATTTATAAAACATGCTCTTATGTGCCGAAGTTCAAATTTTTTTCTTCTAACTCGGCAAACACAGGTGCCACCAAATGTACCATCCGCAATACGTACACTCGTGTCTGCAAGCGATACTACGTAAGCAGAAAGAGCAAAATATTTCACCGTGCACCGAGGCAGCGCATCACATGTGGCGTGCAAAGATCAAGGATTTCCGTAACACCGGCCGATTAGGTACGAGATTTCTCACCTCGTAACGCGAACAGGAAACTGCTCCGGACACAGGGACCTGGTGTTTCGTACATCGTGCATGCCGCCCTACTACCGATATGATTTCGTCGGTATAATTTAGGAACATCCAATATATATATATATCATCATCATCATAGGTAGTCTGTCCGTCGACAGGTCCGTGATTATTCATGGTTATACATAGTACTCCATAAACTCCTATTTTCCACTGTCCTCTTCGTATCTTGAGAACCCTCTTTCACTTTCAAATCGTCTAACAGCTGAAAACTTTTCCTAGCTATTTCCTTTCTTCCATCTAGGTTTCATTCTAACACGTATTTGATCATACTCTCTCTCCTCAGGCAATGTCCAACCCAGTTTGCCTTGCCTTCCCATTTGCTTCTCTCCTACTCTTCGTAGCACGTTATCGTTTTTCACCCTATCTGTCCATTTTATCTTCAGCATTCTCCTCCAAGTCCATATTTCAATGCTTTCCAAGTATTAGATGTAATTTTTTCTTAGCGTCCATGTTTCTCCCCGCATAAATATATACTCCATAGATAGCCATTTATGAACTTCTTGCGGATATCTTCCCTTAAATTCCCTGTAAGTAGGAGTTTCTTTCTTTTGAAAGCCGCTTTTGCTTTTCCTATTCTAGTTATGATCTCATCCGTACATTTTGCATCTCTAGTTATGGTGCCTCCAAGGTATTTATAAATAAGTAAAGATGGAGACTACGGCGAGGATGGATGGAAGATTATGAGAGATCTGAGATGATTGAATGGGAGAGGATAGATTAGAATTCATTGATTGATTGATTCATTGATTCTGATTCTTTGATTCGGATTCTGAGATTGATTCTTTAATCGATTACTCCGATTGAGTGCGATCTTTCTACTGACTTGTTGACTACGAGTGTTGTTGTTGTGCGATACAAGCGACGACGGACTCCCCGGACTCGGGAGCGACCGTCCCCCCCCCCGGCGAAAGCCGCCCCCCCTCACCTTCGTCCCCTTTTCCCTCCACCCCCCTACGACCTTTCATCTCGCGATGCCGAAGGCATCTGCCAAGTCGGCCGTGTGCAAGCCCCAACAGCTGCCCCTGGAGGTCCAGCAACCCGCCAAGGTCAAAAAAGACGCGAGGAAGGGAAAGCCGCTTCCCGACGCGGCGCATCAGCCGGACGCCGCCAAGGCCGTGCCTCCTACTCCAACGCCACAACCGATGGACGACCAGTCCACCTCAGCCGAGCCGGTCCAGTCGGTGAGTGACAATTTGCCTCCCGCCGTCGCGGCTGCACTCGATGTGTTGCGAGCATACTCCGCAACACAGGAAAACCCGCTAATTCTCGGCGCCCCACCAAAACCGGCGACCCATCAAACCGACGAGGGCTTCACCCTCGTCGAAGGCAAGAAGGCTGTCAGCCTCAAACGGATGCGAATTGCATCCCAAGAGTCACTGACAGCCACATCGAATCGCTTCGCCCCGATAACTCCTGGGGACACCGCGGTCGCGATGGAGGTGGTTCCTCCGGAAAAATCTTCGAAAATTCCAGTGCTAATCTTGCGGGATACGAGGAATTGGGAGGGGACGTTCCAAGCCCTATCCGACCAACTACAGGTGCAGCCCGTCTGCAAGGTCAAAGGCCGCAGCGCTATGCACATTCAGTGTGCAAGCGCTGCGGACTACCGCAAGACGCGGGACATACTCAAATCCCGCAAGTTAGCTTTCTCGGGTTACCAGCTGCCGGAGGACCGCCTCCCGCAATACACCGTACGCTCGCTTCACGAGCACGCTACCGCGGCATCGGTAAAACAAGCCCTCGAACGGCTTGGTTGGGGCGTCAAGACAGTGACGCAGATAATGTCAACCAAGCCGTCGAGGGAAGAACGCGCCGCTGGGCTTAACACCGTCCCCAGGAGGAACACCCCGGTATTCCACATCATTCTAGAAAAGTGCGAGGATCATGCCAAGATCCTCGACACAAGAGTCTTGATGGGTTCGTCTAATGTAGACGTCAGGCCATACGTCAAGCCTAAGGGCATCGTTCAGTGCCAGCGCTGCCAGAACTTCGGCCACACGAAAAACTACTGCGCTGATACCGCGCGTTGCGTGAAATGCCTCGAGGCGCATCTCACGAGTGATTGCCCGAAGAGAGATCGCACTGCGCCAGCGCAGTGCGTGAATTGCAAGCTATTTCACCCTGCCAATTATCGGGGATGCCAGGCATATCAGGGCATCCTCGAGAGCCGCAGGCAGCGGTCTACTCATAACACGTCGCGAGGATCAGCCCGAGCGACGCAAAATTTTGTCCCCGCCCCCATCCCCGCCACTAACGCTTGGTTCTCCAACCGAGCCGCCCCTCCCCCCGCCACCTCTCCATTCATCTTCTCGGCCGCAACTCACCCTACCCTGCCTTCCCCCCGCCCAGCCCCTCGTCCCTTTGCCTTCCCCCCCCCCTTCTCCCGCCGACCCTCGCCGCGCGGCAGCGCAAGCGAAACTCACCCCAGCGGCCGCCCCCACCCCTCAGCCTTCTCGCCCGTCGGTCCCTTCGCCTCCTTCCCAGCAACCCTCTCCCCCTTCCCCTCCCTCCCCCCCCACTTCAAACCAGGGACTCGGCGCCTGGATGATTACGGTTTTAGATAACCTTTCAAAATTTTCGTCGTTAGCCGAGAAGAAGCTTTTTATCCTACGGGAGATTGGCGCTATCCTGGATAATGGCTACTAGACGCGAACCGCGGTTTCTCACGTTGGTGTCATGGAATGCCAACGGAATCCTCTCTAGGGCAAAAGAGTTTATTCACTTCATCAGTTCTGGCAGCTACGATGTCGTCGCCCTTCAGGAGACGCATCTCACACACGCCAAAAAATTTTGGCTACCAAATTACAAAATATATCGGCGAGACCGCAAAACCCCTCATGGTGGAGTGGCCATCGCAGTAAAATCCACGATTAAACACTCCCCACTGAACTCGGATGCCCTTAGCCAATTAGAAAGCATCGGTATCTCGATTCATCATTCGACGGGCAACCTTCATATCTATTCTGTCTACCAACCCGGTTCCAAACGGCTCCTGGCGGCTGACCTGGAGCGGCTGGTCACGGAAAAACCGGCCATCTATGTAGGCGACTGGAATTCCAAGAGCATCCAATTCGGATGTCGTCATGGGAATTCTAACGGACTGATCCTCCGTAATTTTGCAGCGACGGCGATGGCCTCGATCGAAGCGCCGTTCTCGGCGACGCACGTCAGTTCTTCCGGTCCTGAGGGAGACGACGTCCTGGACTTCGCCCTGACCAAAAATTTTTACAGCCACGGTACTCCACGAGTGATAAAAGCGCTGACCTCGGACCACTATCCTATAAGGATCGACATTATGACGGATCATCTCTCGGCTCCTCCCCCTCCCCCCATCATCCGTACAGATTGGAGCATGTACAAATCATCAATTGACGAGACGTTCGCCTCATTACCGCGCCTTATCGATCCAACGATCGAAGGCGTGAACGCGCAGGTTAGCCGAATCACGGGCGCGATGTCCACTGCCTACAGGCTGGCATCGCTTCCTCGGGTTCGAGCAAAGCCTCCGGTCCCATCCCTACCCCAACCCCTCATCGACCTCATCAGGGAGCGAAACCGCGTTAGGGGAAGATGGCAACGCAATCGCGACCAGCTGGACAAACGACTATACAACTTCCTTTCTTATCGTGTTAAGAAAGGAATGACTGAGTCTCATAACCGGGAGTGGGAGAGGAAGATCTCCTCCCTCTCCTTGGAAGACGGCTCGACTTGGCGTATGGCCAAGCGGCTGACGGGTCAAGCGCGCATACCGACGCCCCTCAGGCACTTGGACGAGTATATCCACGACGCCGAGGCAAAAGCCGAGCTATCTGCGGAGCATTTGGCCGGCACCATGACGCTACGCGAGGACTGGGAAAAGACCAAGACGGAGGAGGAGGCGAGGAGGAATTTAATCCTGCTTAGCCTCTCCCCCTGCCCACCCCCAGTTCCCACTACGGACGACGAAACAAGACAGCTCATCAAGGAGCTTAACCCCCGCAAGGCTTCAGGCCTAGACGAAGTTAGCAACCGGATGCTCATGAATCTCACCCCCGGTGCTATTTCGTCATTAACAAACCTGTACAACGCCTGCCTTACCGCATCCCACTTCCCCTGGAATTGGAAGCGTGGCAAAGTCGTCATGATTCCAAAACCGGGGAAAGATCCGTCTCTCCCAGCCAGCCACCGACCCATATCCCTCCTCTCAAATCTCTCGAAGGTTTTCGAGAAGATAATCCTTTCCTGCTTCGATCACCACATCCGGACTAACGACCTAATAAGACCTGAGCAGATGGGTTTCAGTCAAAAGACCTCCGCACCCCACCAAATCCTTCGTTTGGTGGAGAACATAACGGACGGATTCAACTCCCGAGGACGGACGGAAGTACTGTTCCTAGACGTCGCCAAGGCCTTCGATCAGGTGTGGCACGAAGGCCTGCTACTTAAACTCGCCGCAATGGATTTTCCATTATATCTGCAAAAGATCTGCAGGAGCTTCCTCTCCGGAAGGTCCCTGCGAGTCGCTGTGGATGGTCGGCTCTCCTCTTCCAAGAGGATTTCTTGTGGCGTCCCCCAGGGGGCAATCTTGAGTCCGATCCTCTTCAACCTCTTTGTCAATGACTTTCCTTCTTCTCCACAAACTCAAGTCTACATGTTTGCGGATGACACTGCGATCTCTTCGCAGTCGCAACAGGTCAACGCAGCTGTACGACGTATCCAAAACCATCTTAACCTGCTAGAAAAGTGGACGCTGGACTGGAAAGTTGAGATTAACGCCGATAAAAGCGTTTTTGTCAACTTTACCAAGAAGCAAAAATTCACGCCCTCCCTCCGCCTCGAATTCCGAGGCACCGAGATACCGATGCGAAAATCACACAAATTCTTAGGGTTACACCTCGATCAGAAACTGACATGGGGTGCACACGTACAGCAGGCAATAAACAAAGCGAGGGGTATGAGGAAATTACTCATGCCCCTCATAAGCAAAAATTCAAAATTACGAAGGGGCGAAAAAATTCGGCTTTATCTTTCTCATATTCGGCCAACCCTGCTGTACGGATGCGAGCTATTCGGTAACACGGCGAAAACCAACATGCGAAAATTAGAAACATTCCAAAACATGACACTGCGCTACATCACAAACAGCTCCCGACTCGTTCCGGCTTACGAGATTAGAAACGCGCACAAAATCCCTACGATACACGACTTCGTTCGCAAGCGTGCCCAGCGCTTCGAACAGTCCCTACAGTTCAACCCACTCACCGTCCGACTTTGGCAATATGACGCGACAAAAAAATGCAAATTTAAACGACCAAAAGAAATACTCCTTCAGTAGTGAAGGCACAAACTTTCCTTTTTCTGTTATTTAACACTAACAATAGATTTAGTAAAAAAGGGTTTTTTTCTATATTTAGATTTAGAAAGGCAAGCAAAGTGTGCTTTAAAGAACCTATTTATGTTATTGTGGTTTCAGAAAAAATTAAATATTGTTTAAAAAGAAAAAAAAAAAGAAAGAAATAGTTCCAAAAAAAAAAGTAAACGTTCAACAAAAGATCTGAACGAGCAAAACTTAAAAACTAAACAAAAGGAACAAAACAAAAAAAGAACGAAAAAAATTCAATAGTAAATAAAAAAGTTCATTTTAAAAATAAAAATTACGCAAAGTATTGATCGGCGCAGAGACAGCTGAGAGCATTGCGGGTCGCGGACCTGGCAGGGGAAGATGAAGCCAGGCGTGACCGAAAACTTTCCTTTACCTCTCCCCAAGCACTCCGGCAATGTTTTGCCGCGTCTACCCTATTTTTGTTCCCTTTTACCCCCCCTTATTTATAGTTTTATTTTAATTTTACGAATTTCTTTGTACATTTTTCAAATTTTTTATTTTGTGTTCACTCACGAGGAATGAGTTAGTTTGTAAGAGGGCCATAAATGTATATTTTTGCAACTCCCTTGCGAGTTCTTTCCTCTTCTTCCTTAACCATACACACCTATTAGGTATATTGTAAAGCCAAACTAACACGCATAAAAGACACCATGCTCGCAACACACGAAGGTCGTAGAAGGTGGCAAATTGCCGACTTGGAACGACCGACTGGACGATGCGCGACCGGAAGGCCGCGCGGCCAAGGAGAGATCAGAGAGAGACTACGGCGAAATTGAGGTTAAATAGAATTCACTCTTTGACCGTAAAATTCAAAACTAGAGAGACACAATGAAAAAGGGGAGGAGGATGAAAGGCAGGAAAAGGCAAAGGACAATAAAAATTATAAACTTAAAGGTTTAGGGGTTGTTACTCCACGCCAGGGACCTGATGTCACTCACACATTCACTAACTCAATCGCGCAAGCACTAATCCAAAAGGTGGAAAAGGAACCGGGACCGGGTTTGCGAGAAATTACTCAGCGCTAGGGACCCAAAAAATCACACCGTTGCTAGAAGGTTTGTGAGTCAGTACGACCGCGACAGGGACCTACTAAGCAACCACAGACACACGTACACACCAAGAGGTAAAGGAAAAAAGGGGAAAGGAACGGGGAAATAATACTAGGTTTAGGGGAGATTAAACCACGCCAGGGACCTAGTATCGCACACAGTGGCCTGTAGGTTTATGTGCCTTCCGTCAACAACAGGGACCTAACAGACAAAACAGTCACACACGCAAGCACTCGAATACACGCACACAAGATCTCTAAAAATGAGTTAACGCATTAAATACGCTCCTTTCCTGTCGGCGTGTCCGCGTGTCGGCGTCTCCGCGTCTCGGTGCGTCCGTGCGTCCGTATGTCCGTGTGTCCGTGCGTGCGTGCGTGTGTGTTGGGTGAGAGACGGAGGAAGGGGGACGGAAGGGGTTTCTATGGAATAGGGGGTTGGGAGTGTCGCTCGAGGGAGCGCGTCCCGAGGAAAAGGGAAATACTGGCGAGCGGGAGGAGACGAAAAGAGAAAAAAAAGGAGAAAGATGGGATTGGTCCGAAAAATTGCCGAAGGACTTAAGAACACGAAACACAAGTTTGTTAGAAGTAGTTGTGTAAGGTATGGTAAAATGGGATTTTATTGAAGACTACTGACGGTGAGTTGCCGCTGACGACTGCCGCTTCGTAGCTGAAATTCGCATCCGATTTTTTCCAACCTTTTTAAGATTATTGGAGAAATGCGTTTTTTAAAAATGAGCACTTATCCAATGCCGGTTTTCTCAAGATTTTTTTGCGACTATCGGTGAATTGCCAATGAAGACGACTGATTTGTGGAAAAAAACGCATCTGGTTTTTCTCAAACTCTTCGCAACTATTGGAGAAACATGGTTTCAAAACAGTGAGCGCTTATATAACGCGGATTTCTCTAAAGCGGACCTGTTTGCGCACACGTGACATTTTATACCTAACACAAAATTTTATCCTAGGCGACTCGGAATCAGACGCGCACCGCATTTCACGCGAGCGGGTGAGGCGAGAAAGCATGAGACCCTCGAGAACAGGAGATTATTCCTATAAGGCAGCGTTTTCCACCCATTATGCACCCGCAGCCGACCTTTTCGTAATCCCTTTATCCTCATCAATATGCCAATAAATACAAAATGTAACCTTGATTTCAAAATATTATATTAATTATATTTGCGCAAAGACTGCTTGTTCTAAATACATCCATTCACGAAGTTAATTAATTAATGAGTTATTTATACCAATCTAAAATCGTATTTATAAGTTGAGATGGTTGAATAAAGCTTCACATTGATTATAGTGTAGCCCTGAACGATCTGCAAGAGTTTAAATTTTTTCGTAAAAGTTACAATTCACATCTTAAAATACAAAAAATAAATATCATTGAAACTGTTTCATATATATTGATCTATTTTAGTGACCCTTCAGGTTAAGAACTGCTGACACGAGGTATTAAATCAGCGCAAACGCGGCGTCACTCAGAGCGCTCTTTTCCAAGGAAGTCATCACAGCGTTGCGCAGGGAACCATACCATAGGTTCAAGGTTAAAAATAATAACTAGGGAAATGTTTATCCAAGATTACATAGGAAAAGGAATTGAAGATATACAGAGAAAGACGAAGCGGCAATATTTGAAACTCAAAGAGGTGAATGAGGAAGGAATGTGAAGAATGGGAGCCACAGAGGAATATTCCAAAAAGGTAGATAGCGAGATATAATAAAGAGTAAATGCGTAGGCGGAAAGGAAGAGAGATAGAAATTAAGGTGTTTGAAGAGGATCAAGAGCATGGATGGGGGAAACAGGAGGGGAAAGAGGGGGGGAGACAGGGAAAAAGGAGGAAAGAGGGGTAAAGGGAGGGGGAAGAGAGGGGGAAGAGAGGGGGAAGAGAGGGGAAAGAGGGAGGGAAAAAGAGGGGAAAGAAGGGGGGGAATGGTGGAGTGCCTTTTTATTTCGAGTGGATTATATGAAAAAGAAGGAGCGGGAAGTGGAGGATAAAAAAATCGTAGTGGAAAGGGTCCTAATTTTTTATATAGTGCTGGGAGGAGATTTAGATTGGCAAAGTGGATTAACTTAGGTGGAGTCTTATGATGGATGAAAAATTGCGAGAGCGCGTTTAATCGGGCAAAAAAAATTATGTAAACGGGGGATCGGGTTTTCCGAGAGCCTCGGGCGATTTTCATCAATTATCAAACGAAGAACTGCATTATTTTTTTAAAGGTGGAAGAGAATTCCGAGCCTATTTATTTTACGGGGATATCATTTAATCCGCGTTATATATACATATATATTTCACGCTGTTACCGTTCGTGCTGATTAAAGGAGCGAGAATAATTAGCTAAGTCGCACATGTGCTAAATAGCCCTCATACCCAAGATTCTTTCATTTAGATTCGTGATACCATATATAGATGGATTTACATTTTTATTACGGTAGACTTGGTAAAGTCTTTCCTTTCTCCTAACTCGACCATAAAGATCCTTCGTGCAAAGTCACGCTGAAATTAGTTATCTTTGAAATACAGGATCTTCGAAAAGGTGATAGAAAAATGCTGTAAATGGGCTATAAAAGGATAATTGGTACATTTTTGTTTATTTGAAATCCTCCATCCGACAAATGAAAGAATCATTAATAATTATTTTTCTGATCTTGTAACTTTTTGAAAATGGCGACAGTATTGGAAAAGGTTAACTGTGTACTATAGAGAGCCAAATTCAAGCGCAAAACAGTTCCTACGGAGTGCAAATTTTCCGTATTGAACGATGAATCTTTTTCTCACGACTTTGTACTGTTCATTAAAAAAATTGACTGCTTACATAATAAAGAGAATTCTCGACCGCATTGCAAAGTTTATATGGCCGTATGCGTCACTTAGCAATAGTTAATTATAAATTTTGAATCTACCTAATATAGCTATAAATCCAAGCTGATGACGGCAGATTTGTAAACTAACTATACGTCTAATTTTCTCGAACTTTTTATGGATATTGGAGCTTCGCGGTTAATCGCCAAAATTCGAAGCAAAATATTTTATCCCAAACACGACGCGATCGTCATCAAACGCGAAAATAATTGCTATATATTCTCCATCGAAAGCAAAAAATTCCAATTCTTCAGGCTAATTTACACTCAAAAACTACTTGTAAATTGTAAATAATTCTCCGATATTTCACCAGAACGGCGTAATTAAAAAAAACGCGATCCCCTTACGTCTCATTTTTGAACGCTAATTAAAACACCTAATTCCGAAGGGATAACCACGACGACAGCATATGTCCACGAACCTACCCAGGCACGCACGACGCGTGCGCATGGGCTACGCATCAAAATCGCGTCGAGAGGACAAAGAGAATGTTTGTGTTTGTGTGTGTATACGCTCCGCGGCAATATAGCCGAGAAGGAAAACGTTTTTCCTTATCTCTGAGAGTCTTCTTTTTCATCGGACGTTAAACTCGATCGCATGCCGGTTGCGCTCCGCTGTCGCCTCTTCCCTCTGCGATGATTTGAAGTCCACTTGGATAAACACCGCAGGTTGTAGAATGAAAGGTTGTTCCTGGAGTGGGTTGGGGTGGAGGGGTTGGGAGGAGAGAGGGTATGAGGGAGGCAGGTGTTGGGGGATGGACGGGTGGGGGTGTGGAGGGGTGGGGTTTGGTGGGGTGGGGTTTGGTGGGGTGGGGTATGGAGGGGGAGGGATTTATGGAGTGAGGGGAGGGGTATAGAGGGATGGGGGTATGAGTGATTGGGGGAGGGAGGCGGAGAGAAAGTATGGAATTTTGATCCTCTGGATTTTGGCGAGATTATAGGAGTAATTGACGTAAAGATTTCTCCTCGATATCTGGGTTTTTCTACACCTCCTTCCCCGAAACCTTTCTCCTATTCTCCAGAAAAATTCTCTCTCCCTCTATCTATCCCTATGCCCCTGTACGTAAAAAAAACTCCAGGCGAATCATCATTCTCCTGCCACGATGGGGAGAAAAATAAAGCAAGGAAAAACCTTATAACATCCTCTAGGCTTTCATCCACGGCGTTTTTCTCTATTCTATTGACGTCTTCCTTAATCCCCGCCACTTCCCCCACTTTTATTCAGAGCTCTGAATGCGAGATCTCCTTTCTGTCCGATACCTTTCGAGCAGCATTTCTAAACATCTTCCGGTTTTAGTAATCGCGCTTAGAAAGGGAAGATAAAATGAAATGGGTCTTCGGATCAGCGTTCGTATTTTTTTATTTTTACATCATTAAGATGGGGAGCAAGGTAGAGATTAGATTGTGTATTCTAGAATTCAATCTTTCTGATATTGCTTCAAAAGACCTGAGTTTTGGAATAATGAGCGAAGTGAGTTCTCCACTGCATTACTACTTTATCTTGGCTTGGTTCACTCTTCAGCGAATGCCGGTTGGGACAAAAAGTCTACGTCCTTTTGCTGTGTTCATTATTTTGCTAAATCCTCAATGATAAAATAAGGCATGTTGAATTCTTAATGTCCTGCTCAAGTTGTGAAAATAAATATAAAATTAGTTATCTTAATAATAACATTGTTACCAATATAGAAAAACTGTTTCAAACATGCTATATCTCAAAATCATATCCAGTTTTTTTATTCGAAAGATGAAAGCATTCCATCGAATCAAACATCATTTAGATGTACAAGATGTGTGAGGCAAAGGTTCCCGAAATGAGGATATATAAAATAACAGATATCTTGTTTAGTAATGTTCATCAGAGTAGATGTTTTTTGTTTGAATCGTTCCTCCTACTCAAAATGTCGCCCTTTCAAAGAATGCCTGCCTAGCGTATTTATATTTTTCCTAAAATTCTTTTATCGAGAAAGCTTTGTGGGAAGTTATAAAGAATTTTGCCACTTTCTACAAGCCGCATCTCTCGGGATTCAAATGAACTCCAGGTGTAATGTCTGGTTAAGAGTTTGATCCATAGGACAACTTCAGAGGAAACTAAAGCTTCAATATAAGAAAGGAACAACTTTGTTGAGTTTTGATAAACGTGTCTCTATTATCATAGTGATTCAGAAGTTTTCTACAGAGGACTTAAAAATTTGATCTCCGAATTATACTTGCTTCTCCGAGCTCCTACGAATCTTTAAGCTACTATAGTACCAGTGGCATTGGAGTAGCTAGAGCTGTAGCGTTAAGTAGAACTAACATTTATTTTATTTTATTTGTTATCCTTTTGTCAATTTTATATAACATTCGTTTATGTTACCTAATTTTTTGTATAAACATCTTTGTTATATTTTTTCTCTATCGTAATAGTTATCTGTTGTATCTCGTAGTTTTTCGTTAGAAATTTAATTCTCCCCTTTAGAAAATAATATTTATATTATAGTAATTATTGTGTATTAGCATATTATTGTTATATTTGTAAGGTTGTTTTATTTTTACGCTCCATAGTATTTATATATTTTTGTTGTTGTATACTACTATCTGCTGTGCGTGAACTAAACTTGCTGGTGTTGTTTACCCCTTTCACTTTATACCCAAAATTGACTCTTTCTCGTACGCCCCCCGCGTAAAACTAGACTATTCAGCTTTCTCCCATTTTAGCTGTTGTTTTTATATTGTAAGACTTGTTTGCGTTAGTATATATATAGATAGATGTTTAAAATAATTTCATCAAGGACTACCGTGTCCTCCTCCATGTGCGCCGCTGGTTGCGAGGCCATGAGAGCTTGAATCAAGCTGCTGGAGAGAGTGGTTGCGAATCTCCTTCAGAGGGTGGAAAGATCCGAGGCTGCCTTGATTCGTGTGGGAGGTGCAAGGTTAACCCTGAAAACTCTCCGCGCCAAATTGGCGGCTTGGGTTCGTCTGGGTACGGTAGCCGGTAGAGTGATCGGGGTTGCCCCTGACTCCTTACAGCGGGCTGTGAAATCTGATGAAAGGAGAGTTGTGTCCATTCGAGGGGAACGTGGGGTGATGCTGCGAATGCAGGGAGGTAGGGAAGCTTCGGCGGACCCTCTTCCTGTTCGAGGTGTTGTTGGAGGACGACTCCACGGCCATTACGCCCGTCCCCCCCCCCCCCGTCTCTACGATGGAGGCGTGCCCAAGAGGAGTCGGGTTGGGAAGGGGGGTTTGTTCGAATTAGATAACTCTAACGTTGGGCGTGTAATTGCCCCCCCTATAATCCAGTGCCCGCCGGGAGGGAATTGAAAAGCGGGTCTTCTCCAGATGCAAATCAAGATGCACGGTGCCGCAGGTGACCAACACGGTGAAGAAAAGCGGTAGTGGCGACAGGTTGCTCTCGGCTGCGGATGGTGGCCCATCTTGGGACTAATGACGCGTCGAAGCGCGGGTCGGAGGAGAATTTAAATTCTTTTCAGGTCTTGGCTTTTGAGGATGCTTTTGTCCAAGAGGAGTCGGGTTTTGATTTGCGGCTTACCATCTGCAGAACAATCCCTACGATTGACCGCTGTTCTGAGGTTTTGAGTAGGGTTAGCAGTCTGAACCGAAGGCTGTGGAATTTTTTTCGGAGCTTGGGAGTGGACTTCGTCGACCTTGGCCGAATATTGAATCGAGCAGGGTACCACTGGAGCACTCTGGTGTTCACTACACGCCAGAATCGGCTCAGCGAGTAGCGCGTAGGTTTCTTGAGCACAGTAAGGGATTTTTAGGCTACAGAGTAGGGTAGAGTTTAAGTAAGATTTGGGTAAGGGGATAATCGACGCGTTCGTAGAAAATTAGAATCACGATAGATTATGCAATGATTGAATATACTCCGATCGTAAGTTAAATGCACAATATGAGAGGTAAGGAGGAAATTTATATTATCATGCGGCATCAATGTCGAGATAGGTCATTGATGTTTCTTAAATGGCTCGATGGTTCGCGATTCTAATTTTATTGCGATGCCAGGAAATCGTGGGAGTGCTTGTGATGGGAGCGTAATTGGAGTGAAACTTTAGAGCGGAAGAGAAAGTTAAGGGTGAGATTAATATTAGAAGTAAAAATGAGAATTAAACGTCGTCGTACTGACCATCCGCAGCATCTGTAGGAGAATTGCTTTGTTCGAGCATATTATTCGCAGTCTGCACGTCGATATCTTGATAGGCACAGTTTGTTGGTTAGCGGATGAGATTCAGATTCAGGAGATATATCCTAGAGGCTAGTAAAGATTGCGCAAATAGAGAGGGCGGCGGGGTTTTCATAGCGGTTAGAGATAAGTTTGATAGCAGTGAGATTCCGATAAGTGACGAAGATTTCGAGTGTGTTTGGTGCCGCATAGGCAAAGAAGGCTCCAAAAAGTTGTTCTTATGTTCATTTTATAGGCCACCTACCGCTAGTGTAGATTTTATTTTCAATCTCGGGAAGCAACTGTCAAAGCTTAGACTGATTAATCAAGACGGAACCATTATAATAGGTGGTGACTTTAACTTACCCTCAATTGGTTGGGAAAATTTGTTTCGAATCTAGAGGTAACAAACACGAATTCTGTGAGGCATTATTCGAAAGATCCTGCGAGAACTCTCTCCTTCAATTAGTCAGAAAGCTAACGCATTCGGATAACATATTAGATTTATTTGCGACTAATGTCCCAGATAGAATAAACAAAGTCACCATTGAAGATGGAATAAGTTATCATCTGGCCGTATATGCAGAGTCTAAGGTGAAAATCGAGAGGCACCTTAAACCTAAAAGATAGATTTATATATTTATATATTTGCTAAGGCAGACTTATCAAGCTTCAGGTCGCGCCTACGAGAAATACTACCTGACTTCCGTGTATGATAAAACGATCGGATGCTGAGTCGTCATGGACAATATTCAAGAATATAATACTAGAGGGCATCGATAAGTAGAGTCCAATCAAATTGATGGTCGACAAAGAGCCACATTGGTACAATAAGCAACTTAGGAGTGCGCTTAGGCGTGAGAGAATAAGCCACGTAAAAGTAAGAAATATGCCGTCTACATCATCCGACGATTATAGAGCAGCTGAAGTTCAGACGTATAAGAAATCCCGCGGTAAATCAAGAAATACTACGAGCGAGGTTATTACTAACTTCAGAAATATGGCATTAAATAATTATTTGAAGGAGGACCCGAAAGCGTTTTGTTCTTATGTGAGAGAGGTCCAAGGTTTTCTGAGGTTGGAATAGGAAGGAAATTAAGTTTCATCAAACCTAACAAACCCACTGCTCGTGTTTGAAAAGAATTTGCTGAAGTAATAGCACCTTTTCTTAATATAAAATTTGAGAAATTACTTCTCGCGGAGAGGTACCTAACGACTGAAATTTACCGCACGTTACCCCAATTCATAAGGGCGGCGACAAGGAGAATCCAGAAAATTACAGGCCTTTACTTTGATATCGTGCAAGATTCTCGAGCACTTACTCGTTAGCAACATAATACGATTTCTTTATAGTAATTCATTGTTAGATGATTGCCAACACGGCGTAAGGTAAGGTAGGTCCTGCGATACTCAGCTCGTTCTTTTTGTGAATTGTATACTGGGAATCGGAGAAAATATAGGATGATCGATGAAATGTCCTCGAACGTAGTGGAGGTTCTCTCTGGCGTTCCGCAGGGTAGTGTAATTAGTACGTAATTATTTCTAATTATGCTAATGAAAGACGCACAGTAATCATATGTAAAATTAGGCTTTTCACTGACGACACTGTCATTTATAGAGAAATAAGCAATCTGGAAGACCATCAGTATCTCCAAAATGATCTAGAAGGGATTTTTACGTGGCGTAAGGAATGGCAGTTAGAGATCAACCAAAAGAAAAGCTGCGTAATCAACTTCTGAAGAACCAAGAATATCTCGTTGGATGTTAATTATTCTTTGGACGGAGTAGAGATTCCAGTTTCAGACTAAAACTAGGAGTCACGATCCATCGTGATCTCTCGTGGGGCACCCACATTCGCCGTTTAATTGGTGCCGCTAACAAGAAGGGAGAATTGTTCGAAGTAGCTCCGAAAAAGTGAAAAAATTACGTAATTTATCCTTGGTTCGACCGCAGGTCGAATATGCGTCCGCTGTTTGGGATCCCTACGAAAAGGGACTCACTAACGAGATAGAAAACGTTCAGAACAAGCTAGCTGGATTTGTAAAGAAAAATTACGATAGTAAACAAAGCGTAGCATCATTAATAGAAAATATGAAAGTGACTTCGTTAGAGGACCGTAGGCTGCATACTAGATTTAAACTGCTGGAAAAATTTATGTCAGAGGGACTAGCCAATGATTTAGTAGACCTTATCAGAAGCACTGAAAAAATTGCCCGTTACCCTAGATATCAATATAATATGAAGTCACAGAGTTAGTAATGTCTGTTTTTTGCTTTTCTTGCTTTTCTCAAGTGTGAATGAAATGTGGTGACCGATTTCATTAAATAATCATCATCAGATTATTCATTGAAACCGGTCGTTGATACATAAAATTGTGTGAAATAAGTCAAAGTGTTATTCAAACTTTATAGATTTAGTTTTGTTTCTAATTTTAACAAAGCCACATTTCTTCCATGTTATTGAATTCCACGAATTCTCGGCCTCGTCTATTTTATATTATTTTCTCAATAGGTTTTCTGCCGTTATAAAAATTGCTGGAAAGTTGTTTATTGACAAGGCAAATTATGCGAAGGGAGATATTAGCTCTTATCTCAGCAAAGAAATTCAAGAGGACGAGTCTGCTGAAGTGGGTCATTCGTTATCATTTATGAGTCTTTCATCCACATCTACATAATACCCTACAAATCACCGTTTTGGTGGATGGCAGATGGTAGAGTGCACGAGGGGTCTCTAGTTTTCCTTACTTATCGTTTCCTAATATATTCTCTTATCGTCCTAGGGGAAAGCGATTCTCTTTATCGCTCCGTTCTACAATCGATCTCGCGAATCTCATCCTCGCTGTCCTGCTTTCTTAAATACTTCGGGCTTCTGATAAGATCTACTAGCTCATTCGCTAGTCCGTCAGACATAAATTTTTCCAGCTGTTTAAATCTAGTCTGCAGCCTACGTTCCTCTAACGAAGTCACTTTCATATTTTCTATTAATTGAAATCAATATCGCGTTTCGTTTTGTATATCATTCGAGAGGTTTTTCGTATGTATACAACTGGAAAGAGGCGTATACTGGGGATTGAGCCGGGAATATTTCCGATGCCAGAAAGATGGAGTATTTTTTTACTGGGAGAAACAATATAAAATGAACCCTCCTTCGCCGTTGCGTTACGGAAACTATTTATTTTTGTTAAGAAAATGAAATTTACCTTCCCATTTCTATGGTAAATGCGCCGGCTTGAGCGGGGATCCTGAATCTCTGCTTCAAAAGTTACTAAAAATTATTCTTATCGCAATTTTAAGTAATATGAATAAAAAATAGTCCATATCCATTATCTATCTTTAAGGAACTACAGCGAAATATTTTATGGTAATTTCTTAAAACTGTTAAGCTGTTTCATGCATATATATCTATTACAAATGATCAAGTTCATCTAAAATTTGTTAAGGCTCAAATTATTTTACGTTTATTCCAATGATAATGTATTTAATGCTTCAATGATTTGCCAAAGGAGGGTACGCGCATTGCTGTTGTCATCGTTTTAAGTTGGCCGCCTATTAAAAATATAAGAGATACGATATTCTACGCGACCCAACACACAATAGCAGCGCATCGATTGCTTAAAATACATATACGATGTCTTGCTCACTAGACTAAGATAACTTATGTCCTTTGGATCTACACAAATGAAACGTTGATTCTGCGTTCAGTGCTAAGGCACATGTGGATCCATTACAATGTGCAGTCCACTAAAACTATCGACAATATAATAGTTTACATTTTAAATAAAAAAATAATTCTAACCTGAAATAAATCATATTATTATTTTTTATGAAATTACTAACGTTTTAAAGGAGTGTTTCTCAATCTTTTTGGAAAGCCCCACAAAATCTGCTCACCCCCTCCTCATAAAACTTTTCATCCATTGCGTCGTTTTTTTCGCTTTCATATATTAATAAGAGCTGTGCGCGGGATCAAATAAGTTATAGATAAAAAAATAAACCATTATCCTCCTGAGCTTGAATTTTCGACTAAAAATTCTTCGTCCGTCTCTTGATCTATTTCTGTCGGATGAAGAAGATTTAGACATGCCATGGAGCATTATTGCTCCCGGTCTCTGGAGCTCCTTTCATTTCCAAATATTGCTCCTATTCCTCAGGTGCGGTACACAAATTCCCGAGCGAGTGTTCTCATTCACCTGGATTCTTAGATTCAGCTCAAATTCGAAGCAAATTCTCCGAAGGCGACCCTTGTTTGCTCGACTGCAACGGCCAAGCCGAGCTTGCTACAAAATGGAAGCGCAACTAGCAGAGAGAGAGAGCCTCTCGGAAAATTTCATCAACAAATCGGTTGAGTAACGCGAGTACCATCCCAGGAGAGTTTATCAAATGCCCCGGAGACGGTTTAGTATTACCGAAAGGGACAAGAATCTTTCTTCCTAAAGAAGGAGGTTCCGAGGCATGTAAGACGCATTGCTTAAAACAAGAAGGAAATACGAAGTTGGAACGAAATAATGAGGAAAATCTAAAACAAAGATCGAGCCAACGTAAAAAATTGAAAAATTGTCAGCAATAAATTTTTATAGTGATGAAATTTGCTAATATATTTATTTATAAAACGTTCTAGTCAAAAATAAAAAAACCAACCACTTAAAATAAACCTTTTCTTAAGAATTACAAAAAATAAGTCAAGGATTAGAAATAAAGAACTTGAAATAAGCCTGAATACATTCTATATAGTTATAATTACTTTATTTAAAGTCATATTCTCTAAAATAGCTGCTCTTACAGAAGGCAGTTCGATATAGAATTGACTAGGCAAATGGAAAATGATTATATATTCCAAATTAGTATTTCTTAATTCTCGGTATTTTATAACTAATCCAGATTTTTTAAAGCGGAAAATATTATCTCAAGGCTGCAATAATTTCGTTTTCGTGCAAAACACCGAGAAATATTTGATACCCTTTTTCGCAGCTGGATTCAAAATGCGTGACGCTTCCTAGCATGTCAAACTGATGGCAGCGAGGGGGGAACTTCACTTTTTACGGTGAGCCTTGACGCGGTAAATAA
Source organism: Tanypteryx hageni (assembly GCA_028673005.1). Lineage (NCBI taxonomy): Eukaryota > Metazoa > Arthropoda > Insecta > Odonata > Petaluridae > Tanypteryx > Tanypteryx hageni. The sequence continues at coordinate 100,084,175 of CM054120.1, read as the reverse complement.
AAGTAAACCTTATCATCATGCTGCCATTGCAAGTTAGGAAAATAACGACGAAACACTTTGCAAGCGAAATATTTTGTTTGAATTCTACGCACACGTACTATCAAGCGGATCATTTTAAAAGTCATGGATTTCCTCAGTTTGCGTCATTACTGTTTTGAGGAGCATTTCTTATCCTTTTAGAGGGCAGATATTGAAATAATTTATTCAATTACTACACATTTAAAAGGTTTTAGTAAAGTCATGTGGGCATGTGAGCTATGGACGTTGGAGATCGTTTGTTCAAATGAAGACGACGCCAAATTTGTAGTTAAATATGGCTCATTCATACGTTTTAAAGCCGTAGAATGATTGAGAAAAAATAAACCCAGCAACTCCATCTATCTAGACTTTTAATCGTAATCTAATTTTTAGAGCGCCGGAATTACAGAATTCCTATAATAAAAAGTATAAAACGACAAACATTTCGTTAACTCTTCTTGACTATTTCACGCTTTTTTCCAGCGGAAAAAATAATACTAAGGGATAAAAAATCGTATTGCTACCCCTGAGCCACGAGGTGTGGTTTTCAGTACCCTTATTTTTTACGACTCGAGAACAATAAATAATCCGTCCATCTCTCTTTTCTTTTTCTTTCTCTGTACCATGAGTTCTAATTCACGAACAACCAAAAAAAGGAAGAAAAGACGAAGTACGAATGATAAAAATATCGGGGTGGTAGAAATGGAAGGCGGAGAGAAAAATCTAGGGGGAGGTAAAAAGGATAGGGGGAGGGAGAAAGGATAGGAGGAGGGAGAAAGGATAGAAGGAGGGAGAAAGGATATGGGGGAGAGAGAAAGGATATAGGGGAGGGAGAAGGATATGGGGGAGGGAGAAAGGATATGGGGGAGGGAGAAAGGATATGGAGGAGAGATAAAGGATAGGGGGAGGGAAAAATAATAGGGGGAGGGAGAACAAATAGGGAGAGGAAGATAGCGTAGGGGGGAGGGAAAGGGTGGGGAGAGGTGGTAAAGTGTGCAAGGAGGAGAAAAATATAGTTAAGTGCCTTTATTTCGGATCCGCTCGAAACCGAATGGAGTAAAAAGGATGCGAGAGAGATATATTTTTGTAGATTTTTTAAATGGTTTTATTTTGGTCGATTCAAAGGAATCAAGTTGAGATGCGGCCCCGAAGGAAGATTGTGCACGTTATTTCGAGTTCAAAGGGTGTATGAGAATGCGGGAGGTTTGGAGAGGGAGAGAAAGAGAGGGAAGCGCAGGGACAAGAGCTGAAGCAGGCAAGGGCGCGGTATGTCGGATTTTTTACAAGACTTTTCGCGGAAGTGGAAAATAGTCCTATGTGTGTTAGGTCTGTATGATCGCCCCAAATTCTCTATTGGCTATGAGGACAGAGAACTTCAGGCGGGTGATGGAAGGACGCGTATATATGCATGTGTGTACTATTTATAGGGGGCGTATATTTCGGGAGAAATACGAATGTGTGGATTCTCTACATGGGGTAAGGAGAATGCGAATAGCGGGAGAAGCTTAGAGGAGGTACTTAAAAAGAATAAAGTAGTTTAAATATGATGCACTCGAGGGAATAGGGAAAAATATTTTAATAGAATGCATAACTGAGGCGTTGACGCGTATTCTTATCGATGTGGAGACGTTGTCAAAGGCGAAGAGAGGGTAATGTCGACTGTTACGTCATTAACTAATAACTAAAAAGAACCTCGGCATTACATTAAATAATCAGCCAATATCGTTTAAAATTACATTTTTTAATATATATGCACTTAAAAGTCGGAAAGTTAAAGAACCAATGCGCAATAAAATGTCTTAGGTCATAAATTAAACTTATGCGCTACCCATGACGAATAATTTGAGTGTACCCAAAAAGTTACCTGATTAAACCACGATTTTATCTAGTGGCAATCCTATATAAAAAATTCTAAATTTACAGTTTAGTATCTTCACAAATTACCTTTAATTTTGCCTGAATTGATATTAAAATATAATTTTCAAATTTGCCAATAATGTTTATATATATATATATATATATAAGCATAACCATAAATCAATGAAGGAAACAACCAATTTATCGGTGGTCTAAACGACGGTTTATGTTTAACCCTGCAAGCTCTTTTGATCATGCCGCATTGCTATCTCGCCTTCTCAGAAACGAGAATTGCTCAAATTTACGAGATTTCAAAATCGCACGGACGTTTTTTCTCGTAAATTTCCCGTTTCGAATCTGAAGTTTGACTGCGTTCCTTTTCTTTTCTCCGGAACCTGCATCTGCTTCTGGGATAATCTGGCGGGAAGTATTTTATCGTGAATTATTGTGGACGGCGAGAGAACTTTGGAATTGAGGTGTTGGTGGAAGGTGGTAGAGGGGGAGGGGGAGAGAGGAATCGGAAGAGGGGGTGGGGGATAGGAAGGGGAAGTGGGGGTTATCAGTAAACTGTGAGAATCGTAACAGAAAGTTTTTAATGGGTGGAAGGGGTGGGGAAGAAATTTTATAGAATTGGATGGTAGGAAGGATGAAAGAAAGGGAAAAAGAGAATTCTACAATAATTCAGCAGCGACCAGTTCCACAAATTATAAAGAAATTTCTAGGAAAGACATCAGGGCAGGAGAGTGGTGGAGGTGTAAATTAGTGCGAGAGATTGGGGAAGGTTTTCCGAGGAAATCCGTGAGGGAAAGGCGGGAGGGGAAGGATCGCAGGGAGAAAATGATTGAGGGAAGGAAAGGGCGTTGGAGAAATATCCAGATGGGAAAAACAAACGGAAATCCACTGTCAATTCAAACTCTTTTCCTTTCCGCTGTAACGGAGGAACGATTTTCAACACGTACGCACACACTTCGGTATATATATATATATATATATATATATATATATATATATATATATATATATATATATGCGTGTGTGTGTATTTATATGTGTATTTCGCTCGCTCTTGCTTCTTTTCTTCCTTGAATTCCGTCAATAGTCATTCTTCTTATATTTCCCTTAAGTTTATTCAGATTTTTATTTTGTTTGAAGGTGGCATATTATGCGGGTGCCATTATTATACGTTCCTTGGACGAAATGAACGCATATAGGGGAGGTCGTTTCCGTCCGTCCGCATGTTAGTACTCGGAAACCGCTGGACGTCTTATGATGAAATTTGGTAATGGGGAGTTTTAATAAATTAATTGACCGATACCAATTTTGGTTAAAAATTGACAAAAATTACGACCACTTGACGCGACCTACGTGTAGTTAACAATGTTCTTTTGTTTCAACTCGGGAATCGCTAGACGTACTTTGATAAAATTTCGTATTGGGATGTTTTACCAAAATTGGTCGACAAATTCAAATTCTTGTTAAAATTGGGCAACAATTAAGACCATTTTACCTGAAGACCTACAAGTAGTTTACAATGTTCCGTTGTTTCAACTAAGGAACCGCTAGGTGTATTTTGATGAAATTTTGTGTAGGAGAGTAAACCGATTCCAATTTAGATTAAAATCGCACAATAATGACTAAAACTTTACATGAAGACCTACATGTAATTGACAATCTTCCTTTGTTTCAGCTCGGAAACCGCTTGGCATATTGTGATGAAATTTGGTATTGAGTAATTTTGTTAAAATAATTGACTGATTCCAATTTTGGTTCAAATTGGACGATAATTACGACTACTTTACATGAAGAACTACATGAATTCTACAACGTTTCTCGTTTGCTCCTCGTTAAATTCCCATCTGAGCGATCTGAGATGGGATATGAGATCATAGTGGAATCTCAAAGAACGCATTTGGAAACTATACTCCGACATGGAGTATACCTTTCCAATCATGTTCTTCAATAACCTAGTAGTGTTTACAGAAAATAATTCCAATTCATTACAAGAAACCAAGGTCAGCACTAACATAGGTTTGCATCCCAAATGTAATTTATTTTATATTTTACATTTCATTTTATATGGGTAATATTTGCAGCAAAATAATCGAATTGTGTTCCAAATTTGCAATAAGAATGATTTTCTCCTTTCTTTACGTATCATAGTTTTTAGACGTAAAGCGTTATGCATGCACTCGGACCAACAGTCTATGGCTTAAGTGTAGCCGAGTTGAAAATAACCCGCTTGTGCAATCGTCTATTCTCAAATCAAGTTCGGCAATAATCCCCTCATGGCAATACCGCGATAAAATGCCACTTAAAACGCTAAAGACGCATTCGGTTATTTGAAATGGAAATATGTGGGATCGATTATCAAAACTCTGTGACAATAATTGCAATCTATATTATTTTCCTTATAACAGTACAAACCCCGTTCCAATATCACATTATAGCACCAACGAAGAAAATCTGATATGGCCACCACATGACTTCTCCATATATGTAATATTTCTAAAAATTTGAAATAATAATAAATATTTTGAAAAACTGCTAGAAAATGTTAGACTTGACAAAAAACAGAAACAATCTCAAACCATAGCCTTCTCATATTGAATATTGTCACAAAGTTCCAACAATTAAGAAAAGAAAAGGATCGTTATTAAAATTAAGATGTAACCAAGCGTCAATTGTTAACAACAGGCGTCGGTAGGTGGCGTGGTGGTGGCAGCTAAAAATATAAAATATCTCTTAAAAATGCACTATATGGAAAAAATTTTCATAGAAATGTTGTAGAAAATTACATTTTTAACAATATGTATTTCAGTACATTTTTACATATATCAAATATTAAAGCATATGTTAAAAAATAAAAGAAAAGAAACCAGAATAAACACCCACTTCCGTTTGATTGATTTTTACCAAAAAATAAACAGTTCTTCTAACTCTTATAGAAATGTTAAATATAAAATTTCGCATTGATCTGATTAATAGTTTTTGAGTTAGAGCACCCACAATAAAGCTACCACATAGAAATCATCGAGAAAATGGTCAAAACGTGTTCAGGGGACCTCAAAACTTGTATTTCCGTTGAAATTTCGAAGTCGATTTCTTTCATGAATACATTACTTTGCCCTATACTACGTCTATGGAGAAAGTAAAAATCTTTGTACGATGGATCTGTTACTTCCTATCTACGTACCTATACACTAAGTCCTAACGTTTGTCTGATTCTTTCTACTGAACGCTTAATATTTCGAGAACGGTTTGCATTATTTCGACCATTTTCCGCAATACTTCTGCTCCTTTAATACATGTCATCGTCAATTATAAGTCCAAGGGTTCGATTTCATGGACGTCAAAAGTAGCGACAGTGGATTTGTCATGGCAGCTAATTTTCTCAACGTTTAAGAATTGAAAAACGATTTTTCTGGTTCTATATATATTTTTACTTTAATTCGACACGGATTAGAATTCTCTCTTCGATAAAATATTTTATTCCAAAAAATAAACCTACAAACTTAGTGTAATTTACGGAATGCTGTTATTTTAGACACGATAAAGAATACGATAATGGCGAAATAAGATACGGCCATTATTCTAAAATTCAATTACAGTTAAAATAGGTAAATTTCGTATTTTTCAACTAATTTTTGTTTCAGTAGCTATTTAAAAGTTCTCAATAATTGTTGTGCGTATGTTTTTAAAATACCCGAAGAGTTCGTGAAAATAAATAGCAAAAAAATCTTTTCCTCTCATAGATGGATGGCAGAAAGAAAATTTAGTAAGTGACCACATACGCGGCAATAACTGTCTGCGAGGAAGTCATGGCAATAAATCATAGCCATACGCAGCACAGAGGGACTAACTAGATTAATTAGATCAAACATATGGGTCCGAAACCTAATACCGGAAAACGAAACAAAGCCATAATTGATTTGGCGTGCTCGGAATTAAAGAATTCCGGATATCATTATTTTTGATGAAATCACTTTGAGGATAATGGCACTGCGGAACTATTCCGAGAATTGTGGGAGTAATACGATTATGAAAGCGCTCCGGACAAACGGCACAGGATTCGTCGACTAATTATTAGGTGATTAACTCGATAAACTTAATAAGTTTAAATTTGTGAAATGTTCCGAGTTTTTAAATATTTCACATTTAATACCTTTTGTTGATTTTGACGAAATATACGACAATTTTTAGGCTGGTTTTCAAAGGAAACATAGCCTTATGTAATGGTCCTGTCTGTGCGTATGTGTGTGTGTCCCTTACTTAACAACTTTTTATTAATAGGCTGATTTTTATGAAACTTGGTATGAGGTTCGTGCTGTCAGAGCTCACTTCCGGGCTATATTTCATTAGGCGAAAATTCAAGTCCCTGGTTCGATTCCAGGAACTTTTTCCCTATTTGTTTTACATAGGAAGTCTCAAATCAAACGTGCAGAGATGTTTTCTGCGATACTTTAAAATATCTTAAAATTGTGATATCGGAGCGATGTTTATACTGTTCTAAGGGGAAAAGACTGGATATTCTAATTCTTATCGCCGAGTTTTGATAACTGATTGTATATTCTTGAATTTTTGCTCAAACATAGCGTTTTAAATCGCATTCTATTGGATTTTTGTCATGGAGATGATTAATACGGAACACGGCTTGAGCATAGATGGGTGAGCAAATGGGTTTTAATTTTCTCCACTCAACAACCTTTCAGCAATGAACAGTTGATCCATACATATTAGCGTATAAACAGTAATATTCATTAAACTCATTCAATTAAAAAAATACATGCAAAATATAATGTCAGTAAGAGATGTTGATATTGTTTTTAGTATTTTAAACCTGTTAGTGCTCTATTAATTTGTTTGGCAATATTTCTCTATCATTGATAAATTATGAATTACAAATGGTATTTATCGTATGAGAGTTCCTTGGAATGACTAACACATAATGAAACATTTCCTATGAATACAAGTAATCAATTCGGGACGTCAACTTTTGGAAACCATCCTGCATTAGTCCTGGTTTGGACTTCTGGTGGTTTTTAATCTATCAAGTAGTTGCAAGTCACGCAAAATCTGCTGGTGAATTTTTATCCTAATCAAATCGTAATATTACATACCTTTTAAAAAGGCGAACGTACGGTTTTTGAAAAAATAATAATTATTTTATATTTGCAAAGTGATTTTATTTCTCATCGGTGACTTTCAGTGAAAATATTTGCACATAAAATACTACATTAGAATCAGCAGCTTATTTAATCGTCGGTTAAAAATGAGACGTGGAACTGCTGCGGTAGCATTGGCAAAGTTAATTACAGCGAAAAATCAAATTATTATCCATAATAATGCTATATGAGATTGTAACTTTGTGAAAATTAATTAATACCGGAATAAAAGTTGAACGTACTCTATATACCAATGACCTACTATCATCGTCATATCGTCAAAGGTTGTTTGCACTTAGTCAGATCCGTAATTATTATTGGTAAAATCTGGCTCTCCACATATCCCTACTTTCCGTTATATTCTTCATGCGTCGGTAGCTTCGTTTCCCTTTTAAGTCGTTTATCAAATGAAATCATTTCCTTCCAGTTTTCCTTCTTACGCGACTTTAGTCATTCTCTCTCCTCAGGTTTTGTCCGAAACGGTTAACCTTCGTCTTTGTTATAGTCTGTATATTCGCTCGCATTTCTCTTATAACAGTTATACCTCGATAATTCAAACTCTATTAATGCGAAATGCTGGTTTATAAGTAGTGTAATTCAGTCTCCTGCAAAATCCTAGGTATATGTTTCTTGTTATAACAAACTCGTTCTTGCCAACCTAGCTAGTAAAAATTACGAAATTTTAAGTCTCTTGAAGTTTCTACTAACATAGTTGTACTGTATTCTTATTATTTCAACGTTTTTCATCCTATCTGTCCATGTTATCTTCAGCATTCTTCTCTATGCCCTATGCTTTGACTTACTCTAGATATGATAATAATTACAGAAACTTTTCGCTGGAAGAATATTGTTAGTACTCTTGTTCTTATTTCCTCATTGATAAAAAACTCCAGGCAATTATTAGGTAGCGATTATTACAGAAATAAGAGAGGGAAGTTTTCCCCTATACTCTTTCTTTAATGCTGAAATTTATGAAGATACCAAGAATTCCGTCTTCCTTGAATCTTTTATACTGAAAAAAATTACGCATCAGCTGTGAAGATATATTTTTACAGTAACTTGACATAAGAGCATTAACCCCTCAAGGCCGTCCAACGTGTCATTACGTCGAGCGATAACTTCACATGCCGCCGTCCGACGTGTTAGTACGTCGAACATCATTACTATATTTATTTATTTTTTGCCGCGACGTAAATTATTCGATTCTAAAAACCGTGGTATATTTCAAAGGGGAAGTTTTGGCTTTAATAATTTTATTTTATTCTTCAATTTTTATTGTTCTCTTATTTTTTATAAATAGTAGAATTTTCATGATTACTTTTTGTAGTCACGCGATACCTTCCTTGCGAATGTACAGTCATTTGTAAAAGTCTGTGGGCAAGCTCGGTCACGCCACTCACGGCCAAACAGTGAAGTTAAAATATATGTTGGCACTACGTGATTTGCAGCGAAAGAGGGGAAGGGTGGTGTGGGATATATGTTTTGGAAGTTCGAGCGAATGAGGGGAAACAAGAAATGGCCTTAGAATTGCAGGCTATTGGTTTCGAATTGAGACCGCACCTCGTCCCTGAAGAAAGGTCTCGAAATTGAGACCCAAAGACGGAAAAGCATTTTCCATGCGAGTGGGGTGAATGAAAAAGGTTGAAAGATTATTATGACCTCTATAAAAAAAACTATCTCCGGAAATGCGTTGTGAATGCTTACATATATTTTAAGTGCGTATAGGGTAGGAAGCTTCGCTACCAAATATGATATTTTTTTAAGGGAAATTGATTACGCGTAAAGCGCCACGGATAATATACGTACAAAAGGCGAATACGGAATTAAAGGGACGGAACATTGCAAGCGCAGCAAGACCAACAGACGCATCGAATGCGAACGTTTTTATATGCGATGCGATGCATCAGCATTTTTATGGAGCATCCGGGCAAAATGAACATTACATTAATTTCCCCAGAGAAGACTGATACTATCGGTATTACTAGAATGAAATGCAGATGTAAAATGCACTCAATTCTTTCTTTTTTTAATCCTAATATATGAGATTGTAAATATTACTGAGTTTGCCAAACTATACAATTGCTGCATGTTGTTAGAGGCTATGAATTAAACACGATGTGGAAATAAAATTCGCGATAATCGATTTACATTTTTACTCAAATTAACCTTTAAACCTTTTTTATTGTCATATGCCTGTACTTTGTTATATATATATAGCCAATATGTTTTATATAAAATAATTGTAACTAAATCTAAATATTACCATGCTATTATATTGATGCATGCATTTGTTTTCAGAGTTAACGTCAGTTTTCACAGCAACCGATATGGTTATGGATCCCAGGAAGTCCATTCCGCGCACAATCAAGCAATTCCTAATTCTTGCACACAGTTTCATTCGCACATACACATGTATCGAAAATCTAGCAATATTTAGGTTACGAATAATGTGTAACTTATTGTTGAATTCTAAATTTCAAAATGAAGTCCTTGAAATTCTTCTTCAATATACTCTCTCGAATTATGGAAGCGCAATATGTATCACTTCAACACGGTTATATTTTTGAGGGACTCTAAATTAATAAATAAAATTATCAATTTATTTAATATTTGCCTTATAAAGCCGTTTAAAAGACATGCATAGTCAAATAACTACGCACAGTTTTAAAGAGAAATTCTCATTAGGAATGCATTTAAAAAGTTTTGATTAATTTGTGTTTAATTATCCCAGCAGTCAGGGGATACAGTCGTTTTTTTACAACCTCCTACCAGTAGTATCGGATGGAATGGATTTCAGGAACTTCATCTACTACGATGAAAATGTGCTACATGTGCTGTGCAGTGTGACGACGACACCATAGCTGTGGTCACATCTCGAGAAACACTTCAGAGTTCTGAGGACTCTGATAGAACCAATGAGAGCGAAAACCTCCGGGGCATTCCACCGAGCTTTGACGAATCATCGGTACATGATGTCTAAAGATGTCAGTGAGAAGGACATGTGGACAGTGAGTACGAGCGAATGATGTACTAGAATAGCGTGAAGAACAAGAAGCAATCAACAATTGTTAACTTCTTCAAATCCCTTTAAGTCATTCGAACAAGAGAACATTTTGTGCTCTAATACATATTTGCGATACCTCTCTTGAAGTTCAACAATTTTATATATGGATGTGTACGAACGAAGATTATGAAACCGATTTCATCAAGCTTTTCTGTGTTATTCTATTTTAAATTTTATCCGGGCGTTGTTTTGGACATTTAAGCATCATTTCTTTGCCTATTTAAGTGTGTTAATTCATTGTGTGATGGGATTTTTACTAATGTGAAATTATCATCATAACGTACTTCAGATCACATAAAACAATATGATCCAAACGGAACTTATGAAGCCTATTTTCCACAAATTATTTATTTAATACTTATATTGGCTATAATAGTTTTAAAATCAACGGAAATGAGATGCTCTTGGGGTCTCAAATTTCGTAATTCACCGTTATAAAATATTTCAAGTACATTCAAACGGAAAACTAAATTGATCACGCGTATTTGTATGGCAAAAATATGTATATAGTAGACTATACCGAATCCGAGTCCAACAATAGTCGTTTCTATGACAATACTTTCGTAATGAGTGATAAAACTGCAAAACCCTCAGTATTTCCACGAACTTCGAAGAAACACGATCGTTAAGCAAAATTCTGCAATAGAAGTTAGAATCCCCATTGCTTTCCTCAAAGAATAGTACAAATCCCTCACCAACATCACAACTCCAAGATATTTTAATGTGTAATAGAAATAACCTTGCACGATGGATTTCAGATTTCCCATGTAAATCAAATGGGAAGGCAAGTTCCTGGAATCAAACCCGGGACTTTTAACATTCGCAACAAATACTATCCTCGAAAGCTCGGCTCCAGTAGCAGGAGACTTCCACCAAGTGTCATGAAAATCGGTCTATTAGTGCAAAAGTTAATAGAGGAGACGGACAGACAGACTGTAATTGAAACAAAAAATAATATTTTAATAAATTCGTTATTGAGTGTTTTCTTTTAAAAAATTTACAATTTCGAAATTAAAATTAAATTTTAATCGTCGATTTGAAAGGCCGAAAACTATCAAGCATATATGTACCTAAGCAATAATTTTAAGTGTCGATATTCGTCGAAAATATCTCGGGAAAATGTACATTTTCAAGAAAATTAACTTCTAATTATACCAAGTAGTAATTTTAAGATTCGATATTCGTCGAAACTCTTTTGGGAAAATAAACGTCGATTTAAAAAAAATGAACGTCAAATTCTACCAAGCCTATGTATATGTACTCGCAAAAATCCGTGTTAATTGAGACCGGAGTAGGCATAAACGTATACAAGGCTGAAAATTTTGGACACAAAAATGGATAAGTAAAAGAGAGCGAGCTACACTGGCAAATATATAAAATGTAAGCGAAGGAAATTCTCCAAAGCCAGTCAAACTGATAAAACCCGGTTAAAAGGCCGGATAAAAACAGATGAACCCGGATAAAAACCGGATACAGACACACCCTGATGAATAACGAGTTAGGGGTAATAAACAGCGTTCTTTTTAAACTGACCTCCCCCCCTTTTTCTCCCATCACCTAGGTCATCTAGGTCCCCCCCTTTTTATTCTCCCCCCCTGCCCACCAACCAGGTATAAATACACAGACACAGCCCTATACATCCACTTGAGAGCGTGCCACTGGTCTTGGTTTCGGTCGCCCTCTCTCAAGTCCCCCTTCCCCCCGTTTTTTAACCCCTGATGATGGTTACTTTGTAGCCGAAATACGTATTGGGTTTTTATCCGGGTTCATCTGTTTTTATCCGGCCTTTTAACCGGGTTTTATCAGTTTCACTGGCTTTGGAGAATTTCCTTCGCTTACACAAAAATGGAAGCTACCAATGGTTGTTATAGGGCGGATAGTCCACACCCGGATAATCGGGGTATAACATTATATACACAGGGGCAACTAATAAAAAAGGAGGCTCTGTATCAAATCCTATAAATCTATAATCGTGAAACGATTTCAATTTGTATTCTACACGTTAAAACATGGTTAACTGGCATTATTAAGTACATATATGAGCTGTATTCATATAAGAATGAACAAGAAAATAAAAGTGTATGAATTGTGTGATAACTTTAATTTCGTATTTTTCAGATATCAAAATCTTCACAGAAAAACAAGACAATCTTAAAGCAATTCGACGCTTAAAAATGGATATTAAAGAAAGAAACTGTTAGCAGAATTTTCAAATGATGTATGTGCAGTTTGTGGGTTAGATAATTTTCTTCGAAAAAATTGTAAGTTTTTAAATGGAAATAACAAGTGGAATTGGGCCAAAAAAGCACGGGATACTTTTGGAGAAGCATTTTTCCAGAATTCTCTACCAAGATGATGGATCAAGCCCCCCTGACACTCCTGCGTGGACTTCAAAAGTGACAGGAGTACAGAATCCAGTGTGAGGACTTGGAAATAATTCATCACCATCCAGTTGGACTACTTGTTTTCTATGGTTGAAAAGGTTTCCGAATACATACATCCAGGTCCTTCGGGAGAATATTTTGCTTGTTACGAAATCTGAGTTATCCCAGCCAAGGACATCCAAGACCGTCGAATTTATACCTATTGGATTTATAACGAAGTCTGAACATACTAATATTTTTTGATTTGTTAGGTAAATGTGTTATTTATGTTACATTTGTTACCCGTTTATTATTTTCATATTTCCCTTAAATGAGCACAGCTTTGGGTTTCCAATGAACCACCACCGTCCCTCCCCACAACCCCATACTACTACTCTTTCTCCCTCCCTTCTTTAACCAATAAGTAACCAACCCCGTAATTCCATTATCCCCCCTCCCTCTCTAGCATTCCTATATGTATATGTATTTGGATGGTCTGTTTCCTGGTCATCTGAGGAAGATACTGTGCAACGAAACTGGTCGAAATTAAAATTTGTATACGTGGATCAATACGTTGTTCTTACGTTTTCCTGGTTTATAATAATAGATTTTAAATGTTCACGCATGCATTATTTTACATTTTAAGTTGTTGAAGTCAAATAAAAATAGTTTGAAAAGCATATATTTTACAGCGTATCGTATGTGGTCTCCATTCTTATTGGCAGACCATGTATGTATAAATATACACTCACTTTCAAAAGTCGATCGACAAACTGAGCGGCGCCCTTTCCAGAAATCGTATTTCAACTCTCGCATAGCTTTAATATTCCATGACGACCGGGAATTACAAATACACTCAATATTCACATTAGTCTAAAGTCTTGAAGTACTTTCAAACATTAGGTCTCACGCGTTTAAAAATATCAGAAATCGAGGAAATTCACGTTTCAAACTTAGTCTCCATATGTAGTTAGTGTCGTATTATTTAATACATTTGAACTTTTCTAAGACAATGACCGGTACTACTGTGGCCGTATCCAGTTCGATTCTTATGACAGCTCGCCAGAGAGAACCACAACCGCTGCGAAGTTGCAGTTGGTATAAGAAGCTTATTAATTCAGAGAAAATCTTTAAGCATCAACTTCAAATAATGTTCAGGCTCCGGAGTTCGAATTATGAGGGTCTGTTCGTATGTGGCGAGTGCGGTGACTTGAGGATTCTCCTCCAAGAAACAGCTATTTAAATGGGGCCGTAGAATTCAACTGTTCTCTTTCACTAGCATCACTTCTTTGTATTCTGAAACCACCTTTTGATTCAGTCGTTGGCTGATTGCAGTGAAAGTGGAACGTCGAGGTAACGTCACTATTAGCCCATCTGAGGGAGGACGAATGATTGGCTTGATTTCTGCAAGCAAAACTGTTAGTCAGGTAGCAAGGTAAATGAACATTCACAGAAGTACGGTATATAATTGGCTGAGAAGATATAGAGAATGTGATGACTCTCTCGAATCAAAGCAGTGGAGCGGTAGACCACGGTGCACAAGTAAGGAGGAAGATGCTGCATTGAGGCGAACTTTGGTGGGCAACCCTTTGTCACACGGAGGGTTGAAACATCTCCACCGAAATTTAATTTAAACTGCAGCTACTCCGCTACAAGGCGCCGAATACACGAGGGAGGAGATGGTCATTACCATTATCTATGACATACTATCATAGGATTTCACGAAGGGAATTTATAATTAAATATTAGCATGAGTTTCTGGGGAGCGATGTCGGAAGCTGGTCCAGGGCCTTTGTTGAGGACACCATCTAGAATGACTTATGTCGATTACGACGAAATTTTGAGGGGGAATTTACTCCCTTTTCTAGATGAGGTTGTTCCTCCAGGTGAGGAAGTTATGTTCGTCCAGGGCAATTGTCTATTCATAATGTCAATACTACCAAATTCTTTGAAGAAAGCCAGAGTACTGCCATCCTGCCGTGGCCTTCTAACTCACCCGATCTCATCCCCATAGAGCATCTGTGGGTCATCATGGTAAAAGAATGGGATAGAGGATAGAGAAGAGGCGGCTTTGGAAGCCCACGTCCGGTAAGTGTGGGAAAGCTTCAGCCGTCGACCAAGAATAATTCAAAATTTCGTAAGCTCCATGAGGGCAAGAATTGTCTGTGATTGAAAACGATGGCAAACCTACAAAATGTTATGATTTAATGTTTGTATCTTCATTTCTAAGTCCTGAGTTCCTCACCATTCCTGAATCCTTGAATACAAAAATATTTATATTTACGAGCAGTTTTTATATTAATTTTTGTTTACGTACTCCAATTAGTATCATACTCTCTGCGGTACCAATTCCATTTGAGGGTAAGGGCCAAGTGAATAACACACACAATATATTTTCTTCTCTCAAAAATCCCGTTATTTTTTCCACGGAAGGAAATGAACTGACGAGTTATTCCGGGGTGTTCTCAGGGCGAATGTGATGTTTCGAGAAAGCCAATACATTCAGATCTCCCATTTGACTCAAGCCCACGGTTCTACCGCAGTATGTGTGCTAGCGCGATTTTTCTAAGTAAGATATTGTAAAGCTCGCGCGTACCACACCACAAAGATTTCCCTTTAGAAACTGAGGTATAGTATAATGCCGACGTGAAGTTTATTTCGCACAGAATGAAATTGAATACACTACTAGTAAATTATTACCTATACATAAAAGCCGATTCCGTATGTCCGTTTCCGGGCTCTAGACCTTTTCCCCGACCTCCTAAAAAGTCGATCATTTTCAAGATGTAGGAGCCTCTTCTCTCTTATGCAAAAATCTTAAAACTTGAAAATTCGAGTTCAAGGGTCCACAAAATAATAAAAATGCCATTTAAATGCTATAGATTTTAACAAATATATATACGGTTTCTTGGAATGTGTATCAAAAGTTTCAACTGGTGTAGCGGTTAGCGTGCTTGATTTATATGCGGGAAACCAGGTATCGAGTCTTTCTGGAGGCGCATTTAATATTTTAATTTTACTTTACTTCCGAGAGAATAATTCTTCACATGAATTTATTCATCTGAAGTATTGGATGTTTACTCTGCCGATTACTTAGTCATTACATAAACAGTAAGCAGTTCTCCGAAACCAGAATAAACCACGCACATGCTTATAGATAGCCATAGCCCACATCCATTATTTTAACCAAAGTTTCCTTTAGGATGTGGGTTGAGTCACATTTGGTCTTTTCTCCAGACCTTAGCATTAGGAAAACGATTGGTCTTCATTCGATTTCGGTCTACGGCCAAGCGAAGGAAATCTGCGGCATTTTCTTCTTCCCCCCTCATGCGCTTGAGTTTTCAAACAACTACCCACACCGCCCTTCCTCATACTCACTCCAAGTCAAATATTTCCGATATAAATATAAACGGACGAAATTTTCCCAATTTACCCACAAATCTAGATCAATGAAATGAACGCCCAAAGAGCCTCCGAGTGAGACGCGTCACACAAACAAAAACGTCGGGACACTTGGGAGCTCCAATAGGATTTGAACCCGGGGCTACCACTTCGTGGACGCATTCGATATTCTCGGTCTCCTACCACCTGTGGTTTTTTTTAAGTTTTACATGTGAACTTGGTTTGAAATATATTTATGGTAGCCGCAATTGTAAGTGCTTATTAATAAAAATATGGTTTCTCGTACAAGAAATTTTAACACGATTGCTTGATTATTCGTTAAGACGGAAATATTTGAAAGCCGGTTCTCCGTGAAATTAAATTGCATGGGATGTAAAATAGGCACAAAATGCACGCAGAAAGAATGACCATGATCGTAGTACTCTGGTCTGCAGGAAAATGAAAACATTCTATTTTTTTACTCTCAAAAAGGTGACACGCTATAAGCAGAAATTAAGATTTGGTCCTAGAGGTTTTTTATAACAGGTATTTTCTTTTAATATTCATTTACTGAAAAATATCGCAACTATGAAACTGAGTAATTTTCCGTTTATATTTATGCCGCTTAACAAATTGTCACGTTGGTCTCTAATTTCTTGGCTTCTTTTGGTCTAAATAGGTATATATTGCGTTCTACACAAATATCTTCGAACTACGCAGAGCAATGTTTTTCATTCATTGCTTTTCCGATACATTTAAAAAGGTTGAACGAAGGTTCTTGCTGCTACATTTCATAAAATTTTTCACATTTTTATTTCAATTTCCCTCGTGACAGTCGTGACTCATGAGTCCTATACAAACAGATAGGAAGTTAAATTCTCCTGCAGTCCTGAAAGTGGCGCCGCTCAGTTTGTCGATAGACTTTTGAAGGTGACTGTACATACAGGCATACACACACAGACACGTAAGCACATATTTTTCAACACCAAAGACATATCTGAAGGTCTTTCTCCCTATTTCTTCCTCCTTTCTCACTTCTTTATTGCTTAGTTATTACGGGTCTGTCTGCATTACTCTTATTTTTCGACTTTCTCCTCACTTTTTTTAAGAAGCATTTTTCCTTATTGCCGCGTGCCTTTCACCAAAAGTTTCTCGAAAAAATAAAATTTTAAATGGCCAACGTGATTGCCCTTCAAGTTCCCATTTCGCTCTCCTAAAGAACATTTTCTTATAAGTATTTATGCCTACATATTTTTAAAAGTTTTATTTATAGTTTGGAATCTTGATAGGTAAGCCAAAGTTTATTATAATTAACGTAACGCTTATGCTCAAATTACGAATATTTATGTGGCTTGAAAAATTATGATAGGGATGGATTTCATGAAGGAATATCATGGTTTAAGTTTTGGCGATGAATGATCTTATTCATAGATCAGAAAATAGAAATCCGATCTTTCTTCTAACGTAGCTTCATTGTAATATAGCCTTTGTTGCATATTTGATAATGGTGACTTTAAAATATAATGCAGACACTTTGAGTATTATTAAATGAGGAACTAGACATACTATGCTGTTGCTTGAGTTCAACATACTTTGTAGTTGGTCTTGGCCTATGTCCATGAATTGAAGAATAAGCAGCATCACGCAACACACTCTTTTATATGTAGAACTTGATATTAGTCTATTGATACAACGAAACTGGCATTTTTAATCATATTAACATCCCTGGTAAAAAAAGATTCGAAATAAATAATTTTTCGGCAGTATTTCCTACTAAAATTGAATTTATCGGTTCAATATGGAGCTAGTTGTTACAACAAGACTTTCAAATTGCGTTAATTTCCGCGAAATACTCGTTCTTATCTAATTTATACCATGTTCATTCTTTTATTCCATATGCTCCATAAAATCCAGCTACCATTCTTAGTTAAAATTTCGAGGTGAATATTCATTGCAAGATTCTTAACGATGAGGGTATTTAAGAAAGAATGTTCTAACCGGGTAGTACAAACAAAAACACACATTTCCCTGCCTCCAGAATCTATTTTAATCTTATTTTTGCCCAATATTAATTTCGAAGAGAACACTTTGGTTCCACCGTTTCACTTTCTATTCTTACCAAGCCAAATATTTCCTCAAAAGCATTCAATCAAGACCTCTCAGTTCCAGGAATCCCTACGAAGTTTGTGCGTAGAGATTTCACCACAGAAGTTAGTTTCAAACGAAACGAGAAGGGCGTTTCCGGTCTATCTATTTTGCCGAGCGGTCTCTCAAGCGATTAGTTCAATCGATCAATACGAAACAAATTTCCATTGCATGCCCCTGCAAGTAATTAAGTTTTACTTTTCACGCCGACATTCCCTGATTGAATTTTTATTGAATCCTCGGGAAACTCAAACGCTCGTACAAAAAGCAAATTGTTTCAGGAGATTAAATGGATGTTATACAGTAAAATCCTCGTCCCCGAAGTGGATTAGAATATAAACGTCTCAATGGACGTGTCATTTATTTTCTCAACACGTATAAAATTTGATTATGGTGCGTGATTTTTTCCCATGAGGTATTAAATGGTACGCCAAGCAGTTATGCTCAGCGCGTCATTTTTCAAGAACATAAATCTTACCTTAATTATTATATCATTTCGATACTGCAACCATTAAAAATAAATTACCAGCAATTAGTCCAATACATCGTCATCTAATCAGTTCATTTCTCCTAATCGCTCATTTGAGAATCTCTCTCTCTCTAAAATGTTCGCACTATTTTTCACTCCTATTCCTTTAATATTTTACCCTTCTATCCGCACCCTCCTCTCTCTCAAAATCTCTTTTAACCTAAACCTCTTCTCGGCAACTTTCTAATTGCGAAGGAACGCGTTATGCTTGTTAACGCATGGGCATAAGTCAAAGGAGAGAGGAGAGAGGGAGAGAGAAGGAAAGATTTACAAGGTGGCGGATTGGCAACGTGTTGGAACCCGGGGAACAAAAGGGTGACTTATAGGGAGTAGATAATTAAAGGAGGTGAGGGAGGGAGGTAAGGGAGTATGAGGAAATGGGCAAGGAATACCAAGGAACGAACGAAACATCATCAACTGCGTTTGGAACTCGCGAGATCGAGGCTATTATATGCATTCGTCCATTTAATAGTATTTTCTATCGCGTTTATGATTACGTACATGTGTGTATATACATTCATATACAAAATAAGTGTATTCTTTATCCAAGAACAACACATTTTCAATAAGAAAAATAATGAAAGAATAACGAAATCTATAGGGTACGCTTAACTTCTTCACGTTGGTGACAATCGCTTCGTTCTTTCATACTACAGCCTGAATTCACTGAGAAGGCCAGTTCTTATTGAAAAAGAACTTGGCTGCAACGTTGTACTTAAAGCAAAGCAATATGCCATAAGAATTAAGATTCCCTGTCAAGTACAGGATTTTGTCTCCTTCTCAAAGTTCAAAATTTTAAACCAATTTAAATGTTGTTTAAATGTTTTCACATCACTTAGCCTTTAAAATCTGACTCTATGAATTTATAATATTCTCCATAGCTAAAGAAATAATGCGGGGGCACGTTCAGATTTTAATATATAAAATTCACAAATTCATCTGCTCCAACATAGGAGTAAACAAGTCCGTACATTCGACCTTCACCATACCTTTAACTTCTCCCAAGTTATGTTGGAACACGAGAAATCTAAACCATAAATATATTTCCGTGATTTAAACGCAAAATTATCTCCTCATTTTATCAAATTAGTCCCAAGTAACTGCTTCCACGCGGATTATTCACTGTTATCGATAAATCCATACAACGATTCTTAGAGGAAAGTTTAATAAAAATTCAAAATAGCAACATATAGACTTTGAAACATTTTTTTCGATTTACCCGACATTAAAACTATAACATAAAAACGCTTTAATGAAGATTTTCGGAGCGATTAGATCGTAGAATAAAGGGTTTAAATTCTATAGGTTGATGAGTTAGGGAATTTTAATGGACGAGGAATAGAGAAAGAAATAAGACCTAGTTCAAAGCCTCCAAGAATCCCGGCCGGGCTCATCCTTCCCGTTTTTCCTCCTCAACCTCTATTGCCCTTACCACTCCCTCACCTTCGCACATTCTCTCCTCTTCCAAATTCTCTTCCTCATCTCTTCCTCCTCCGATTTCCCTTTCACGCGAGACATTACATACCCTTATGAATTTTCCCATTCCATTCCCTCTCTCGTTCTCCTCTACCTTTCCCTATCCTGTGAGGAGAATGATTAGAGAATGCGAGGCGGCAGAACTTGCGGATGGGAAGGCGAGAACTCGCGGTGTAATTAATATATCCCGCTGGCGAAGGAGAAGGGAGTTATATAGGCAGAGGGAGGGCGAGGAGAAGGGAGAGGAGAAGGGAGTGGAGAGAGAGGAGAAGGGAGAGGTGAAGGGAGAGGAAAAGGGAGTGGAGGGAGAGGAGAAGAGAGTGGAGGGAGAGAAGGGAGTGGAGGGAGAGGAGAAGGAAGTGGTGGGAGAGGAGAAGGAAGAACAGGGAGAGAAGGGAGTGGAGGGAGAGGAGAAGGAAGTGGAGTGCGAGTAGAAGAGAGTGGAGGGAGACAAAATTAAACGGGTGATGCCGAGAGGGAGAGAGGTAAATGGTTAGGGTGGATCTACCCTCAAACCAAAGCACGCACACAAAAACGCCAGCAAGAGAGCGAACAAAAAAGGAGAAGATGAGCATCAATCGGTTGGTATTCGAGGAGCTGGAAGAAACATTTAGCCGGGAAAAGTTTTACTTACGTGAGAACGAAGGGTGACGGGTATGTGTGTATGTGTGAGCGTGTGGGTGTATTGATGCGTAAAAGGGGAAAGCAAGTATAAATTCCGAGCATAAGATGCAGAGAAAGAAGTAGTAAGAGGGTGTGGAAGCCGGGAGAAAGGGCGAGAGAGAGGCAGAAAGAGTAATGATGGGGGAGAAATGGACTATGATAGAGGGAGATGAGTAGGATAGAGGGGAGGAATAAAAAAGAGTACGATGAGGGGACTAAGAGGCAAAGAGGGGAGAGAGGAGAAAAGAGGGAAGGGAAGAGATGGTAGAAAGAATGAGGGGCGGAGGTAGAGAGAGGGAAGAGAGGAGATAGAGAGGACAGGTGGAAGAGGAGAGAGGGACGGCGGGAATAGAGAAAAGAGAGAGGAAGAGGAATAAAGGAATGGAAGAACGTACGGAGAAAGAGGGAGGTGCCAAGGGAGGTAGGGAGAAAGGAGTGATAGCGAAGGAGAGAGAAGAACGAATGGAGGAAGAGGAGGGGTAAAGAAGGGAGTGGGAGGAAAGAGAGAGGTTTGGGAGGGAGGAAGAAAGAGGGTAGAGAGGAGGAGAGAGAGGAGGGAAATGAAAGGGGGGATGAGAGGGGGAGAGGGAAGAACGGAAAAAGAAGATGAGAAAGGGGAAGGGAAAAAGGAGGGAGAGAGCTAGAGAGGGAGAAAAGGAGATAGACTAAGAAAGGGAGTAAAAGAAAAGGAAATGGATAGAGGTATATGTTGATATAAGGTTAAATACAGGTAGATAGATTATGATAGAGTGGGAGAAAATGCGTAATAAAGAGGGAGTGGGTTTTGAATGAACATATGAAGACGGTGAGAGAAAAGTGTGGGATTAGGCTTATAAATTTATGATTCCGAAAAATAATTGTGAAGGGAGGGATGGTGGATTTAGATGTACTGCTCAAGGAGAAGGGAAGCGTGAGAACTGCTTGAAGAGGAAAAGGGAAGTTATTTAGGCATATGAATATTAGAATTAGAATTAGATTAGAATTTTTGGCGTAAGAATGTGCTCGTGAAAATCTCGGGAGATAGGTATAGGAGGAAAGAGGATTTAATTGGAAGGTTGTGGCTCAGCGACAGGTGAAATTAAGCCGCAGAGAATTACGAGAAAATGCAATACAAAAAGTTTTCGTTTTAATATTTTGGGGATGGCGAATGCTTTAATGATAAATCCTGTCTGATAATAACATTTCCGTGCATTGTAATTGAATAATCCCCGTAGGTGAGATGGTTGCTCACGCGCATAATAGGTTATTGTGGTTATTACTGCGTTGAGATCGTTATTACACTTAGGTTCGAAGTGGTTATGCGAAACAAGTTCATTCGAATACTTCAACTTTCTATCGTTTTTCGGATGGATGAAAATACTATGCCCTTTATTTCAGAAAATTTCAAATTAAATGCATAGATATAAAATAGCGATAAACATTAAATCGAGGTTTGGAAAATGGAGCGTAATAATGCATGAAATACTAAACTAACGCAGAAAAATAAGCATACCATTTAGCGAATAAAACTTGACGAAGAGGACATTCTCATAACTTAACAGACTAGCACACAATTAAAGTAAAAGATATGAGAAAATGAAAAGAAGATAAAAGCAACAGAGTATGTAGGCTGCATGGCTATCGGTATCACCGCGTTTATTCGGCCTTTTGAACTGAATACTTTCATTGATGTTGATCAAAGTAATTAAAGTAACTATTTTTCTCCAGGGACATGGACGATCACAGAGAGATGAAGAAGCGTCTTGTCATTCGACCTACACCTTAAATAAAAAAGGTGTCTGTGGAAAATGGTTTATTTATTCTTCATTTTCCTAATTCGGAATATACGAAAATAAATTTGTAAATGTAGCCTAAGTTGCTTCAACCACTGCGTCTGAGGATGACCATATCAACGGTTAAGTCTTCCGGAGCTGTCCTGCACTTAACTCACGCTGGTGGCGAAATCTCCCGAATTCGTAACACGAATAGTTGGCAAGCCAAGGAAGGAGAATGACATTTAAATTAGGCGATAAAAAAATTACGTAACTCGAGCATGATTGGTAACTGGCATGGGTGATGAAAATCCAATGTCCACGATATGCGAGGGGCTAGACTAAGGGGAAGGCTATTCAAAAGAGCATCTAGTGCACGCGAGAGAAGTATTTGGTTAATATATTTATATTTTAATAAGAAATAACACTTTCAATCAGGACAATACAAATACACCCAAGCCTCGTATAACACGGGGAGTGCCTTCAGAAAAAGTGCCGCGTAAAGTGAATGAGAGTTGTGTGTATCTGGCTGAATTTACATTGTAAAATGGAGATTGTGCTCCTTACTCCTCCAGACCATAAATTCCTAAACCTCTCTTCGATGCACACATTACAGATGGTACACAATGTACCACCGCGGTACTGCGGAAACCGGTTAGGCAGTAGCATGGAAATGATAGCATAAATGGAGATCGAACGTGAGGCCTTAGACTCTTAGGCAAGGCAAGGTGTGTTGTTGGACAGTAAGGGTTTCAGCAACACAGCTATCATGAATAACGGGCGCACGATACACAAGATTAAAGTAAATACTAATTTAGGTGTAATAAATTAATAGAAAATTTTTTGTAGTAGTTATCTTAATATTAAATTAATATTTCTTATTATTATTTAAATATATAAAAATTTTAGAATAATTATAAACTGTAAATACATTAAAATTACAGAATGGATTTAACTGCGGCAGCTCTCACGAATAGACCACTCAAGTATAACGAGCTATTCGAAGTACGCTTAGACAAGAAAAACCCTCAAGTTAATTATGCCATTGCAATTGGTTTAACCATTCACTCGCCAACTGATCTCGATGTACCAGACCATAAATATAGCTTGAAGTGAGTATATTTATTTCTGCAGAATTGTGCGACATTATATTTTTCCGGGTCCGTTATAACGGTAGTTAATGCTGTGAGAAAACTATCTCATTATAGTGGTCTTCGTTTAATCCGATTACTTAATTTCTTGCTGTAAACTTGACGATCCATTAATAACGCTTGTTGTGAAGGACTTGACAGTATTTTGTCATTCTATAACTAATAATTATAGCAAATAATAAAAATTAAGACGCATTTTAACATACCAGTGGAAGAAAGAGCTCTGTGGAAATTCGGTATGAATTTCACTGTAAAAATTAAACTTTATCAGAAAGTATATGATGTGTAGTGCATTCTGATTATATATGTATTTCTATACTTTACTTTCTGGGATATACAGAAGCGGCACATGGATGTTATTTCATAATCATTTTTATCAAAATGGAGCGATCGTTACCTGAAAACGGATTTGAAAGACATGCAGGTAAGTAAACATTCATTACTACATTATTTTCTTTTAAAAATTCATATCAAATAGAAAAAAATGTCGGTATTCCACAAATACTTTCACGTCCGCACGCAGTAAGTACGTAAAATAATGTCCCTGCTTAGGTTGATAAGTATTTCAATCCCGAAAATTTATTTTCCCGCGGTTATTCTAGTAGCAACAATGAAGCTGTGGATCTGTGGAGAGGTTGGCGGTAGCTGGACGCAATGCGTGACAACTGACTAAACGTCATTTGCTAATGACATCATAAACCTTGCAGATGCAGGTATTATGTCACCATATACCATCGATCATTGTCAGTTTAACGCGCGGGCGAGATATGGCGTTGAAACACTTTACATCACCAGTCCTTAAAGTGAAAACATGTAAATGTAGCCGAAGTTACCAAGGCCAATATTCTCCACTTAAAAGTACCTTATGGTGGAAGAAAATGACTGTCCTAAATTTTTTAATGTTTTACTGTATTTCTTCTTTTTCAGCAAGTACCATCGAAATTTTCCTCGTTTAAGAGAGGTGTTAATACAGCTTATCTTCGGGGATCATTCAGGAAGCTGCATATTGTTAACGACATGCATTACATTTGAGTCAACTAGTCTCTATTTATTTTTTTTGAATTGCTATTGTTCAATTTTGCAAATTTCAAAACTAATATTCCTTGGTGAAGCCGTAGGGTGTGATTCGTCTAAAGTGAAATTTTCATCGGCAGATATAGGGCGATACTACGGTCTTTATCAGTTTCAACTGAGGGAGTCTCTCAGCAAGATACGAGAGCTTGGACCGACGATAAAAATAATGGATTAGGGATGAACGAATTTACTGGAGTTCGCTATTGGATCGATATTGAACACAAAAACTTCTGGCGAACACGAAAAACTGACGGGAAACTCGATAATCTGTAAAAGTAGGAAAATGCTGCAACACACGGCGGTCACACCCCATGTGACACCGCAAAACCCCACACTGAGCCCAACGGACGCCTCTCCCTAGGACCCCCTTTCTCAAGCCGAAGCAGTAAAAAATGCGGCGCGCCTGCAACACGCCTACAGACAAGGTAAAAAAAAATGCGTTTGAGAAAATCACACTAAACGCTAACGGCTCCTACTGCGCGGCTAGTGACGAAGAAATGCTTCGTCGCTTCACCGCAACCGAGCACCCGAAACAATGGATCGCCCTCCCCCCCCCCCCCACTCATATCCCCGCGTTCACGACAACGACCTCGGGCCTGGAGGAGCGCAAATTACTCCTCCACTTTACAGCGATTAATGTCGAGAATCGCTTAAAAAAGGCCAAGCGGATCGCGCCAGGATTGGGCGGAATCCCATACAATACGTGGAAATTAATCGACCTCTACTCTGTAATGTTAGCAGCCATTTTTGACAGGTGTCGGCGAACGGGTAGAGTCCCCACTCCATGGAAGACATCGCGTACAGTATTAATTCATAAAGGCGGTGACCGAGCCCCCCTAGATAATTGGCGCCCCCTCTCCCTACTCCCCACGATCGCCAAGCTATATACGTGCTTCCTCGCCGACCGTATAAACAAATGGTCAACGACGGTGCGCAGAATCTCCATCCCCATTCAAAAAGGCTTTGCTGCCTCCTCCACGGAGGGCTGCTTCGAGCACTCCTTTGTGCTGCAGACCCTCCTGGAAGACGCCAATAGGAATGGGAAGGAGCGATCGCTCGGCTCGACCTTGCTGACGCTTTCGGGTCGGTGGAGCACGCCCAAATTTTAGGGACACTTCGCGAGTTCGGAGCGCCGCCACACTTATTAGACATAGTGCGCGACCTACTCAGCGGGTGCAAAACGTATATAAGGACCCGAAAGGGCCACACCCCGCCCATTAAAGTGACACGCGGCAAGGCTGCCCGCCTTCCCCTATCTTATTTAATTTAGAAATAGAACCACTGGTGCGCGCAGTGGAATCCAAGCACGCGACTGCGGCTTACAGGGCGGGAACCCTATCCTTCTGTAAATTAGCATACGCGGATGACCTCGTCCTGGTGTCGCGGGGCGAGGGCATGCTGAGCCAACTTCTGTGGAACCTCGAAGAAGCGGCCGAGTGGTGCGGCCTCGACTTCAAACCGGCCAAGTGCGCCTCCCTCCACCTTAGTTACGGAAAAGGAGTGCGGCCGCGTGGCGCGCAAAACACCTCCTTCGCGCTAAAGGGACGTGCAATTAATTAACTTGCTCGGGGGGAATCGTACCGATATCTCTGAATCCCCATGGTCTTTCGCCATGCGACATCACCGGCCGAGCTATTAGAGATATTCTCCCGTGACTTGCGCTCTGTCGGTGACAGCGACCTCGTCCCATGGCAGAAAATTGACGCGCTACACACGTTCCTCCTCCCGCGGTGCGACTTCCTTTTCAGAGCCGCCAAAATAACAAAGAAACTCCTCCAACTTCTAGACAAGGAGATCATAATCTAAGTGCGGAAATAGCTAAACCTTCCCTTAGGGCGAGCAGGGAAATCCTGCATCACCCCCCCTCCAGCGGCGGCGGAGGATTTATTCCTCTCAGCACCACAATCGACATTCTTGCGGTAGTGCACGGTTTCCGCATGCTCGTGTGTGGGGATTGGGCTACACGGACCGTAGCATGGGAAGGGCTGACGGATGTGGTGCATCGCAAAATTGGACGCCCGAATGCAGCGCCAGGGAGTGGCGACCTATGTAAATACCTCAAAGGCGAAACGGACGCCCGGTCAGTGGCGGATGTGGGATACGCGGCGTCTGTATGGTCTCGGGTTAGGACGTCGACGCGATACCTACGACCTCGGGTGCTCATTACATGGGAGTGGATTGACGCGAGAGGGGAATTAGGCGAATTACGAATCGCGGCGGCGGCGCCGGATGCGCCCGCAACCATAATTACGGGACGAGTGAAAAACCGCGCCTGTAGGACTCTCCGGAGGGCGGTCTGGGAAACGTACCGCCGAGCCCTAATTAGGAAGCCTGACAAAGGCAATGTGATGGAGGTAGCCACCACCAAATGTGTCAGCAACCAATTCATGAGGGATGGTCGCATGCTGCGCTTTTGTGACTGGCGGTTTCTCCACCGCGCCCGATTAGATGTACTCTCCTTAAACGGAGCAAGACGAGGACGAGCGAGAAGAGACACGCGCTGCAGGAGGTGTGGACTGGCTGACGAGACACTTCCGCATGTTCTCAATCACTGTCTGCCACTCGCGGACGGATGGAGGCGGAGACACGGTGCAGAGATGCAGCTCCTTATAGACACGCCCCCCCCTCTTGGACGGTCGCAGTTGATAAAACAGTATTGGGGATCGACTCACAACTGCAACCGGACCTCGTTATACGCGACGGCATAAGCGGTCCCGTTTATATAATAGACGTCACCATCCCGTTTGAGAATAGAGAAGGTGCCTTCCGTGCTGCCAGAGACGCCAGGTTAGAAAAATACGCCGCCCTAGCGGAGGCCGTCTCTTTGATCGTCTGCTCATTGGGGTCTTGGGACCCAAATAATGAACCGGCGCTACGGCGGATGGGAATCCCTAAAACGCGCCTCACTAAAATGCGAAGCATGATGGTGTGCGAGGCCATAAAATGGTCCCGAAACCTCCATGTCCAACACGTAACAGGTGTCAGACAATACGCTGATGGACTAGAGGTGGAGGGACCGCGCCAACGAGCCCAAGAAGAGCGGCAGCCAGGGATGGAGGAAAGGGTGAAGAGTGAAGGGCATGAGAGCCCTGAAATCCCTACGAAGACTACGATGCAGAGTGAAAGACTCAATCTGAGCAACACCTGCCCCTAATTTAGTTTACTAACACTAGTTTTAAATTAGCTCGTAACTATTTAACCTTTTTTACTTTAAATCTTAACCATATCTCGGCCCGATGACTGGGTTACGATATAAAATTAAAACGACGAGATGAGTTTGCTAACAGACAACTCTAACGCGTGTGAAAGACGATCGTGAACATCGTACACAATGAGAGTGATTGCGGGGAAGACTGAATAGTCATCGGTGCTTCCCTTTCTCTATGTTTGGATTCCTTGTACTTTTAACTTACATTTGCGAATAAGAATCACGGGCATGAGAGCCCCAAAACCCACACGAGGACTAAGGAGCAGAGAGATGGACTCAATTGGAGCAGCATCTGCCCCTAATAAGAGGACTGGGAGAAAATTCTCCCCCTCCCCCATTATATTTCCCCACGTCAATTTTGCTTAAATTTTCTTTCGATTGCTTATTTTGTACATAGCTTACTTTTAGACCACATTCATTCATTAGCCTGAAGACGGAGTAGTGTTTTTTCTGATTGCTTATTTTGTACATAACTTACTCTTAGACCCCATTCATTCCTTAGCCAGAGGGCGGAATATTGGGCTGCAAACCTAAATGACGCAATGATTTAAAAGACTATAATCACTGGGAGAAAATATTCCTACTCCCTCGCTATAATTCCACACACTGTTTAACCACAATTGTCTGAACCCCTATTCAAAAGACTCCTGACCACAACCGTCTCTAGGCCCGATGCTGGGTTGTGACGCATAAAGTTAAAAAGACGCGACGACTCAATAGAAAACCAACATTCAAATGCGAGTGAAAAATGGTTATGAACAACTTACCCCTCTTCTATCACACAGATTGATATCCTAAGGCCACAAAGCGCCTAGCGCGACTAAGGAGAAAATAATAAAGGCAAAGTAAAACAGCCGATTGGACATTACTGCCACTCTTTTGCGCTTTTCGCTAACGTATTTTAAAGCCCTCATTTATTTTTTACCCTCGAACCAATCTGAAGATCGCGATAACTCATAGGCCCCCCGTCGAAAACCAGCTAAAACCGATTATTTCTTCGAGTAACGAGGACAATGATCCGCGCGGCCTCGAATTCCCCTCCCCCCTCCTCCCTTTCTACCCCGCTAATCCCAAACCCATTTAAAAAGCCGCGCAGAAAGCCCGTCCAACTACCGCTGCGCCGTGGAGCGGTTGCTGCCGGCACTACCCCGCCGCCGCAATGCAGCGGACGACGCGAGGGGACAGCATTCCCAGCAAATACTACCTTCGCTACTACAACAACAACTAATCGCGAATACGCAACCACCAACACACTACTTTTCCTCTTGTAGTTAGTTGAAAACATAGTCCACCAAGAAACACAATAAAAGACCTAATAATTAAATACGGCGCTCGCCAGCGGTGGCCATACGGCGACCGAGAAATGAGTCTCTACACGGCGAATTTATAGTCAATATCTCTCCAAACCGCGAATAAAAGACAATAATGATTACCGCTTGTGCCTAAATTACCGATACCCCAAAATCCCATAGCGCATAGTGGCACAATGGCGACATTAATAATGACAAAGAAGAACGCCGAACGAACATTATTGTCACCTTTTCTTTTTGGTGGAGCCTTCTTCTCACTTACCCTCCCCCTCTCCTCTCCCACCCACCCACCCTAATATTACGCTCGCTCATAGCCGCCGGCAAAAGCCGACTAAAGCCAACCGAACTTATAAGACGAGGCGGGATGCACCACCACCTAAGATTAGCTAAACAAATTAATCCCATAGTGACTGCTAGCAGCGAGGACAAAGAGCCACTTGGCTCTGAATTCCCCGTCACATCTATCCCCCTTCAATCTCCGGCCCATTTAAAAGCCGCGCGGAAAACCCGGCCAACTGCCGCAGCGCCGCGTGGCGGGCGCAGCTGGCATTACCCCGCCATCGCTGTGCCACGGAAGGCGCGAGAGAATAACAATCCCCAACAAAGACTGCCCTTGCCGCTATGACAATCCCTGACAGATTATCACCACTAATTGCGAACACGCAACAACCGCCTACAGTCTATTTGCTTTTCTCGATAGTTGGAAACATCGTGCCCCAAGCAACGCAATAAAGTAACCATAATTGGTACGACAATTATAAGCCGCGGCCACAAGAAGATAGACAGAAGATTAGTTTACGACCAGTTTAAGCCCCTTAGACAACAAAGAAGTGCCAATACTTAACTGATGGACCTCCCAAGAACATTATAGCAATGCTAACACGACCGCCACCAAACACATCCCCACCATTAGCGGTGACGACGAGAGGGAGCCGCATGGCTCAGCACCCCTCCCTCCAACCCCCCTCCCTCCCCCCCTCCCCCTCTGAACCCACCTAGAACAGCGCGGGAGGCCCAGCTGATTGACGCAACACCGCGGCCCGGCCGCGGCAGACATCACGCCTCATCCGCCACCGCCCCGGCCAGCCCGAGACGAAGGAGCGCCCAGGAGCTCTGAGAGACCTGCAAAGCAGGCCAGTGCCCTCCACCCCTCCACCGTGACCCATCCCACCCCCGGAACGGGAGAGGATGCGATGAAGCTAGGAGATGGACAGCGGCGAGAGAACGTGCTGGACTAAGCGCAAGAGAGGATGGAAGCTGAGCGCCGGAGAGTAGGTAGGTAAAGTGTCGGAGAGGAGGGAGGCCGAGCGTCATAGAAGAAAGAGGCCGAGTGCCATAGATGAGGGAGGCTGAACGCCGGAGAGGAGGCAGATCAGGAGCCGGCGAGACAAAACGACAGACGCCGGAGAGGTGGGAGGGTGTGTGGGATGTGGCGGATGCCCACCACGAAGCCGCCCCGCAGCTACTAAGGAGAGTGCGTGCGCGGAGCGGAATAACTTGGAAGAGCTCTACCCCCCCCCCCCCCCCAGTGTGACTGAAGCCGGTCGCCCAAGAGCCCGCCTAACGAGCCAGGGGACCTGGCTGCAATAGACGCTACCGCCCCTGCGCACGATATTTGTGCGAGTAAGATGCGGTGGCGGTGAAGAACCGCAAGCCTCCGGGCCTCAGCCGCGAAGACCTGCGCCCACGAGGTGCCTTCTCTTTTAATATAGAGCCATTTTTCTTTCCTGTGCCGCCTATGCCCGCTCGGCTAAAGGCGGTCACAAGACTGTTTTGCAATTTGAATAATACCCACCCCCCATGGCTAACACAGTCATGAGGGGGGGGGTGTTAACCTTATAAACATTTAAGGTTCGGGCTTGAGGACCGAATGCTTAAAATAAATACTTTCTAGTCTTTAATTATTTTCTTTATAAATATGATTATTTTATCGCTTCTCGGCCTTATGGCTAAGATCAAAGTGTGTTACTGAGCTTAGCCATAAGATCTTACCATACGTCCCGCATTGCGGTAACAGTGAAGCTATACGCGACGGTGCTCCCCGCCGCCAAGAAACATTTTTTGGCATTCCTGCACTCTGCGGTGCGATCAGCTGATCGGGCCGACCAGCGGTAGCCGGCGGCGGATATGGCCCGCAGAGGACGACCCTTGGTGGCCGTCGGCAGGCTTGGGGCCGGCCCGGAATTTGTTCTCGTGTTTTAAACTAGGTTTTTATTCCGGGGAGGGAGCGATCTTTTAACGATATTATATTTTTTTAACTTTTGCGTTTTTCTAATACTATCATTTACCCTTGTTTACACCATGGCGAAGAGGACTGTGAACTTCGTCATTGGACCGGCGCGCTTGCTGGTGTATCGGCAAGTGGAAGAGCAGCACCAAGAGGAGGAAGATAAAGCACAGTCGAGGGAGGTGACACACATCCCGGACAGGCAGGTGCAGGAAACATAGGCTCCTCCACAAATACCGAGACGATCGCAGCGGCTCATGGACCAGGAGGCTGGGCCGAGCTCGAGGAGGGAACTATTGGAAGATCTGGAGCTGGATGCTGCCTTGGCAAAGGCTCTGGAGAAGGCGGATGCCATGGGGGTCGTCTCGGAGACCCCCATGGCATTGACATCGCCTGCCGGACCCCCACCATCCCCGGCGGTGGAGGAAAAGGAAGATTCCTCCTTGGGCCATGAAGACGAGTTTCAGCATCTTGCGAGGTCGGAAGACATCTCCGACTGGACCTCGCGAGACAGCCCACTATCAGCCCGGAGATCATGGGAGCCGCTGCGGATACAAGAGCAACCACGAGCGCGCCGGTTGATGGGACGGATACACCGTACGAGGCTGGCGGCAAGGTTCGGGACCGGGTCCCTGGATTATGACCGGACGTGGGCGGACCTCGCACGGATGATGCGAGATATGAAAACTCCGATGACTAACTTCACAGCCCTCATCTCCACGGTCCAGCCCGGGCTGGAGGTCCTTGCCCAGGTCCAAATCCCTGGGGCAGAACCCGGTGAAGAGGATGCTGCCAAACGCGCCAGGGATGAAGAAAGGACCCGGCGAAAAAAGAGGGCCCAAACTTTAAAATGTCATGAACAGGACACATAAGGAAAGAATTCGGTTGGGAGTTGAAAAAACAATGAGAATAAAGAGATAAAGTACTCCTAAAACAACGTAAATGGTGAGATTGCCAAACATGAAATTGATGGAATGATATGATCCGAAGATCCTATGCAGACAGGCAACTGCCCCGACAGATGTCCTCAAAGAGGATCGTCGAAAGTAACTCATAGGATCTTCGGATCATATCATTCCATCAATTTCATGTTTAGCAATCTCACCATTTGAGAGGAAGGAGTTTCTTTCGACGATCCTCTTTGAGGACATCTGTCGGGGCAGTTTGATATTAGCTTGGCTAGTTCCCGTCCCACAAAGGAAAACATCCGTGTTCAGAAACGAGAGAAAATGTTCTGCTACGATAGTTCAGGGGTAGAATATCCGCCCGGCAAGTGGAAGACCCGGGTTCAATTCCCGGTCATAGCAGACTTTTTTCTCGTTTCAAAAATTGTTCCAACTTTCACAGCTTATGCCTGTCTGCATAGGATCTTCGGATCATATCATTCCATCAATTTCATTTTATACCGTGTCGAAGCTGATATTTTGCATTTCTTGTTTGCAATGTTCTCCCGTTTAAAAGAGATGATTAACCGAACGAGATGATCCAAACGGAACTTATGATGCCTACTTTCCACATAATTATTTATTTAATATTTATATTGGCTTTAATATCTTTAAAATCACCACGGATGTTGCACTTTATGTTTTTAAACTTCATTATTTAGCGTTATATATATTACAAATGCATTGGAACGGAAAACTAAATTGATCACGCGAATTTGTGTGGCAATAATAACACGAGTATGTACTGGAATCCGATTACAACAATAGTTGTCGCTATGGAAACACTCTCGTAATGACTCATAAAAACTACAAAAACGACAGTATATACGTGAAATTCTAAAAAATGCGATACCTATGCAACATTCTACGATAAAAATTATAAACTGCATTTTCTTTTTCAGAAAATAGTACAAATTTTGCTCCTATATAACGATTCTTAGGCATTTTATATGTGCAAAAGAAAATTACCCTGCACAATCAGATTCCCTTTGTAAATTAAATGGGCAGGATAGTTACTGGAGTCGAACCCGGGGCTTTCAATCTTCACAAAAGAACTATCCTCGGGAGCTCTGCCCAATTAGCAAATGATATCCACCAATTGTCATGAATATCGGTCTATTGGTTCAAAAGTTAATAGGGGAGGACAGACAGACAGGCAGACAGACGGACAAAATGAAAACAAAGAAACAATAAGCCTATTTATGTTCTGGAAAGTAGGCTAAAAATTTGCGACCGGGTACCGTAATTAGGCGGAACATCTTAGATATTGTTTTATGTAAAGATATTAATCACAGCCTTAATACAATACTAACAAACGCCTATTTTACACGTTCCAACATTACAATTATGGAAATTTCGTGTTCGAATACGAAATATTGGTGTGGAATACACTTAAGGTTAGAGAAATACGTTATGGTATAGGCGTAGATAAGGTGTGGATTAGGGAAGGAAAACAAGAAGGTATCATGTAAAAATAAAAAAATCAAGGTGTGAAAGGTATTAATGGAAGAAATTTTAAGTTCGAATCTTTCTCGATAATAGAGAATAAACGTTCCAGATAGTAATATTTTCGTAGTATTTAAAGCATTTTTCGAAATTACTGGTTTATAAATTACAAGATTTCTAAACGTACCTCAATACTGCACGATTGAAATCACGAAAAGGAAACCATAACTCCCTTATCACGCATTCTGCCTCTATAAGATACCAATCGGTGTCATCACATTTCTTCGTTTGAAAAATCTAAATGTCACCTCAAGGTATCCGTTGATTATTTTCATCGTGAGAATCTATTCCATCTTGTTAAAAAGGAATAATTTCCAATTCGCATTGATAACAATAGCAATGAAATCCTTTTTCTTAATATTGTCGAACACTGTTTTTCTTAAATCGAAGGAACAATTTCAAATGAAATAACCGACTCCAGTGATGTGGTATGTCTTAAAAGGTGTACATTCCAACCCGAGTTGCGTTAGGGTCAGCCAAGACCAGTAAGGCATATGTGTGTGAGAAGGTTCAATCCACGCCTCGCTGTCGAGTGACTTCAATGCGTGTAAAGTTTATCCCACGGAAGGTAAAAAGAAGTTCCAGGCACGCGCCTTAATCGTTGAAGAACGCCCCAGTTTTGGACCAACCGACACGTCGAATTGGTGAGGAGAAAGGCGACCTTGATGCGATGCTCAAGTTAGGTAACATAGACGAGGTGATGTAGGTCGGCAAAACAGGGATTGCGTACGCGAGCGAGAGCAAGCTTAATCTTTTCATGATAGCATACCGTCGCGGAAGGATTACTCTAAACTATCTCTTGGTAATAATTATGATTGTTCATTTAATTAGTTTCCATTCGATATTTTATATAAGCATCCTACTAAAGCTATCCAAAGTTATTGAAAATGTAGCGCATAAAAAAATTCATCAATATCTGTGTACTCCTTAATCCCTACTAATCTAGATATAGTACTGGTTACAGCATTGTAACTGCATTGATCAAAGTCACAGATGTTATTCGGACGAAATTTGAGAACAGAAAAGGTAAAATCCCCACACTATTGGACTTCTCTAAAGCGCCCTGGAGGAGACGATCGCGTTTTTTTCCTTTTATTTTTTGAGAAAATCCCACCGGTTGAGAGAGATGTGATTGAGGTGATTTACGATATTTTTCTTGCCAGTACCGGAGTCAGCGACAACGGTTAGAAAATGTTATATCAAAATCGGCTGTTTATATTGGGACACTTAATTAATTCTTCCAGAATTCCCAGTGCGTGTACGTTACAAAAACAATGGTCATAACTCGAGATTCGAATGTCTGGTAATGTGTATCTCGCATATTTCATGATAAATCGAAATATCGACCAATCTCCTGAATGTATATTTATTTATTTCGCCATGAAGATGGGTTCTTCTACCTTCCATTCATATAAATCACGCTTTTAAACAAGAAGGAGAAATGTGCTCCTTGAATGGAATAAACAGAGATTTCAAAGGCGTCCTTTAAGAGAAATCCGTATAAATCGGTATCGAAAGATTGGGCGGTTCTTGGATTTTTCTCTCTTAAACCATAATACCTAGTATATAAGATCTTACGTTCATTTTTATTTTAAATATTGTCCCCTATGTGAATAAATGTTTTTAATCGACACCTTACGGATCATATAAGAGGTAGGGAGGGAAAAATATGGCAATTGATTGTTATTTGAAGGATGATATTTAACGAGATAAGAGTTTAAGTGCTTATATAAAGTGGACGTTCTAACTGACGAATGCAGTACTAAACCACAATTAGACGATAATTTTTGATAATGATTACTTTTACTTAATTTAATTAAAAACCTCCCAGTAGTTCAGCGTTTAAATTTCGGACGGACGGACGGACGGAGGAGACTATCCGATACTACTGTATTGCTGGTAAAGAACGCGTAATAACGAATTATTAAGCTTTCCTTGGGGCTTTAATCTAGTTTTTATGATAAAAGAAATTAATTCATGCTGCCTTTAAAAACGAATGAGTAAATCAAGTAAAGTGAATTTAAGCTGCAAGACATGCATACTAAGTGGTAGCTCTGTTATGTGCTTTCATTTGGTCAGCTAAAATGTGGCAAAACTCACGATAAAATAACGGTGATTAAATTTATCACAGTAAAAAGGGAAAACGAGGACTTTTTTATTCTGAACCAAATGTTAATATTGCCATTCACTTCTCGATGATGAAAAATAGAAAAATATTTATTTGATTTTATAATTAATCGACCTGGTACTTTTTCGTAACATTTATTTATTTATTTCCTTAATATGGCGAGATTGAGGCCATATGGCCTCTTCATTCACCTTACAGTCTTAATACACAATATAATTAATTTACATGTACATATTTCAATTAAAACAAAAACAGTGAAATGAAAATTATTTCAAGGTATGCATAAATAAGTATCAAATTAAGAAAATTTCAGCACAGATATGCACGAAAGTAAAATAATATCAAATCATAATAAATGAAGACTATCCAGTCTGCTGATTGGTATAGTGACTGTGAAGGTATTTAAATAAAGCAGAGAAAGGCAAAATAGAGAAGAAAATTTAACTTTTTATGAGGACCTAGGTATTTAGAGCAATATTTCTTAACCTGGTTAACATAAATTACAGAGTAAAAGTGAAAGTGGAGAGAGTTCCAAAGATTACAGGCGGTAATGGTAAAGGATTTACACATTATAGAAACTGCTACGATGAACTGGATAAAGTATTTTGGATGGGCCTTGGGTGTTCAAGTAGTGCCCAGAATTAAGGAATTTGCAGTTTTTGTTTAAGTATTTAGGCAAGTAAGAGGTGAGGATACTTCTTAGTTTTGTTGGGAGATGCATCATTCTCCGTTCTTCCATTAACAGACAGCCCAATTCATTGAATGAGTTTGTTATACGGAAAATTTTGCTCATAATATAAATGTATCTAACACGAGTTATGGGCCCTCTGGAGCTTTTGTGACAAGTCTAATTTTAGATCTAGTAAAACGGAATCACAATTATTGAAATTAGGAATTACAAGAAAATTTATAGGTAGAATGAATTTTTAGTTCAGTGGAAGTGTGTTTTTGAGTAACTTAAGTGCATAAAGTGAATAGTGGATTTTTCGGCAAGCTTCGATTGCATGATTATACCAGCAGAGTGTGCCATTCATAATAACACCAAGGTTTTTACTGACTTGTAAAACGGTACAGGGGCGTAGTTAATTAAGACTGGGTATATATTTGACTTTTGTCATTTGTCGAGTAATGTAGGGTAGAGAATATTATCGATTGAGATTTTAAGAGATTTAACATTAACCCATTAAAATCACCCCAGGTCATGAGCGATTCAATATGAGTATCCATGCAATCAGTTCTGTTATTGATTTGAGATATTTGAATTCCTATTTATATTGTCAGATCGTCAGCATAATAGTGGTACGGGCAGTGATGAATTAAGTTAGAAATATCGTTTATATATAAGACGAACAATAAGTGTCCTAATGTAGATCTTTTGAAACTATCACTGAAGACATTTTTCCACGATGAATTTTTATACCATTTGGTAACGATTAGAAAATAATTCGTGACTAACTTTCTTCTCACGACAGATTTGATACAAACTCTTCAGCACATCTCGCCAGAGGCCAAGTTTTTTAACCCTCTGTTTGTGTGTTACTTGGTATTTAGTTTATATAGTAGACGGCAGAATATTGTTACTTATATTTGGAGTTTTATATTTATATGTAAGTACATAGTTTACGTGTAGCATATTGAATATTCTCCGTATATGGCTACTGTTTTGACTAATAGAAGTCGTGGGGCACTAATTATTGGTATAATAATATAGATAGGAAGAAACTACAAAGTGGGGTGTATATGAATATCCTAACCCACTAACAGAAGGCTATCTTTAGCGAGATGCTCCTGTTTTCCAACCCACGTATTCTTCTCAATCCTAAAATTATAGGTTTCGAGTTTCACTTCTCCCATTATCCGTAGTTTCGTAAGATTCTCGCCACCATCGTGACCCCATCTAGTCAGCTCACTACAACCCTCGCCTCCATGAGGTAGGTCTTGTTAACGCGAAGCGACCAATCCCGAGCTTGTTGAATTAACATCTTGACGATAATGGGTCAGCAAACACTGCATAGGATGTCGGCTCATAAGAACCACTCGACGGAGAAGTCGTGTTGG
Source organism: Tanypteryx hageni (assembly GCA_028673005.1). NCBI lineage: Eukaryota > Metazoa > Arthropoda > Insecta > Odonata > Petaluridae > Tanypteryx > Tanypteryx hageni. The sequence goes on along the minus strand of CM054120.1, from coordinate 100,046,160 downwards.
ATTTTCGTGAAATGGCGTCACAGCATGGTGTCCTGAAGTGGACGCCGAGGAGTTAACAGGTTAGGCAACGGATGCACTAAATACCCTTATGGGGTGTTTAGACAAGCTGGGTCCTCTTTACTACATAGCATGCAATACGGAAAATGAAGATACGTGTTTTAATTACAAACAAGTATTACGAGTGTGTGTATTTTTGGTTAAGCAACCTCTTGGATTATTATAGCCATAACCCTTTCCACACCGACCACACTCACAAGGGAGAAGGAAAACCCGGTGCCGGTATTAGCCTACTCTTCGCAAAGAGCACCAAGGGGGCCAACGGCTTAACGTCTCTTCGGAACTCGGACTTCGCGTGGTCAGATATTATTACCACCAATATACCTTGGATATTGAAACGTAAAAATATCTAAATTTAAAATTTAATGTAGAGAAAAGTCTTTCCTTCTAAACTTTCCTGATGCAAAGTGATTAATTTGAGTATTTGTCGGTTATGTTTCGGGTCTGCTCATTTTATATTTAATTGGATCTAACCTCTTTGGAGAGATGATGAAATTTCCTGGATTATTTTTTTTAATTCGTCTCCTGTTCCTACTTCTTTCTTTTGCTCAAAGAATAAAATAATTTATTCTCTTTAGATTTGACATCGCACCAAGCACACCGATATCCATCGTGCCTGTTTATATCAACTTAAATAATTTCCTTTCTTTCTCGGCTAAAATAATTGACCACATGTAGTTCAAACACTTGTTATTAAAAAAAAACGCCCGCTTATTAGATTTGTCCTAAAGATATTGTTTGATGCAAATTACGCCTTCCAGAGCAAAGGAGAGCTCGATTCCGCGAACTGGGACAGCAAAAAACCTAATCGATAAGTCCGCAAGGAATACGAGTGGGACCGATCCCATGTCGTGGAGTGGACAATTTTAAACGGGATAAAAATGTCAATGGTTTCATTCGAGACTTTTTCTTTACCACTCTCGACTCTTTCCATTCCGATCCATGACACTATCTTATATAAAGTCACTAGCCCAAAAAAAAGAAATTGTGGTGAAATTTCGGTTTTACCCAACCCACCCCCCCTCCCTCTTTCAATAATTTGCATTGGAATGTGTATTTTTCCTAATTTTATAATCCAAAAAGCGCTATTTGGGAAAAAGCGACGATTGGAGGGAGAGTGATTATCGAGGGAATGATTTTGAAAGGAGGGAAAAAGAGAGAACAATCTGTAGCGTGGAAAGTTTTTCCGAATTTTGGGAATTTCTCGAGAGAATTGCGAAAATTTACTTCGGTTTTTGAAGACAACTACACAGGTTGACTTTCAGAAATTTGCAGCCCATGAATAAAAAAATACTTTTATAAGTAAAAAAAATATTTTCTCTGCTCGCGGAAGCCAGAAGGCAACTTTCCCAAACTAATTTTTCACAATTATTAGCCAGGAATGAGCAAAGTGGAGAAAGATTTGGAAGCTTATTCTTTTGACGGCGGAGTTTTAACTGGAAATTCCTTATTTCACTTACTGAGTCATTGCCAATCGATGATACTGTTTCACGAGTCATTAGAGGGGGAGAGAGCGGAGGGGGTGGAAAAGCAATACAGAATACAATACAGCAATTATCCAAAATAAATAAGGCATTAAATTGATTACTTCCAAGGAAAGACATGCATAGTCACCACCTACCTGGTCTATGAAACTATTTTCCTTATATCCTTCAACTATTTTTAATATAAATTCCGTGACTACTTCATGACATTGTGTTAGCCGGTTTATTAAACTTAATAACGAATGAGTTATGGATAACAACACGCGTAGGAAACAAATACAATAAAAAAGCTCGCTGATATATACATTGATGGTCCTAAATTTTTATGGTCTATAATAACAGCCGTTATAATAACCAAACCAAGAAATAGTTCAACATATTTTTTGGCCTTATCCAACTTTCAGTAGAAACAACGACCTGCTGGCGGCGAATCCGTTCAGAAAGTGCACTGTTATATATAATAGAGGTATTAGGGGATAATACAACATTCTTCATTAGTAAAATTGTCATTGACATAGATAAGACAATTTTGTTACAGTGACCATTTGCGCATAATTCTTTGTAAAAGATTTTATATAAATGAAAATTTACTTTGAAACAATGTTTAAATAGATATTTGGATACTAAGCGTCCCCGCCTTAAATATTACCCTTTCGAAATTTGGTTGCGCGCCTTATACTTCAGAGTGTACATTTTTCCGAATCTTCGTGAATCATTTATCCGAGTAATTAAAGACAGAATTCGCGATCTCGCTTTATCAAAACGAGATAGAATATTTCTACAATGGCCACAAAAATAGTTAGAAAAAATAAACTTTATTAGAATTTATTATAAACGAATGACCACTGAGGAAGGCTGCTTTGTAATAAAAATAAGCATCAAGTTTTCCCAACTTTGGAATGGCTGTTGCAGAGACTTTTTCTGATATAATCAGAATAAATTAAAAATTTTCAGACAAGAAAAAAATGGCATCTGACTCGATGGAACGAAACGATCACAAGATCCTAAGCAGAGAAGCAATAGCTGTAAAGTTTGGAATAATTTTGAAGCACTTAACAGATAACGCCTGTCTTCTGATGATGTTATGATCGTTTCATTACATCAATTTCTAGCTTGGCAATCTCACCATATGAGAGGGAGGGGGGCTTTCATCGACGTTTCTCTCGGGGGACAGCTGTTGGGGCTGATTGATACTAGCTTGACAAACCCGGGCTCAACTAAGAAAAACACCCCCATTCAGAAACGAGAAAATTAATCAGCTACGGTAGTTCAGTTGTAGAATATCCTCCCGGCATAAAAGACTTGGGTTTGATTCCATGTCTTAGCAGAATTGTTTCTCGTTTCAAATAATTTGAAGTCAGGAATAATTACTATTCCCGACTTGTGACTCCTTAAGCTTCCAAACCTACACTTGTTTCTTTAGAGGCATTTCTACTTTTCATCATATAGACACCATTTATTATCTCTAGCCGGATTATTTAAAAAAAAACTGAATCCCTATATTCACTAAAATTTCAACGTGGATGCGAGATTGCTCCTTATCTCACCTCGTTCCGGGAGGAATCTCTACGCTCACCGCTGTTAATCTCGTCAAAATTTCTCACTTTCTCGATGCACCTGATTTGAGCGATTATAGTTCTCCCAGAGATTATTCCGCCAAAGCACGCACAAGCCATCCGAGAACGATAACTCGATAAATTAGCGCTAATCCGCGAGCTAAGCGGCGTCAGAGAGATATAGAGAGAGGAACGCGGCGAACATATCCTCCCGCGACCTAGAATCCTCTGGCGCGCACTTTCTCTTATAAGGCACGACAAAGAAATTACGCCTTCCGATCTGTATTCGAGGGGTTTATCCCTAGGTGTGTTAACATCGAGTCTATTTGTTCGAATTGCGTTTACGGAGAGAGATAGAGAGAAGCGCTCAGCTTTGATTCGAATCGCGTTTTTGGAAGAGGATGATTCGGTCATCTTTGCGTTGCGGGCGTGTGAATAGAGGAAGTTGAATAGAGAAAGGGAGAGAGAGACAGAGATGAGTGATATATTTGGCCGAATTCCAGAGAACGTTGAACTAGACCAATTAATGCAAGTAATATTACGCTACATTTCGAAGCTTTTTAGCAAGCTACGTAGGACTCGATACTTTATAAATAAATTTACGGCCATAAACAAGTAGAATAATTACCCGTGTACAGGACGAAATTTTTCTAAATATTTTGTATAAAAATAGTTTCCTTTCATAAAAGTGTGTATAATCATTACAAAAATTATTTGACAAGCAACTCAGCAGTATAAATCAAAATAAAATTGCAATTATAACACGAAAACCAAAAAACTACATGTACATTTTATCATAAAAACAAAAATTTTATTCGGCAAGAACTAAAGAGAATTTTAAAAAAGTTATGATAAAATTTGAACTTAAATAATCAGTGTTTATAAAATAAGTACATTAAAAACAAATTAAAATCCGTGAAATTTTATTTAGGCCGTTGCCTAGTGAGTGGTAACTCCGTGCCATCTTCCGGCTGTTTTAGGTTGATAGAATACATGCGCATATTGTGCATGGGTATGTCGAATTTTCCTAGAATTACCTAACAAAAATCTCCCCGAGTTCTTTATACGCTAGTATGTGTACAAATCCTGCTATCCAAAAAAAGCAGCTGATACCTGTGCAGGTTCAATGTTACATTAAGTTATGTGAGACACATCATTAATCGAGAGATCGGAAAAAATTATATTGATGCCACAATTACGAAAAGATGTACTTGATAGCCGAGTACGGAGGAATCAATCAATCAATATACATACGTATATGATGATAATTTATAACAAATGCATGGCCAAAAAAAATTATGAACTTAGCAATTGAAATAAATATGAAAGATTCGTACAAAGGAAAATTGTAAGATGAACAAGCCAAGGTTAGTCAAAGTTAGTCAAACCACGCCTATTTCATCGTTCATCCCTCGAATTGCACGGCTTTCCTGAGCATGGAACGCATCCTAAATTTTATCTTGCATTCCTACAAGAAAATTCACCCCATTTAACAGGGTTTGGGTTTATTCCGACCTTTTGCACAGCGCAAAGCTAGAGATGGTTGTACGTGTAATTGCGTCCCATAAACATTCATAATTAAATGCGACAAAAGTTTATTTGCTCATAAAACCTTATTCTCGGATTTATCTCCTCCATTCTTCCCTCTTGTCACTAAAATGTTTCGGGGAAAATGGATTCCACGATTAATTATCTTGGACAAAATTAGCATCTTTCCATTTCTATTCCTTAGACCGTAAGATTCTAGACACAATTAATAATTGTCGCCAGCATAAAATACAATAGGAAATACGTAAAGAGAGATAGGTATTTCTATTCGTAAAGGGTTACGATATGTCCGACGACAGATGGCGTTGTGATAATTTTCACCTTTAGTACTTCGATGGTAACCATGTCAATGTAGCCGAGTTTACTAAGGCTAACTTATTCTCTTTAAAGATAGATTGACGTGTAATAAAAAGAAAATTCATGAATAACTTCAATTTTATACTATGTTTCGTCTTCTTTTATAACTTTTGATTGAAATTTTACACATTAAAACTAGGGGTTGACCCGTCTTATCTACAAGGTTCATGCAGTTAATGGTAAATACTTTTTAAATTTTTTTCTTGTGAAATTTTTAGTAAGGTGGGGATCACAATCCTACTAAAACATTTCTTCCTATGTACCACTTTAAACTGAATCGATTACTGCGATACAATTAACAACCATATAAAATGTATAATGAAAGACGTGAGAGGGTTATTTCAATTAGAGCTCGAAAGAAAATCTTCAGGGACAGATGACGGGAAATCTTTCATCTCTGGTCGTTCTGAGGCAGGCATGTAAACGTAGACGAATTTTCTAAGGCAAAGACTTTGAGGCGCTATTCCGAGCATCTATATATGCATTACTCGCAATTGCATATATATTGGATACCAATTTGTATCGCTGAGCAGATTGGAATCTTTGTGCCACACACGACCGTTTCGGCCTTATCCTCTAGGTGGTCTTGGCTGAACCCCTCGATAGTCATTGAATTGAAGCTACAAGTGCGTCGGGGTATTCTTTGTAACAACCATAGTGTATTTACTCGTCCGTTATTTTCACAATTGGTGACAAAATGGATGTTGATCAGGTTGAGAAAGAAGGTTCTTCCAAATCCCCGGTTAACAGAGAAGTCCGATGAAGTAATCACGTGAATTTTAAAATAACCTTAGCTAAATTGGTGTTGTTTAAATCCACCGGAAATGAGAAATCAAGGATAACTGTTATGCTTTCAGTGACGTCCGACTAGGGTTGCCACCTGTCCTGATTTTAGTGGGAAAGACCGACTTTTGAATGATTTTTGGCAGTCCCGCATCTTTCCCAAATTGTTCCGACTCTTTCGTTTGACATAGTAGTATTTGTTTAATTCACAAATATAGATTATTCGATTGTTTACGTCTATGATACATATTAAGTTGTCACGGATGTAATAGGGAAATCTTCATATTCAGATATATATCCTACAGAAGTTTGTTTAAAGCGTGCTAGTAAATAGCTTGAAGTTCTAAGAAATTATAAGTCAACCAGTGATGTTATTGCGACTTCAAAGAAGAATGAACTTTTAAAATGTGTAAAATCAAACAAAAAATATAAATTTAAGATCTGACTTTATTGTAATTGAAATCTGAGTTCATGTCAATAAGCATAGAATATGTTAATCTGTTACTATATGTGATTCCTCATCTGTGGCAATACTTTGCAGGAATATTATTATTCAAATAAATATTATTATTATGATTATTTAAGACTAAAATTAATGTAATTATATTGCTAATATTCCGAAGATTCATACATTCTAAATATTTATTAAAGAGCAATTTAAATAATAAAATCTTATCAATTTTTTTGTTTTTTAGTCAATAGAATTTTTCTGTCCCACTAACTTGAACTGTATTGAGTTTTTACTATTGTATTTACATAATTTTATTTAATAGATTTATTTAAACTTATATTTTATAGATTTTTGTCATAATAACTAAAGAATGAGTTATTCGGACGCGTTCAGCGACGGCAATATATACTATTTTTTACTCGACTTTGCTTACTTGGAGGGTTCAAATGTCCCTACTTTGCTTGCTGGAAAGATGGCAACCCTACGTCCGACGGATGAAAACTGACTCCTTACGTAATTTTAAAACGTAAAAGGATGCCCAAGGAAAAGTTAACATCAGGTGTAATTTTTCACGAGTTGGAGAAGGGTTAGAATGGCGAGGAACTTGTGTTAGATTGGCTAAAGGTTGTTTGGGGTCACGTTATATTCGATGTTTAGTTTTTTCTTGAAAAACTTTCCAAAAATCATAGGGTCGCGTTATATTCGAGGTCACTTTATATTCGGGACAAAAAGATAATAAAAAATAAATGATGCGACCATGAATATAATACGTATAACCAAATTGTGACTTATTGAACTCAAGATGGCAGCCAAACAACCTCATATATTCCTATGTAAAAACCGACCACATTTTTGGATGGGTGTATAATCATATTTCTCATAGTAAAAGAATTCCATTGGATAGATTATTGTCTTAACACTAGGATTATGTATTTAATAAAATAGCAGGATAACAATCTCTTTCCAAGGTCATTAATATAGAACAATGGCGCTACTAATTAAATCCATCGCGATACAAATTGCTCTTCGAGATTTCACAAAACGCTCCTTCGGAAGGAGCACTTCACTTTCATAAAATTGATAAGTGAAATACATTGCTCGGAGAACCAGAAGGAAAATCATTACCCTGGTCTTTGTCCGTTTTATGTTATAATAATTAAATTTTAAGGGCTACTTACCGCAGCAGCAGATGTCTCTTCACAACCGCCTAAGTTTTCCTATGGCAGCGGCCTCCTCGTGAATAACTACACACCGAAAAGACATCGTAAAAAAAACACGGCTTGATCGCTCCTCACCTGAAAAGATTTATAAATCATCGCAGCTATAAGTCGACGGTTCAATATACATAATTCGATTTATTATATTAAATCGTTATTCATAAAAAACTTACAAGAGCTACCGCATCCCGATGCCTCCAATACACGACAGATTGGCGTCATCTTCAGCCAACCAACTACGTTAGTCAAACAAGGTTTTTAAAAGTTTTACTACATCTGGTCAAAAGTGCTTCCGTTAAGACATGCGGCACGTGCTTTCCCAGCAGCCTCTAAATTCAGCTCCATCTAATGCAGTCAGATTATTCCAAAGTGCATGCCCTCGATACCATACTCCTCCCGAAACGGTTGTTGGGTATGAATAGGAAGATAAAGAAAACCAAACGAGGCGATAAGCGGTAGGCGCATCGGGACGGGAATATTAGACAGTGGAACGAAGAAATGACGGGACGAAGAGGCAATGCAGGCTGAGTAACATATCGGCGACCAAATTTGAAATGCAATGCGTTAAAAAGACGAGGGGAAATATAACAGCAGAAAACTTTAATAATGAACCAGGCGGACAATGTTTTTGCAATACAAGTAGATTAATTATGAGAATTGATGTATTAATAAATATTTTATACCGTGTCGAAGCTGATATTTTGCATTTCTTGTTTGCAATGTTCTCCCGTTTAAAAGAGATGATTAACCGAACGAGATGATCCAAACGGAACTTATGATGCCTACTTTCCACATAATTATTTATTTAATATTTATATTGGCTTTAATATCTTTAAAATCACCACGGATGTTGCACTTTATGTTTTTAAACTTTATTATTTAGCGTTATATATATATTACAAATACATTGGAACGGAAAACTAAATTGATCACGCGAATTTGTGTGGCAATAATAACACGAGTATGTACTGGAATCCGAGTATAACAATAGTCGTTGCTATGTAAACACCATTGTAATGACTCATAAAAACTACAAAGACGACAGTATATACGTGTAATTCTATATATGCAACATTCTACGATAAAAATTATAAACTGCATTTTCTTTCTCAGAAAATAGTACAAATTTCGCTCCTATATAACGATTCTTTGGCATTTTAAATGTGCAAAAGAAAATTACCATGCAGAATCAGATTCCCTTTGTAAATTAAATGGGCAGGATAGTTACTGGAGTCGAACCCGGGGCTTTCAATCTTCACAAAAGAACTATCCTCGGGAGCTCTGCCCAATTAGCAAAAGATATCCACCAATTGTCATGAATATCGGTCTATTGGTTCAAAAGTTAATAGGGGAGGACAGACAGGCAGGCAGACAGACGGACAAACAGAAAACAAAGAAACAATAAGCCTATTTATGTTCTGGAAAGTAGGCTAAAAATTTGCGACCGGGTACCGTAATTAGGCGGAACATCTTTGATATTGTTTTATGTAATGATATTAATCGCAGCCGTAATACAATACTGAGAAACGCCTATTTTACACGTTCCAACATTACAATTATGGAAATTTCGTGTTCGAATACAAAATATTGGTTTGGAATACACTTAAGGTTAGAGAAATACGTTATGGTGTAGGCGTAGATAAGGTGTGGATTAGGGAAGGAAAACAAGAAGGTATCATATAAAAATTAAAAAAATTAAGGTGTGAAAGGTATAAATGGAAGAAATTTTAAGTTCGAATCTTTCTCGATAATAGAGAACAAACGTTCCAGATAGTAATATTTTCGTAGTATTTAAAGCATTTTTCGAAATTACTGGTTTATAAATTACAAGAATTCTAAACGTACCTCAAAACTGCACGATTGAAATCACGAAAAGGAAACCATAACTCCCTTATCACGCATTCTGTCTCTATAAGAAACCAATCGGTGTCATCACATTTCTTCGTTTGAAAAATCTAAATGTCACCTCAAGGTATCCGTTGATTATTTTCATCGTGAGAATCTATTCCCGACACGCGCCTTAATCGTTGGAGAACGCCCCAGTTTTGGACCAACCGACGCGTCGAATTGGTAAGGAGAAAGGCGACCTTTACGCGATGCTCAAGTTAGGTAACATAGACGAGGTGATGTAGGTCGGCAAAACTGGGATTGCGTACGCGAGCGAGAGCAAGCTTAATCTTTTCATGTCAGCATACCGTCGCGGAAGGATTTCTCTAAACTATCTCTTGGTAATAATTAAGATTGTTCACCTATTTAATTTCCATTCGATATATTATATAAGCATCCTACTAAAGCTATCCAATGTTATTGAAAATGTAGCGCATAAACAATTCATCAATATCTGTGTACTCCTTAATCCCTACCAATCTAGATTTAGTACTGGTTACAGCATTGCAACTGCATTGATCAAAGTCACAGATGTTATTCGGACGAAATTTGAGAACAGAAAAGGTAAAATCCCCAAACTATTGGACTTCTCTTAAGCGTTTGACACCATTGACAGCGGAATATCGCTTGCCAAAATTGATAAAATGACCTTCTTTCTTACCTCTTTGAAATGGATAAAATCTTATTTTCAAAATCGTTACAAAATGGTATAAAAATTCATCGTGGAAAAATGTCTCCAGTGATAGTTTCAAAAGATCTACATTAGGACACTTATTGTTCGTCTTATATATAAACGACATTTCTAACTTAATTCATCACTGCCCGTACCACTATTATGCTGACGATCTGACAATATAAATAGGAATTCAAATTATCTCAAATCAATAACAGAACTGATTGCATGAATACTCATATTGAATCGCTCATGACCTGGAGTGATTTTAATGGCTTAATGTTAAATCTCTTAAAATCTCAATCGATAATATTCTCTACCCTAAATTACTCGACAAATGACAAAAGTCAAATATATACCCAGTCTTAATTAACTACGCCCCTATACCGTTTTACAAGTCTATAAAAAACCTTGGTGTTATTATGAATGATACACTCTGCTGGTATAATCATGCAATCAAAGCTTGCCGAAAAATCCACTATTCACTTTATGCACTTAAGTTACTCAAAAACACACTTCCACTGAACTAAAAATTCATTCTACCTATAAATTTTCTTGTAATTCCTAATTTCAATAATTGTGATTCCGTTTTACTAGATCTAAAATAAGACTTGTCACAAAAGCTCCAGAGGGCCCATAACTCGTATTAGATACATTTATATTATGAGCAAAATTTTCCGTATAACAAACTCATTCAATGAATTGGGCTGTCTGTTAATGGAAGAACGGAGAATGATGCATCTCCCAACAAAACTAAGAAGTATCCTCACCTCTTACTTGCCTAAATACTTAAACAAAAACTGCAAATTCCTTAATTCTGGGCACTACTTGAACACCCAAGGCCAATCCAAAATACTTTATCCAGTTCATCGTAGCAGTTTCTATAATGTGTAAATCCTTTACCATTACCGCCTGTAATCTTTGGAACTCTCTCCACTTTCACTTTTACTCTATAAATTATGTTAACCAGGTTAAGAAATATTGCTCTAAATACCTAGGTCCTCATAAAAAGTTAAATTTTCTTCTCTATTTTGCCTTTCTCTGCTTTATTTAAATACCTTCACAGTCACTATACCAATCAGCAGACTGGATAGTCTTTATTTATTATGATTTGATATTATTTTACTTTCGTGCATATCTGTGCTGAAATTTTCTTAATTTTATTCTTATTTATGCATACCTTGAAATAATTTTAATTTAATTATGTACATATAATTATTTATATTGTGTATTAAGACTGTAAGGTGAATGAAGAGGCCATATGGCCTCAACCTCGCCGTATTAGGGATATAAATAAATAAATGTTTCGAAAAAGTACCAGGTCGATTAATTATTAAATCAAGATAAATATTTTCTCTATTTTTCATCATAGAGAAGTGAATGGCAATATTAACATTTGGTTCAGAATAAAAAAGTCCTCGTTTTCCCTTTTTACTGTGATAAATTTAATCACCATTATTTTATCGTGAGTTTTGGCACATTTTAGCTGACCAAATGAAAGCCCATAACATAGCTACCACTTAGTATGCATGTCTTGCAGCTTAAATTCACTTTACTTGTTTTACTCATTCGTTTTTAAAGGCAGAGTGAATTAATTTCTTTTATCATAATAAAAAACTGGATTAAAGCATCAAGGAAAGCTTAACAATTCGTTATTTCGCGTTCTTTACCAGCAATACGGTAGTATCGGAACGTCTCCTCCGTCCGTCCGTCCGAACTTTAAACGCTGAACTACTGGGAGGTTTTTAATTAAATTAAGTATAAGTGATCATTATCAAAATTTATCGTCTAATTGTGGTTTAGTACAGCATTCGTCAGTTAGAACGTCCACCTTATATATACACTTAAACACTTATCTCGTTAAATGGCATCCTTCAAGTAACAATCAATTGCCATATTTTTCCCTCCCTAGCTCTTATATGATCCGTAAGGTGTCGATTAAAAACATTTATTCACATAGGGGACAATATTTAAAATAAAAATGAACGTAAGATCTTATATACTAGGTATTATGGTTTAAGAGAGAAAAATCCAAGAACCGCCCAATCTTTCGATACCGATTTATACGGATTTCTCTTAAAGGACGCCTTTGAAATCTCTGTTTATTCCATTCAAGGAGCACATTTCTCCTTCTTGTTTAAAAGTCTTATATATATGAATGGAAGGTAGAAGAACCCATCTTCATGGTGAAAGCAATAAATATACATTCAGGAGATTGGTCGATATTACGATTTCTCATGAAAAATGCGAGATACACATTATCAGACATTCGAATCTCGAGTTATGACCATTGTTTTTGTAACTTACACGCACTGGGAATTCTGAAATAATTAATTAAGTGTCCCAATATAAACAGCCGATTTTGTTATAACATTTTCTAACCGTTGACGCTGACTGCGGTACTGGCAAGAAAAATATCGTAAATCATTTTAATCACATCTCCCTCAACCGGTGGGATTTTCTCAAAAAATAAAAGGAAAAAAACGCGATCGCCTCCTCCATTTCAAAACCTAGACAATTTCTTCGCGTTATGGAATGAGCTCTGTGGGAAAATAGTGCGAGTGCGAGAAAGGTTTGCTAAATGAAACGGAATTTGAAGAATTCAACGCGGAGAAAATAAGGGAAGTGTTTATGTGAAAATATTATAACCTGAGGAAACGAATTATGGTGAAGATTTCCGGGCTTCGGGGGATAGTCTGAAAGGAAGGGAATAGATGGGAGAAGGTGAAGAATAAGGAGGTGGTAAAGGTGTGGTTAATTGTAAAAGTTTTGCCGGCGAAAAGCGAGTGGTCCTGGATAGATTGTTGGGATAGGATTGGACTGGAGGTTGAATGGTATCTTCTTTGCGCGTAGGGAAACAGAAGAAGGCTGAGGAAAGTTGGGAATTGGAGAGAAAGATAAAAAGAATGGAAACAATAGTATGCTCTTCTTTAACTCATAGTTTTTACTTTCTCGTATACATGGTAAAGAGAGAATGTATTGTAATAGCGAAAAAAAAAAACGAAAGAGATTTAGTAGGAAATGCCCGTTTTAGGGATCACAGAGTCCAAAAAAGGGGTATTCCAACTTCGTCTGTCTATCTGTGAGCGTGTCTAGAGCATAAATTGCTTAGCTAGGTCGAATGATATTTTGTATTTAGGCTATTATTATCCAGAATAGAAACTCTGGAGAGATGAATTATAGCACAATAATAAATGATTATTTATTCATGTTGATTTTCACAATAAGTCGATTGATTCAAAAATATCTGTAACAGAGAATTTTTATCGCAACCAATTAGCAATATTAAGAGAAAGTAATGGTATTTTTCTAAACAGATGGAAGAAAGAATAACTGAAATAATTCGCTTGAAATCTTTTTAATATTTTGTGACTTGCGAAAAAATACATGATCGGTGGAGATGATTACTTCGCACACCCCCTTGAATTTAATATAGTAAAAAGGAAGAAACTTTAATAAAAATATCTTCATTTTTATATAACTATTAATAATTTTTATAACATTTTGTATTTCCTAAAATTCCATAGTCAAATTTTGTTACTCGTAAAAATTTTATTGTTTAGCACTTCACCTTACATACAAAATTATTTTACAGTCTTCTTGTGGGCCGCTGCCCCCAATTTGAGAAACATTGGTCTAAGCACACGTGTTTCTTATATAAAATTGAAGATTCATCATTACCAAAGTAATATAAAACATTTAGAGAGATTTCAACGTTTCAAAGAACATGTAATCAAACATTTTCTCTCACAATAAAGTCTGCGGATTGTAAATCTGAAATTTTTTGAGACATATAGCTTACGCAGTATTATTTGTGACAAAAGGCTCTAGAATTGGAATGATTTTAATTAAATTCTTATTAGCCATTTTTGAGTAAATCAAATTTTTCTAAAAATCGACTACGATATACTACCCGGTATTTTTGTTCGATATCATTTTTATCAAAAAGGGTCTGAAAAAGATGATATATTGCATAAATACGAGATACCATTCGAGTTTATGAACGCGTTTGGGCCATAGAACCGCGAACAGACCGACAGACAGACAGACGGTATGGCGAAAAACCACCAAAATCCACCTAAAGCGTGTATTTTCATCAAAATCTTAAAGTCCAGATCTCTATGAACTACAAATGTGAGAAAGTAAAAACGTATGAAACCCTTACTTGGAGAATCAATTGTGGGTATGGCTAGCAAAATTCGAATTTTTATGAGTTTTTGAAAATACGATAGGACAGGGCTCCAGAAACACTCGTAATAATAGATTTCTAAAATAACCTACCGCGAAATGATTTATGGCCGAGTAGGTTTTGTCAATCGGGGAGTAGGATTAAGTTATAATATCGAGAGCTGCTATAGGGATATTTGACGATCAGTACTAATTAAGTTTGGGAAAATCTTTCTTTTCGCATCTTGGAGGTTGTCGGCAGAAGTCATAAGACTTGAGTAAATTGGTATGAAGACAATGACCATATCGTGTAAGCGGCCAAAGGCACGTAGGGATTATCAGATGTGGTCGAGATTAAAGACAGAGTATAATAAACCGTTCATGTTTTTTATTAGTTGTTCCTGATTGGTGGGCGAAGCCAAAAACAACACATTTACCAAAGTTAAGAGATCAACATAAAACCCGGCGTGTGGGAAGTCTTATTTTAATATATAAAGTTTTAGTAAAATTTAATTTGAAGGATCCAAGTTTTATAATTTTTGTTAATTAAAATCGATAAAATGTATAAAAATAAACTTTGATATTGGTCCTCGATTTTAGGAAAAATAAACGATAGTTGTGGTCGCTTTTTAAGAAATATAAACGTCGAAACTACTAAGCTTAATAAAATGTATCAAATACATAGTAATGATGTAATTGACAACTTCAATCTTTGATATTTTGGATTGTGAAAGACTGCAAACGTATTTTAAAATTTTACGTAGGAATGGAATAATTGGTTTTTATAAGTGTAGAGATAAAGAAGTAGTAGGGAAACAATGCAACTGCGTTTCAGATTGCTAAATAAGATATATCCTATAAGTTTATCCCGGCAGAACTTACATAAATAACTAAACAAACGACCAACCAACCGCATTTCTTTCGCTATCGTCAATCCCCTTCTCTTCCTCCCCCATTGTCTTCCCTACTATTTATTGAACTAATGAAATTGCTGTGTTGCCTGAGGACTATTGCGAAATCGGCGGCGCTTTTCTATTACACATTTTCATGGAAGTTAGTGTCAGTTTTTCTGTGATTATGAAACAAGGAATTTTGGCAACTTCAATCATACGATGAATTATCTAAATTAAAATACAACATTATTCCGCACATTACCCCAATACGTTCGGGCAAATACTATGACCAACTTCTGTTGTTACTCATATTTATCCCATTAAAGTGCTAAATTAATCACCTCAAAATTGAAAACAATTTTAACAGAGTCAGTAATTAATTGTACGTATTTTACTTGATGGTTTAAGGCGTAGAGGTGCTAACCATGATATAACAGCAGCTTCCCCTCATCCCCTTCTAAACACACAAAATCATTTCACATTCTTTATTTATAAACACGCCCATAGTATAAAATCGATGGATGCAGCGTTGACGTGGTGGAACTCCATATTCAGGAAAATGAATAAAATGTTTAGTAAAGAATCCACTTTAATACCTCTCACAGAACAGACGATCGGTTTCGACTAACACTTAGTCTTCATCAGGTCAAGAATAAGGACACTACAACGTATATATAGGAAATGGGCGAAGGTCAGGGAGGGAGGGGGAGGAATGGAGAAAACAGGAGAGGGGGAAGGAAGGGGGGCTCTTAAACAGTACTTTTTAAGGTGAGGGCGGAGGGGGAAGAAGACGGTTGGGGTAATTGTTTAGCAAGGGAAAGACCGAGGGAAGCAGCGGGGAATGGGTTGGGAAGACATGTTCCTTAATGAAGTCGTTGGCGTTGGTCTTCACTTGTTGGAAGATTAATGTTCGAGAATGTTGAGTCCCCAGCTTTTGTTTTCGAGATGCAATATGGTTGGACAAAAATTGGCAGAATGTTTGTGATCAACACTATGGAACCTCCAGTTTAGGCCATTTTCTTTCCAATGGAAAAGACAATATTGAAAATCTTATTAAAAGCGGACTTTACAAAATGAGTTGCAATGATTGCGACAAATTTTACATTGGACAAACGGGAAGGAATTTTAAGGCCCGTTGCAAAAAACACTTGCATTGCTTTATTTCAACTCCCAAAAATCCCATTTTGCAAAACACCTCAATGATCATAAACATTCTGCCAATTTTTATAAAATTTTATACTATGATTTAACAAATAATTAGAATGATTTAAATAATTGTTGTCCTGGGTTTATCTTCAAATCGTACAAAATGTTCAATTTGAAATCATAGTACAAAATATATCCCAATATAACATTAATATCGATTCATTCGATATAAATTTAAGTGTAAATATGGTACATGTTTGTATATTTACAATTTTCAAACTGACCTATGGCCAAAAGGAAAAATTACGCAAATATAAAATTGGAAAAGTACGCCAATTAAAATACTGTATTCACGTATTTATTTGTTTGAACATTTTTAAAGAATGTTCTTTGAAGTGAGAAGTTCTAGGACAATTTCTCAAACGATGGGTCGCGACCCCTAAGGCAAGTAATTTTATTCTGGTGTAAATATTCCTGCAGGCTTTAATTTATCAACATGTTTTGTTCATAAACTAAAGAAAATTCTGTAACTTAACAACTTTTTAACAAATGAATTATTTTCATTCTGTAAAAACAAGAAATAATATCTCAGTAGTGATTCGTACTTCAAAAATTAAACTATACACTACATTTTGTCCGAATGATTTTAATACACATATTTTGTTGTATTTAAATATTTTATAGAACTAAACTTGCATTTATAATGAGCCTAAAATAAAAAAATCTCTTATTACTAATTTCCTTATCATCGTCGTCCATCCCCCCTGCATGGAGGAAACGAGTTTTTTTTCTAGAATATTCTAGGGGGGTAAGGGGGACCAAATATCCAGGCGGAGAGATCACCTGACGAGCCTGCCTGAGAACCACTGTTCTAGGAGATACTTTCAGAATTGCTGTAGATGCCGCTTATTAAAAACACTGATTACTGTGGTCAGCCGCCTGTTATAATCAAATGTTCAATTCCAAAACCAAATTTCACTGTAGAAGCTATTTCCTCCACTTACTATATTCACGTCCGTCGTCTATTGTGATCAAGATTTTATCTGATTGCCGATTGACTGAGTATATGAAATTGATTAATAAATTCTTTTTTCATATCTTTTAAAATAAATTGTATGTATCAAAAAAGATCCGACATCATTGTGAGACGCACATACCTGACTACGCGAGAGCTCGCGGGTTACGCCGCGCGTATTCAGATTTTAGTTCTGAGGGCTAATGCCTGGAATTCAACGCCCGAAAAAATAATATATGACATTTAAAAATTTATTTCATTCTCGCAAAGTTTTGGCGTGCCAATAATATTTCAAGGCGTGCCATGTTTGGCACGCGCGCCATTTATTTGCCATCCTTGGTTTATATCCTAAGAAAACTGTGTGATCTATACTATTTGTCTATACCAGTGAGGGCCTGGCATTTTTACTTTTACTTTGATAAAAACGCTACAACATGGAATATGTATGCTGCATTTCTATTATTGGCAAAAAGTATTTTAAACCAAAAAAGTAAAATTACCACCAGTATTCAAGTAATGATGACATTTTGAACGAAAAATAGAGACAGGGATAAATATTCCGGAGGAAGTTACACTAATAAATCATGCCGCAATTATTATTTGCGTGCTTTTTCACCGTTGTAAGATTGTGGTAGACGTCTAAAACTTAATAAAAGCCCATGACCTATTGACCTATGTACCACGAACGCAACCAGAATGTCATGCTAAAATTTCACAAAATCCGACGAAGTTTAGGAGAGTTATTCTGCCCCTGGAAAAATCGGCAGGTAATGTGTGTTAGGGTGTATTAGAGCTTTAAACGCAACTTGGTCGCGTACGTGATTAAATAGCACTAGATTTGGAGCATCCAAAAACTAATCACATTTTAATTACCAGAAGAGAATCAAAAACAGGAAAATAGTTATTTAGCTCATATAAGAACGTCCAGGATTCGCAACCAACAACAAACGATAATAAAAAGATGGAGAATTACAAAATATCAAATAAGCATGGGAGAACAAGTAATATTAGTTCTTCGTAACTAGAAAGCAACCTGCTAGGAGATTTATAAGTCCTTTATCACGCTCGCATTAAAATATTCTTCGGCAATCAGATGGCAAAGAGTCAAACTTATGGTTTAAGAATGAAGGGTCGGGGGTTTATAAGAGGGTAAGAGAATGAGACTGAAAAGAGAGGGGAGATGAAGAAAAGAGTGAGAGAGGTAGAAAAAAGATGAGCGAAAGAGAAGAGATGTATGTGACAGGGAAAGGCAAAGTAGGTGGATAGGAATGGAGGGCGTTTGGAATGAACGACGATTAAATGAAGTAAACTGCCTTCTGCGCCAGCTTAGTCCAGGTCGCGTGAGTTGTCATCGGACACTCCCAGGATCTGAGTAGAGTTGAGGAGGGGGCGGAGGTGAAGAGAAGGGAGAGGAGGGAGGCGAGGAAGGGGTGGAGGGAGGGTAGAAAGGGGAGGAGGGAGGGAAGAAATGGGAAGGAGGAGAGAAGAGGTGAAGAGGGGAGAGGGGAAAAGGAAGAGTAGGGTTTGGAGAGGACAAATTAGGGAAGAGAGGAGGAAGGAAGGGTAACGTAACCGGTTTATGAATCGCGGATCCAGGCCGAGAGCCTCTTTTGTCGCTCTACACCTCGGAATTTTAGGAAGTGATGCGCTTTAATGGTGGTAAACTAGAAGGAAGCAGATGTTGAAAAGGTTAGGAATGAGAATCTCAGGGGCTCGGGGGAGGGGGTTTGTGGGGATGAGGGAGAAAAAAATGCGCAAGTCTGGGTCCAAAATGAAAGGCGCTTATATTGCGATGTGGTTAGGGAATTAATTAGTCGTTAGCGTTACGTTTGTTTCTTATAAAAAATGTCCACCGACATTCAATTAGGGGATGATCAAGGCACGTAAATAATATATTAGTATGATATTTGGATACCTGAAGATCGTTCACTCCGCTGGTATTATTCAATTATGTTATTCAACAAATTTATTTGTTACCAAGTTTCTTCTTGGATGGTGGTAAAAATGAAGAACAATAGCTTGGGAAGGAATCGATCATTTCACATTTTTTGCAAACAATACTTTGCGTGAAATAACTTTTCTGCTGAGTTAAAGACACTGATACTGTAAAGTTGCTCAAATATTATAATATAATAACTGGAAATATTTTAGCAACGTTAATCCAACACGAAACTATTAAAAATAATTCAATAGACAACCCAAAAATGACAATTGCGATAGAAATTTCCTTGGAAAATATATGTCAAAGAAAATGGGTCGACAGAAGCAAGAACAAGGCTTGTCTTTGCAAGTTGTAAAGTATGTCATCTTTATAAAAACGGTTTAAAAATTCTTGTAAGAATCATCTTTTAATCTGCCACTGCTATACTTTTCGTACAACTTAATCCTTTACAGTCATCCGTTCCATTTAATGAGACATTGTTATTCAGTTACATCTGTAAATTAAACTTTGCACTGCAATATTCCGTGATACTGTGTTATAAATTCGTTTTCGTGCCTCCATATATTCGAGAAATGTCATATTAACAATTTTATATTATAGACTATTTAGAGTTCAGACAGGTACATATGCACAAAAAATTACTGTTAATAATTTTAACAAACGTCATTAAATATGTTAATTAATTTTTAAATTCATCGAAAGGATATAATGAATATCAAAAAATCTTATTTATACCGTACTCTTGCCAATTAAAATGAGAGCTGGCGAGATGACCAGCCTTAACGCCAAATTCCCGCAAAGTGTTGACAGGAAATCTGAAAATATCTCGTATAATTTAGGTAAACAATTAAAGAATCAACATGATTTCAACCACAAAATGTTTCTCATACTTAATGATTTACTAGTCGTAGGTTTATGCTTAAGTAAAAACCTATATGATTTCTATAATTATTGCAATGTATCGTAATATAACATCAGATCTTATTTAAACTGATAAAAACGTAATAAATGAGAAGTAATTCCAAGAGAATCATAATAAATGTTATTGAAATGAGTTATTCAGGAATTAATTGAAAAAGTAAGTATAAATAAAAAGGTTTTACATTGCTAATTTCCCTTAAGCTTAAGCTTAAAGCCGAAGTTATATTCGAATCATAAAAACTAATAGATTTTCTCCTAGTGCAAAAGAAATTAACAATTTATCATCCTCGAGTCCCACATTTAGTGAAAAATCTAACCACGCAATACGCACTTCAAACTCTAAAGAGCTTCATTTATTACGAAAGAATCCTCCTACAGCCCACAGGTCAATTACAGCAGACTGTACATATTCCCTTTGTGACTATTATTTTTGATATGGTTCCAAAATAACATCGTCGAAATCCTTCCCATTTCTAGCCCAAAAATGTAGAAGGAAAAATTAAATCTCCATCAGTTTCAAATATGAAAACACTGCCAAATCCATGAAGTGCAACTGTATCGGTAAATGTCTATTACTCGCATAATGTCCCTCAATAAAGCTTATTCGTAATTGTGTCAATGGCTTGTTATCAAAGGTTTCAGCCCAAGAGCGAACGCAGATTGGTATGCGAACTTAATGATTACCCATTAAAAGATTGATTCGTTTCACAAGACGGAAGAAAAAGAATTTTTGCTGAAAGATATCTGGTAAACAAGAAAGGCAATTGATAAATTTTAGTCATCTTAAAAATTTTAATAACGGAGATTTCTTGGGTGTTTTCTCCCGCTTCAATGACTATGAATACCACTATTAAAATATTACTCATTTTTTCATTCTTTGCTTTGCACGACATTTTCCAAGATGGCATGCAATGTCCAAAGTGAGAAATCGGTGTTATCTCATTTGATTCTAATCCTTCGAATGATATTTTATGCACCAGAAAATACCGAATTACATAAATACAACCAGTGGGGATATTTCTCAGCGAACCCCTTGAAGCACCCGCAATATGAGCATATCCATTTAAGAAAATCACCGACATCCGAGTTACTTCATCGATTCCAAAATCGCAACTCTTAACGAAGCGAACGTTGGAGAATTTCTTCCACTTCCCCGCCACATCGCACCCTCCCTCATTCACGTCTCTACCCATTCCAACACTTACTCCACCTCGAAACAAGAAGACCTCGGGGCAATGCCCCTCTCTGCGAGCGAACTGCTATGCAACCGACACCGCCCTCTCCCGCAATCCTTATGTCTCTTTCGGATACCTCCGAGATACGCACACCTCCCCCTTTATTTCGAATCAGGGTCTACTAGATCCGCCGTCCACCCTACGGCGAGGTTTCCAATCCGACGGACGCCAGATTATCCCCAGACTCTTGTGTGTGCGCGCGCTCGCGGACGGAATACGAAGCAATGGAATTATCAACATGTTCCTCCCTAATTGCATTACGCGAATAGCGCGGCTGCTTCTATAGTATCTTGTGGCGGATACGGTCGTCGTTGTTGGTGGTGTTGCCTAGAAATACACATCCTCGAAAGCTTTCCAGACGATGTTTCGAGCGCGATTGCTCACGCATCACCATCAACACATTTTTTTCCTAGATTGGCTTTAGGGGCCAGGGGCATAGCCCCTATGAGGCGCGAGGCCCTAGGCGGTCACCTAGATCGCCTAGCCCTGTATGCGCCCCTGTTTCTATGTATGCATATATTTTTATATATGCAATCAACATAGCAACTTCGCACATCTTTTGAGCTTTTCTCGCCGTCTCTATTCTTGAAACACTACTAAACAATACTGCGCCATGGCGTTGTTGCACAAAACATGAGGAGGAAGTTGCACTGTAATATTCAAACGAGTCCAAACTTTAATGAATTATTATGCAATATCTCAACATATAACAATGTTATTACAACAACATTATAAAAACAAGGTCGATAAAATCGCCCGAACTCATATGTTTTTCGCACGATCCCCGATTTCTTTAATTCAGTATTGCTAGCATTCGCAAATTCTATTAGCACATGGGACTCAATTAATACACGAAAGCATCCATTTAATATAATTAAATTTCATTTTTTTGTAACTTTTAATTTCGCGTAACTCCCTTTTGAATCGGTCTACCAGAAAAGAAAAAAATAATCAAGCGAGAATTTCATTTAATTTAATGCAAAAGATTTTTGTCTTATAACGGTTGCCTGGGACCCGAAATATTTAATCATTTTTCCGTGGCAAGGGATTTTTACTGAAAGTGCAACTGCTTTCTGGAATCTGCTAATTATCTCGAATTTGGAAATGTACAATGATCATTATGATGGCGCTGAAAATAATTGGACAACAGTCATATATTTTAATCACTGGGAGAAAATGGTAAATATCGACGCAGAGCAAATGATAAAAGATCTCCTCCAAACAACTCAGCCTGTATCACGAATCGCAAAGCACCGTTTCTGCATTGGGAAGGCAGCAAGAAGCTACAAAGAAACGTCATTCGGTCCGGTCGCACTGGCCCCGTGAATTTAACGAAAAAACGCTTTCCTAAGATGAAGTTCTATGCAAAGGATATCAAAAGCAAAATAAAACGAACTTTCAGCGAGAAAATGAAAAGGCCGGGTAAAATACAATCTTCTATTGGCAACAATACAAATGAAAAATTTCCCGAATAAACATTTTCTCGACTTCCGAAACTCACTCGACTCGCAAGTAGAATTATTAAGTAAACTCGCTTTATACTTTCCCTCATTTTTCTTCCTAGGCCAGTCATGGCTACTGAGCCGCACGCAACTCTTTAAGAACTTCTTTGCGACTATCTAAAACAACTTTCTCTGCCTGAGAAATCGTTCGGAACGAAATATTTTTCTAACCAACGAAAAGTTCACGGTTATTTGGGAGATGTGTATTCATATTCGCTGCAAAACCTATTGCACAACTTGACCACCCATAGAAGCTTTCAGTTGAAACGAAACGTAAAGACAACGGCAGCGCTCAAGTATATGTGTGGACCTATCATTTATATAATACTAGCTGGAGTACCTGGCGTTGCCCGGGACCATTGTAAGCTACTGCCTAGTGTAAAAAATGTTGAGAATATGCCTTAATGGTTGCTTAAGCTTTATCAACACGACAATTGAAGGTGTTGCAAAATGCGCTCGGACCCCTTTCCCATTAGAACATTTTCTTTTTTCTAAAATGCAATTTATTTAATACACTTAAAAATTAATATTCCAATACATCTATTCTCTAAATATTTGAAATTGATCTGACATAATAACAATTTTCTCAACGATAGTTGGAAAACAGCGTTTATTGAGTGAAGCACCTCTCCCCTCCAAATTATTTATCGTCATATAGCCTATGCTATTTACAGGGTAGAATTATACAAGATCGAAATGATGTACTCCATGTCGGAGTACACAGTTTCCAAATGCGTTCTTTGTGATTTCTCAATATTTTTCGCTCGTATGAGAATTTAACGAGAAACAAGGAAGGTAATTTGTAATATGCATGTTGGTCTTCATGTGAAGTAGTCGTAATTATTTTCCGATTTTATCCAAAACTGTAATCAGTAAACCAATTTTACCAAAACTAACCAATACCAAATTTCATCACAATATGTCAAGCGGTTCCCGTGTTAAAACAAAGGAACATTGTAATCTACATTTAGGAATTCATGTAAATCACGCAAATTCGATCTTTGGACACTGTGCCAAACTTTTAACTTTCCTTACTCTTTTTTTCTACTTTTTGCATGCACTATCATACTTTTTATGCTTAATTTCATCCTCTTTTGACTAGCCAATAAAAATATATAACCACAAAATTCCAATTCGGGAAACCATAGAAATACCGGTAAAAATGTGTAACGCCCACGTATGGACGATTCTGCCGCACATCAATGCAGTGAACAACACAGATTCGCAACATCGCAAAGAGAAATAGAGAGGAACATGGAGCCACAGAAATAGCGAAAAAAATAATACATTTTTTAATTACAACCAGACATATGAGGAAATAGAAGGGGGATTTAATCAGTTGGGGGAAAATTAATAGATTAAGTGGAATGTCGGGATTGAATCTAGAACCTAATAAAAACCTGTTTTTTGCCCTTCCTTTCTCCCCCTCCACTTTTTCTCATCCCTAGGTCCCCCACCTTGCTCATCATCTTTTCTCATTTCATCCCGACTTATTTATTTTCTCCAGCTTCTCAAATATTTCACGAATCGCTGCGTCTGTAAGGAAAAGATCTCCCTCTCCTCCAAATTTTATTTATTTTTTCTCACATACCATTAATTACTTTTTGTCCTAATTGGTCGTCGACGACACGTCGGAAAAGACCGCCCTTTCAAAACTCCCGATCTGATTGATCTGGATATTAAAATGATCCCAATTCGTTTCGAGAAGGGAAGGATACCACATTAGAATAGGATGTTTGTAAGAGGTCGTGTCCATCTAAAGTTGGACGAGTAATTCATTTCGTCTGGTGACCGGCGGTTTTACTCGTTGTCTGTAGCAGGATTCGTTAAAGACATGGGCTGGGAACATATGGCCCGGGGGCTGCATTGAGGCCCACGAGAGCGCTTTGTGCAGTTTCCAAAACTGCGTTGAAAAAAAGATACGTAAACTTAACACGAACATTCATATTTTTAAATTCAAATTATTATGAGTAAAACTTTAATATTGAGATGCTACCCTGAAAACCTCATTTAGAATTATGTTTACTTCAGAATCTCTAAGTAAATTCCGATTTAAACTTTAATCCAGCCCACCAAACCATCAATACATCAGGGAACCCAAAAATTGTCCCTACAGGGGGCTACAACGTAAGCCCTCGTATATATTATTTTGGATTAACACTTTAAAGCGAAAGTTCTTATTATGTTTTTAATAGTTTTAATGAAGGAATGCAGTAAAAATCCTTGTCAAAGGCGGATATAATTGTACACGGTTAAATAAATGTGACACGTGTTTACTTAGCTCGTATAAAATTTAATTATACACGGTCATGCATTGGACGCGCATCGTATTTTGTGTATGCGCGTGTAAATGTAGGGAAACGAACACGTGATTAAAGCTTGCGCAACGCGATTTTGCTTAACGAGACCTTGTATATGACTGCTTTATACATCGACTTATTAATTCCCCTTAAATTATGTATCAGCATATTTTTGGAACAAATCTACATGGAATGTAAAAGAAATATTCCTCGACGTATTACATCAATTGTAAATTTTTTCGATGAAATCTAGAAATAAAGCTTAGATAATTAATGCTTGAATAATGCACAATTAAGGATACAGCATCCAACGTGACAATTTACTAATCATCACGTAATTGCGTCGATAAATTTTGGAACTGTTGATTACTGCACGCCGACAGCAAACAACACTAATCCATCTGCACATTAATATTTTGGAAAAAAATGGTAATGTATTTTGCTCACGCACATCCTCTTAGCTGTTTTCATTACCGAGTTAACGATTCCCAACTCTGGGACTAGTGTGCGCTTAGGCGATTGACCGCACGTTCCACCAAACCACACTGATTTACTAGCACTGCATTCAAATACACTATTCTAGTGCCAATCGAAGAGTGTGTGCGCGCGAGTGTGCGCCTGAGAGTGCGCGTGAGCGTGCGCGTGCGAGTATTTTTGGCTAATCAACGTCTTGATTTATTCTAGCCATAACTCCTTCCACATCGAACACAATCAAAAGGGAGGAGGGCAACCCGGTGCCGTGAGGCAGGCAGTGTGGACTATAGGCAGAGTAGAATCTTAGAGTCCATCTCACCTAGGTTGAATGGACTTACGTAATAATCCAAGCACACCAACAATCCAATTTATTCCTAAGGGTTTCACAGATATTTTTTATAGCTTTCCATTATGAAATGTTGTTTCTTTCAAGTTAACTCAGAAACATTGTATGCAATTTTAAGTACAATTTTGTTTAATGCGAATTACTCACTCACTTAGGTCAAGGTAACTTATGGAATCAAAACCACTAAGGCCACCGTTTCCTCCACATTCAATTGCAGCAAAGAACTCATTATGATCAAGGGCGGAAATCCTCGTTTAGCACTACAGGGTTCTGAATTTACCTAAGGTGAGTGGTTCCTCTTGCATCAAGAGTGTTTCAACATCTCTGGAGAACTTCTCAAGGAGAATGCAGCAGCAATCATGAAGCTGCTTCGTCGTAATGAGGATTCCTCAAAGCTTAAAGCCCATAACTGATCCCACGGGTAGCTTGAGACATTCAAGCAGCACTACAGCATAAAATCCTTCTGGCGCTTTGGTGAGAGTGGAACTGTTAACATGGACCTTGTCAATGAGGAGCTCCGAAAGCTCAGGGAAGTCCTCGATCAGTATAGCTGGCCAGACATCTACAACATGGATAAGACCAGTATCTATTTCAGGTTATAGGCTGATCACTCACTTGCCATCAAACTTCTCTAAGGCCTGAAGCTAGAAAAGGAAGAGCTCACGATTAAAGTCCGTACCAATGGTGATGGTTCGTAGAAGCTGCCTTTATGGGTGATTGGCAAGCACTGGAATACCAGGTGCATTAAGGGCGTCACCATAAGCATTTTAGATGTTGCGTGCATGGCTAATGGCAAAGTTTGGATCACTGGTGCAATGTTTATTGAATGGTTGTATTGCTTTGACTGTAAAATGAGAGGCCGGCAGGTACTTCTTCCTTCTCATCGACAACTACCCTGCTCATAAAGTTAATTCTGGGAATCTCAAGAACATTGTGCTCATCTTCTTGCTGCCTAACCCAACTTCCATGATTCAGCCGTGCAATGCTGGAAGAAAAAGAGCCCTCAAGACTCATTACAGGCGACACTTCAACCAGCACCAGCTGGATGAGCTGAGGAATACTGCAGAACAAAAAAATGCCAAGCCATGAAGCTGATAGTGTAGGATTGATCTGATGACCTCACCCCCAGCACCATCTACAACTGCATCTTGCACTGCAATATCAAAAGTGAAGATATTGGGGCTGGAGAGGCAGAAGTAGACGCTGAGTTGGAGCAATGTGTCGCTGAGATCGAGGTGCAAATACAAGCTCTCTGCTACAGGAAGCCCATGGATCTGAATTTCATCCTTAACCCTCCCCAGAAGAGGAAGGTTATGGCAGAGCCCATGGACAAGAATATTTCTCTGGAGGTTCTTGAGGAGGAGCTTGCAGAGGCCAATCCCAAGCTGCTAAGTTGTTTGAGGACTGGTCTCTTCAGCAAGATATGGAGTTAAGCAAGGCTCAGGAGCTAATGATTGCTTTAAGAGCCAATAAGTGTATAGCCTCCATCCAGATAACCTTCTCCCTTAAGCGAAAGTCTCTGCTGGACATTTTTGTGAAAAGTGATTTTAAATTATATATGATCTACACATTATCATCTTCTAAGATGAATTTTATGAACTATTCCTTTTAAATCACAATATTCTTTTTTGACCAATTTCAAACTTGGTCTTACTCCATAAATGTGGACCATAATATTTATTTTCAAGTTTCCCAATGAATTTCAACAGGCATTCAATATAAACTGCCTTAGCTTATAACCTCCGAAACCTTATAGCATAATTTGGTTCCAATCATATAAACTAAGGCAAGTTTTACTATATATCTATAAAAGTGAGTGTTTGTATGTCTGTGTGATTCTATAACTCGGTAGCTATAGAATGTAGAAGCAAGAGAATGTCTCATTTTCATCGTAGCGCAGAGAAAGTTGATGTAGTAGTGTTTTTTAACCGATTTGACTGACCCTTTTCATTTTTTAAATATTTTGTCTTATAATTGACCCATTAGAATAACACGGGAATGAGTGTGAACAAATTTTAATTCGGACTTTAAATTACTAATAACTCAAGTACGAGTTCCAGACTTGAACCCAGAAACGCAGAAATGAATGAAGTTTTGTTTCCTACCGTCGAATTTCAAATAAGGACCAAATATTTCCTACATTACATTTTAACAGCAAAATTTCGACTTTTTTTAATTTAAAACTAATGGTAGTCATGTATATCCAATTATTGTCGACTTCTTGAACTAGGAAAACCGGGTATGCGTGTGTGTGTTGAATGGCGAATCAGCCTTATGGGCAATTATCCCGAAAACCAGGTATGCTAATTGGATATTTTTATCATGGTAACGTAAATAAACAAACCTCTGTCAATCGCAATGTTGGTATTGTGAGATAAAAATAGCGTAAGCTATATGTGAAAGCGATTTCTTAAGTGCAAGAGGCATATGTTTAAAGTGTAAAGTGGGGAAATTGCGGAAAAAGTAGAGAAAAAGGTAAAAATTTAAAATTAATAAAAACTTCATCAGAAATATCAAAACTTTACACTTGAAAACTAGAAACATTTGCCTGCATCAAAGTAATTATATTTTATCAAAACATTCTGAAAAAATGGTGTTTAGTTTAGAAAATTATCGTTTACTAACGGAAGTCACGCATCAAATTCGTAAGATTGGCTCACAAATAGTTCATTATTTTTGTCATTGTGCCAAACTCACTCGTGGTGTACATGTCTTTTGCTATAAATACAGTCATATGTCTGCGGTGGGTCTTCGCTGGTGATGAAATCGCGAGCAGAAATTTTCCAACGGGAAATTTCCCCAGCCCAAACGTATACACTTAATTATTTAATCACATTGTGCCAGTGAAGATCACTTTACTTAAATTAGCAATAAAATGTGATGTATGATTTAAAGCCCGCCCGGGCCTTCAATGGAGAACTTCCTGTTTTTCATAGCTTCACTCTTCACCGTCATAATTTAAAGTTTATTTGTTAAAATAATCTTTACTAAATTTCATACATTGTATTAATACAGGACCTTTATGTAATAGAAGGTTGAATGATTAACACTCAAATATAATTTTCTTATCAATAGTGAGTCAGAAACACGAACAACGTTAAATTGAGTCAAATAACTTGCAAATTTTCGTACTTCTAGTGTTTCTGTATACTAAGCATTCATTATTTGTTCTTAACCTTAGCCGGAGCAACGCCCGAGTACTTCTGCTAGTATGGAACAAAAGGAAATTTCAAAAGTAACATGTAACATGAAGGTATTTCCAATAAATCACCATATTACGCAGGATTTTTCGTCTTCCCTGGAATAGAATGAAAATATTGGTTTCAAAAATATCATTATTTAACGAATTTTTTTATTATAAATAATACTTATTTAAAAACATCTTTTAGGTGTATTTTAATGATATAATGTAGCGAAATCATGAGAGAATAAAAATATATTTATAATAATTTCTTTAAGCTTTTTAAAGACATGTTGTCTTGCCGACTGTGTTATTGTTAAACCCCAAGATTGTATTGTCGAACTTACGCTATATGCGTAAGAAAGGGTGTATTGAATGCTTTAGTACGAGAGGGAAGGTGCCCGAATTATTTTTAATTAAACTCGTGTTTTTCATTCATTTCTTTCAATTAACTTCCTATTGAAATTTTTGTAATTAACTATTTTTATAGTTATTTTCATATTTTTTGTAGTCCATCTTATTATTAACCGGAGTTATAAATTCGAATCGCATTTATGAATCACGCAAGAAGCCATTCCTTAAAATGCAGGAATTTTCTTTTTCATTTTTAAATATTTTAAGGATGAAGTATTTAACTAACATTAGTTATGCGAAGAGAAGAATTTAAATCTCATTCGTACATCTCCAAAAATTACGTTCTAATACAATTTTATACGTTTTTACGCATTTTGTTTGTATTGGACCACTGTTGTCCCAATTGTTGAATTCTCTTCTTGGCCTCATAATAAATGCACTAATTCAGTGGTTTAACACGGGTCAGACTTATATACATGGTATAACTTATTTAGTGAATCTATTCAGTAATTAGAGGCAGGAAGGAAAAAATAATGGGAATGAGCAGAAATTCAGAAACTGGAAGAGGGCGTAGCATTTGTATAGGATTTATAGGTGATGCAGTACTAAAATAACAATTATAAATTAAAATAATTTTAAAAATTGTTATGCTATTGAATCTTGAGCCATTTCGAAGTGGTGTGAGCTCATAAAACTAAATATAGGTAACGTAATTTCCAATGGATTTCTTTTACTTATATTACTGCAAATGTTTCGAACCAAATTGCAAATAGGAGTAAAAAGATAACATTTTATGACTTTTATTTAAATATCTTTAACTAAAGTGGATTTTCTGGAAAATTTTCGAAACTAATATAGTTAAAACAAAAGTGCGATCTTAAAATGTAGTTAAACTCATTGCAGTTCATGTAAGTATTTAGTTAATAGTAAGTAAGTTACTACACATTTTTCCTTTGATGTTAATTTGACAGCTTGTTCACATTTTATCCTGTTTTTTCGAATTAATAAGAGTAAAATATTTCATTTATTAAGTTAAATTCTATAAGTTTTGAATAACATAATTTGCTCAAATATTTCAAATAAATTTCAGCTACTTCTTTATGCATTATATCTTATTATTTCGATTTTCTTCTTATTTTCAGCAAATATTTGGATAATCATTTGGCCTCTCTACTAATAATTACTTAAGCGGTATAATTAAAACAAAGATAACTTTCAAAAACACTGATTTGATTGTACATGAAAGCTAAAGCAGATCATGGCATATCCTACTGATTTTTCATAATGAAATCATATATATTTGGACTACTTTTATGATAATTCCATCATATTTGACGGGCAATTACGCTAGTTAATATGATAATACATGATAATACCAACTAATGGACTGGACAAATATTAATATTTCGGCAATGATTGATCCACATAATAAATAAAGGATTAAATGTCACTGAAACACACACACACGCGCGCAAACACACACACACACACACACACACACATATATATATATATATATATATATATATATATATATATATATATATATATATATATATATATATATATATGTATGTATGTATGTATGGCAACAAGGTTTTGGAATGAGGAGTTCTCTCTCTGTAGCTGATGAAGAAATAACTCCGAAAGCTTCTACGTATGTGATGTATCTGTGCTTTTGTGTTGTTTTACGTGTCGCTTCGACATCCCCGGGACCTCGCCAACATGAAGTCGTCCGATTGGTGAGTGTTCACTGGGTTTCCTCATCCCAACACCTTGTTGCCATCCATATATCCATTTTAACTTTCCTTTTCCGTAAGCTGTTATACATATATATAAATATATATATATATATATATGTGTGTGTGTGTGTGTGTATATATATATATGTATGTGAATATATATATATGTATATATATATATATATATATATATATATATATATATATATATATATAAGCTATATAATATATATATATATATATATAAGCTTGCGTGTGTTTTTGTGTTCGTGTGTTTTACGTGTCTCTTCGACGCCCCCAGCAGCCTGCCAGCTTGGTCCTCAACTTGGTGAGTGTCCGCTGGGCTTCCCTCAACACCTTGTTGCCACCCTCATCACTACCTTTTCTTTTCCTTTAGTTAATATATATACCGTCCTTTTTTCTCCTTTTTTGTCTATATCTTTACGTTTCTTTCCTGTCGTCTTTTCCTCTTTTCTTTCTCTTCCACCATGGAACTGACCCGTCTCCGTTATCATCTCCGTAGACACATTACCCTCAACTGCCAGATTGAATTCCTCAACTCCTGCCTTGCACTTGGACTCACCCCCAAATGCCTCACCATCAGAATTCCTCTTTCAGGTCTTCCTCCCCCTATACGCGCTTCCCTAGCCCTCACGTATCACCTCGCCTCTATCCACATTATCCGTTCCACCATACACCATTATACCACCCTCTCTAACTCCCACTTCGCTAATTGTAAATCTCTCGTTCTTTATCTTCGTCATTCTTCGCAATCCATATCCGACCTTCGTGCCGCTTTCCTTCAAGCGGCTAATGATATCACCGCACATCGCAACAGACTTCTCCGTAAACTCTCTCTGCTTTGCGTCCGGCACCTCAAACTTGGTCTTCCCCTTCCGTTCATAACAGCTGGCGAGGTCAACAAACCACCTCCTTCCCCGCCACTCATCGGTCAAACTCCCTGTCTTGCGGACCTCCTGGGATTCCCAACGCCACCATCACTTCATATCCTGAAAAAGACCCACACTTTCCTAACCCGCAAACCTTTGAAGCGCTCATATTTTTCGCACACTCCTGCCACCACCTCTTCATCTTGCCAACCAGATGAAGTCTTGAACCTTTCCTCCCACGTACTTACCCCTGCCGAGAATGAACTCCTCTCACGCGGCCTTTCCTTTTGTCCCACCACCAAATTTGATCATTTTCGCCTCCTTGCCGACGTCCAGTCCTTTGCCCGCACACTACGTCTAAAAACTAACCCTCCCAAAGAAGACTCTCTCACCTCTGCCAACCCAAAACTCCCTCCCGGCCTCCCACCTACCTTTTCCATCTTCAAACCTCCTTCCCAATACATTCCACCCACCCTTCCTTCCCTACACCCGGTCGAACAATACCTCAATTATATCCTTTCCAGAATCTCCCAACCTAACTTTTCCGATCTTATCGACCATACTGATAATCTTACCAGACGTGAAAGGCATGCCATTTCCACACTCAAACATCTTGACCATATCATCATCCTCCCTGCCGACAAGGGCACCACCACGGTTGTGATGGATCGCGCCAAATATAACGAGGAAGCCGAGCGCCAACTTTCTGACGAAACCTCTTACCATCACCTTACTTCCAACCCCACAGACCACCACTCCTACCAAATTTCGTCCTATCTTCATTCCTCAGGCAAACAGGAAGGCCTTTCCGATTCCGCCATTGCTCTAATGATCCCCAACAAACCCCGCACACCCACATTCTACCTTCTCCCTAAAATCCATAAACCCAACATCCCCGGCCGCCCCATTGTTGCCAGCTTTATTTCCCCTACAGAACGCATCTCCGCCTTCGTTGACTCCCACCTACAACCTCTCATTCGTCAATTCCCTTCCTTCATCCAAGACACTAACCACTTTCACAAACGCCTCAAACACGTCCCCTTTCCTCTCCCACCCAATACCATTTTGGCCACTATCGATGTCTGTTCCCTCTACACAAACATCCCCCACGATGATGGACTCTCTGCCCTTGGTAAACTCCTGGACTCAAGACCACCCGACGCAAGACCTTCCTCCCATTTCTTATTAGACTTGGCAGCAATGGTGCTCAAATTGAACAACTTCTCTTTCGATGGTCGTCACTACCTTCAAATTAGAGGCACTGCGATGGGCACCCGAATGGCGACTTCATACGCCAATTGCTACCTTGGAGAATGGGAAAGACTCTTCCTCAACGTTCCACTCAGACCACTTTTGTGGCTGAGATACATCGACGATGTCTTCCTCATTTGGACGCATGGACCTGACTCTCTCCTTTCCTTTCTCTCGCGTCTCTCCTCCCATCCTTCACTGTCCTTCACCCACCAATCCTCTACCTCCCACATCACATTCCTGGATGTCGACCTTTACCTGCAAGACAGCCAAATCCGCACCTGTGTTCACATCAAACCCACCAACAGCCTCCAATACCTCCACTTTGATAGCTGCCATCCCCTTCATACCAAAACCTCTATCCCCTATGCCCTTGCTCGTCGAGGATGGAGGCTTTGTTCCGATAGAGCATCTCTTCTAGAGTATTACTCTGTCCTCGAGGATGCTCTTCTCAAACGTGGTTACCCTCCAGTCTTGGTCCGCGAACAGATCCATAGGGCCACATTGGATCTCATCCTCACACACCCACTATTCCTGCATCTACCCCTCCACTCACTCTTACGACACTTTTCCATCCTGGTATCCACGAAGCTCTCAAAACAATCCTTCATGCTGCCCACCCAATTCTTACCTCTTCCTCCCATCAGTCCCTCTTTATCAACCTTTTTGCCAATCCTCCGCTCCTCTCCTTCCGCCGGCCCCCAAATTTGGGAAATATCTTGTGGAGGAAGGATCTTCCCACTTCTACCACGCTTCTTGCAATAGGTTCCCACCCCTGCGGAAAACCTCGCTGCCTCACTTGCCCTATCCACCTACCATCATCTTCTTTCTCGAGTCCCTCCACCAACATCACCTACCCCATCACCTCCAGAAGCAACTGCACCACCCGTAACGTCATTTACCTCCTTACCTGCACCCTTTGTCCCGCGTTTTACGTAGGCCTCACCAGCAATCCGTTAAACATCCGAATGAACGGTCACCGGAATAGCGTTTCTATCAGACGCCCCCTCCCAGTTGCATTACATGCTAATACCCACAATGTTCCCTTTAATAGTTGCTACAATGTTAGGATTATTCGCGCTTTACCCTATGACACTCCTGCCCCCCTTCTCCGACACTGGGAACTAGCACATATCCATCTTCTCGACTCTTTCTCTCCGCCTGGCCTCAACCTCCGCTAACCCTATTAGCCCCCTTACAATGTTTCCTTGTTACTTTGTAACTATTCGGACTCTACCTCATCACACTCCCTCTTTATTGGCTATCCACCCCTCCTACTCCCCACCTCCTCCAATCATCAACCTTCCCACATCACCCTATCATTCCCCGCCCAGTGTGTCACTTTACGTTACTCTTTCGCTGAAGAAGGGCTTAGGCCCGATAAGCTTGCGTGTGTTTTTGTGTTCGTGTGTTTTACGTGTCTCTTCGACGCCCCCAGCAGCCTGCCAGCTTGGTCCTCAACTTGGTGAGTGTCCGCTGGGCTTCCCTCAACACCTTGTTGCCACCCTCATCACTACCTTTTCTTTTCCTTTAGTTAATATATATATATATATATATATATATATATATATATATATATATATATATATTCATGAGATATATATTTCAAATAATTTTTCCTCTAAATTCGCAAACGAATATGTAATGCTCTTGAACTCTAAAAAATAGACTGCAATAGTAGTTCCCGAGGTAATATTCCAGGCATCCGAGTTATTGAATCACTAATTAAATTGAATTGGTGGCATATTCACGGCGCTTACGTTCCATCGAATTTAATCAGTTTTCGATGCGTGTTCAGTATTTTTTATCTCTTCTGCAGAGGAAAAAATAATATACTAATCTATGCTTTAAAAAACTTATTTTGATGATTACCACACACGCAATCCATTTTAAAATTATTCTCGCAGTTTAGTAAACCCCCTTCCTCCCCACTCTGAATTACCTAGTGAACAAAAAATTCTTCAAAAACAACCTCACTATTCATGGAAAATCCACTTGTAGTTTACATAGAAACCAATTGACTGAGTGCAGATGATTAATTTTAATTTTGATAAATATATCAATAAGAAAAATCTGATGTGACCACCACATGACTTTCTCCATACCTGTAATATTTCTAAAAATTCCAAATAGGTTACAAAAAATAAATATTTTAAGAAACTGCGAGAAAATTTTAGACTTGAAAAAG
The DNA here is from genome assembly GCA_028673005.1 of Tanypteryx hageni. Taxonomy (NCBI): domain Eukaryota; kingdom Metazoa; phylum Arthropoda; class Insecta; order Odonata; family Petaluridae; genus Tanypteryx; species Tanypteryx hageni. The sequence continues at coordinate 100,010,600 of CM054120.1, read as the reverse complement.
AACAGAAATAAACTCAAACCATAGCTTTCTGATTATGGATATAGCCACAAAGCTCCAACAATTAAGAAAATTAAAAGGAGCGTTACCAAGACGTAACTAAGCGTCAGTTGTTAACAATAGTAGTTGGAAGATGGCGTGGTGGAGGCAGCTAAAAGTATAATTTTTAAGATATCTCTCGTCGGTTGCTGGGTGTAAAACTCGATATATTGCAATTTCACCGGGTACCATACGTTTATTTTATTGAGAAATTTAGATTAAGCATTTTTATCACGACATTAAGCCCAAGATTCCAAACCACGGGGTCGCGAAGATCATGCTTGGAGTCGCGAACTCGTCTGAGATACATTTACTTTCTTCTTCAAGATATGTACTCATCAATCGAAAATGTAAAAGCGTAGATAAATAAAATGTTAATATTTCGTATTTAATCCACTGGCTCATGATATCGTCCAGACTTTATGGACTGGGATGATGTTATGGAGTGTTATAAAAGTCTCTCCTGATAGACGAGTAAGCAAAATAAGGATTCAGAAGGTGGGAGAAAGAGAGAGAGTAGAGAAGTGGAGATGGAGAGAGGGAAGTGAGGAGAGAAAAGAGGTAGGGGGAAGGGGAGATGTGGAAGGGGAGAGGGGGAGAGGGAGAAGAGGTGATGGGAAAGGCTAGAGGGGGAATGGGAGAGGGGGAAGGGGAGAGGATGAAGGGGAGAGGGAGAAGGGGTAATGGGGAAGGCGAGAGGGGAGGGAGGGAGGGGGAAGGGGAGAGGGGAAATGGAGAGGGGGAAGGGAAGATGTGGAAGGGGAGAGGGGGAAGGGGAGAGGTTGAAGGGGAGAGGGGGATAAAGAAGTGGAGAAACGGAATGGGAGAGGGGGAAGAGGAGATAGGGAAGTAAAGAGGGGGAAGAGAAGAAAGGGAAGTAAAGAGGGGGTAGGGGAGAGTGGGAAGGGGAGAGGGACGTGAAGAATGGGAGATGGAGAAAATGGGAGGGGTTGGTGGATAATTGGAGAGAGAGAAGAGGGGAAATGGTGGTTGTGCAAGAGAGGTAAGGAATAAGAGAGGTTCGACGGGAACGATATAAAAAAAAATGGAAAGAGTGGAGTCGGATGAAGAAGACAATGGGAAACGTATCTTCTTCCGAATGTCTGCTGATTGATGACGAAGAAAGATTATACACAGACATTCACTTAATTTCGTCCGTTTCTCCCTTATAAGTGAAAAGAACAAAAACAAATTGGTCCTGGGGAAGGAGAGAAATGCAGACAGACAGACATACAGGGCAGGATACATGATGAATGTAGCGAGAGTGGGCAGAATAAAATTCTGAAGAAGGAAAGAGATTATGATATACCGCGTTCTCCAACATGGCTACGGGTCGGCTCTTCCTGAGAGGGAGAAGGAAAAGAACGAAGAGAAGGGATATTGGACGAAGGATATCAAAGGGTTTGGGGAAGTTAGTGACGAGTATAATAAAAACAAACGAAGAGTGTACAAAAAACTCCCTAGACGACACCGCTCCTCCCTCTATGCGGGTGCTGTTGTGTGTGTATGTATGTCTTTACCCCGCTTTCAGTTTCAAATATCGGCGGCTCGGAAGTAAAACAAAACAACATCGCATAAAGAGAACGGTTTGTTTTAGGGGCGACAGTGGCGCCTCCTACCTTCCCACCGCCCTCCCCTACTCCCGACTCCAGCCCACCTCTTGTTATTTCATCCCCCCTGATTAAAGCATATGGTGGGGAAGGCTACTTAGTCGAACCAGGCATTCATCTATGTGCTCGATAGGGTAGTGAGAGAGATGAAATGGAGAGAGAAAGGGGGAGAGGAGAAGTAAAGGAATAAAAAAGAAATAGTTGGATGAGAAGGAGAATTCGCGAAGAGTAAATTTCCTGCCGATACATGCGTTTAGTAATGCTTCCGACCTTTAGGATCAAAGGAAACCAGTGGCGGATCCAAGGGAGGGGCGATGAGGGCGATCGCCCTCCTTTTGAGCAACCCCATTGCCATCCACTGGGTACATTCTTAAATTCATTCCGCGCAACATACCTTGTTTCTACACCGAAGATTTAGTCTGTATGACAAGGAAAAGAAAGTTTCTGATGGGGATAGGGATTTTTAAAATGTAAGGTCGTCGGAAGAGGTGGAATCAAGAGTCGGGAGGTGCAATTGGGGCGATCGAACTCCCCTTGGGAAGTACCTGGATCCGCCCCTGAAGGAAACATGTTTGTCTCTTTATTTCTCCCTCCGCTAATTTCTCCTCTTCCACATATCTCCCTCCTCCTCCTCCTTTACTCCCTACCACTTCGTTTTCCTCGCCCAAAAGACATCGGTGAGACGTGGGCGGCGGGAATATAATTCCGTGACAAATCGACCGCGAGGAAAATTAGTTGATGATTTCGAGAGACGAAAAGAACAAATCTTCCTGATTCGTCTGCATCTTTTTCTTTCTCCCGGAGAATTTTTGGATATAAAATCGTCTTTTGACTATTATCTTGAAGAGTTCGCTGCCTAGCTACCAGGTCCTTATTCCCCTCCCTCAGCCTCCATACCCAAGTTACGAGATGGGAACAAAAAAGGACAAAGAAAGGGTGGGTTTGCAAGTGCTAAGCAACGCACAAAGATAAAGGGTAAAACTGGAGACTCCGTTAAATATTTAACACAGACGCTACCAACGTATCGTGGTGGGGAAAGGGTCGACCTTTCACTAACGTTCTGTCTACACTAAAATTTTCGTGATTTATATAACTACATAAGTGAGAACAATTTAAAGGAACCATAAATTTTAGGTGGTTACCATGCGGAAAGTAATAAGGGGAAAAATAATTTAAGGGAGATGTATCGGGGCTAAATTCCTGGGCGAATAAATTATTCCCAGCGGGTTAATTAATGTGATAATTTATGCTTTTCTTGGTACTAGGGGAGAAGGAACGAGTTTTGAAGAATTCCACTTTGATGTTTGTGTTTGCACCCAAGACCTAAAACAACAAAGCGTTGTCGATTACTTCTGAATGCGCGACTTCTTAAATGAAAAACGTAAACAGGTACAAATCGCTACTGAATGGGTAAATGTAAAATAGTACAGGTTGCGAGGAATATTTTGCTATACAGCTAATGGTTGATTACATTCGCTATAAAGCTGAAAAAATTCTAAATCAATCATGTATCTGCATCTCAAGTACCATAAGGAAAGGGAAGTATTGACATTACTGTGGTTTGGAAACCAAATTTAAGGACTAATTTGTAAATACATCTACCTACAGAATTTTTTACGCTTTTGAAAATTAAATTAACATTTAACTATAGTTTTCTATCACACTACATAAAAATAAAAGGAAATATCTACTAGAAATATATACTTTTTAATAAGATGCTGTGTTATAACGTCGTAATTGTTTTTAATTGTTTAAAATCTGCAGACATGATGTAATTCCTTATTCATAAAAAATAATTTTAATATGTGGCTCGTTCATTCATTTTCATAAACTTCTTACTTAGACTCGAGTTTTTGAGTTTGTCTGTATATTATGATTATTGTCGTGCCTCATTAACGTTTCCTAAAAATTTTTAAAATATATCTGTCGTACGAAAAATACAAATCTCTATATAAATTTATAAATTTTACCATAAGAAATATAAATAACTCAATAGAAGAAGCTCATATTTCGATTGAATAAATTCGTATGATTTGAATAATTATCGTCTATAAACATCTTTGGGTCCTAACCTTGTCTAGCTAATGTCGGATGAATTTCATTGTTAACATTTTCTGATATATGGCAAATGATAAATTAACATAGCTTTACCGATCTCGGTTTGACAAATGTTAAATAAACAGCTCGGCAATTGTACCGCGAGTTTTCAAATAATTATATTTGCAAATTCTACGCGATAAATACTCTTATAAACTCAATAAACTCCTTCGATTCGGAAGACATCCCCGGCTAAGACCATACAGATTCATTTTAAAACAGGATTCGGGAGAAACTACAAACGACTCATTAAGAAAGTTGCCGATAGTCCGAGTTTTTCTGGCGGAAAAGGTTTCAGAAAAACAACCCAAAACCCCTTTTTTCATTTCTTACGGAATAAGTTTCTGTGAACAAATATCCCAAAGAAACAAGAGACACGGGAGAATTAGGAAGAACGGAAATTTTTAGGGAACTGCACGTACCCAGAGATGAGGGGGAGGATGTAGAGGGGCGGAACGTGGTGGAGAGGGGTAGGATACGAGATCGTTGGAGGAGAGGTTTATTCCTAGCGGTTGGTGTACAACATCTACAGCCCTCAAGTTGCATTACAAACTTTTGAAAACAAATGAAGAATGTTTTAGAGAGATCTTACTTTTGGGCCGTGCTCCGCGGACCGAAACTTAAGGTTCTGGCGAGTAGGAAAATTCCGAATAACAAAAACGACTTCGGTCAACTTTTTGTCCCGATTCACACCCAATAAAATCGCACGATCGATTTCCCGCCGAAAAATATCCGCAGAATTATAAAAAGCCATAACAAATAACCGCAGGTATTATTATCAGGAGTCTGAGGAATAAAACCTGTTACAATCCTCGATAGACTCGGAGAACATTTGAAGAGTACACGCGCCGAATGGAATAAGAGAGAGAGAAATAAATAAAAAAATCGCGTAGAAGAAAATCGATTATTGAACTTTTCACAAAAAATAAGCGTGAATATTTCCTCTTCTTCTCATTCTTCTCCCCTCCAAACTCTTAACCTTACTTCCTCACCTCTCTCCTTCTACCTCTACCACTTCCCTCCCTACCACTCTCCTTCCCAATCTTACCCTCTCACTCTCCCTCATTCTCTCCCTCCCTCTCACCTATATCTCCCGTCATCCCTCTCTCTCCCTAACCTTCCCCTCGTCTCCCCCTCTCCCTTCAATCTCCCTTTAACTCTTTGCCTTCCTTCTTTTCCATGGAACGTTTACTTTCCCCACGTATGAATAAGCATATATTCGTGAGGGAGAGAGGTAGTGAAGGGAGATGGTGATTGTGAGAGTAAAAGAACATAGAGCGTGGGGGTATGGGGCTCTGCGTGTGTTTGCGATATAACGTGTGCGTTTCTGGGCGCTCATGGTCCTCGCGCCACTCAACCTTCAGAAGTCTGCCGAGCACGGTGAATCAGATCCGGTGATTCTCGAGAGACGCAGACCTCATCTCCCCTCCCCCTTCTCCTCCCCCTTTCTCCCCCGACCCGCCAAAAAGCAACGGCAAATATATGTCGAAAAGCATTTGTGTGTGTGTGGGTGGGAGAGGAGTGGGGGAGGGGATCCAAACGGAGAGTTTGCGGAAAATGCTTTTCCGAGGAAGAAGAGGAGAGGTTTTGAAAGAAACGATTTGTTTTTAGGATGAAGAGAGAGAGAGAAGGGTAAAAAGAAGGGATTGCGCTGTTTCACACTTGACCACCCCAGTTGCTTCGCACGGGATGTAGAAGACAGACAGACGACATTATTAGGGCGAAATTGAGACTATGTAGTCCCTTCTTACATTTAACCCCTTCGTCATATAAGTATTTACAATATTTACAAAATATGAGAAATAAATTACATACAGACTTCAACAAAATACATATTAATTACAAGCTAACATATATGTTAGTAGATAAGAGATTATTACTAAAGAATGTTAGTTTTTGGGTCATAAAAAACTGTGTATCAGTTATGTTTTAACACAGAAAAAATTCCCACTGCGGAAAACACCTACGAAGAGAAGAGAGGTGAAAAAAACCGCGAAAATTTCTAAATTAGTTCAGGGGAAGGAAAAAATACAATAATATGAGAAAAAGAGAAAAAAATCATTCATAAACACAAACATATGTACATACATTTATATCCATATAAAGAAGGGAGGAGTCAGAAGGGAATAGGGATTGTAGGGTATGATATAGATAGAGAGGGAGAGTAAAAGAGAAAAAATGGAAGAACTAAAAAGGGACATGGACTTTATGCATACACAAACACACACACACAGGGCCGGCTTAAAGGGTGAACCAATGTGGCATTGGCTCGGGGCGCCGAAGTTTAGGGGGCGCCAAAAAATCTAAAGAGCCACAAAAAAGCAATCACTTTCGATCAACAAGAAATAAGTGAAAAGTTTATAAATCCGAATTATGTTGCTACCTGGATGTTTTGTGAGCCAAATAAACATCACAAGTAAAGCTCTCCAAGACGTCATTTTGAATATCTAGCAAACTGTCTCCCGACTTTCAAAATCACACAAATACCATAAAAATTACACAGATGCGAAATTTATATGCGTGCAAGACGATGTAAAAAAGTTGGCCAACGATGAAACAAAATATTTGCGAAACCATCTTGAAGGCAACTATTCTCCAACGAAAATGTTACAATTCATGTGCTCAAACAATTTGAAGGTGTCATTGGCAAATATTTTCGTGGCGCTGAGAATTCTCGTAACGTTTCAAGTAACAGTGGCCAGCGCAGAACGGAGCTTTTCAAAGGTGATGTTAATCAAAACTTATCTCCGTTCCAAGATGACACAAGATCGGTTGGATGGGTTTGCAACCTTATCAATTGAACATGCCATCGCCAACGATTTAGACCTGGATGAAATTATCCAAAGATTCGCTGCTATAAAGGCCCGAAAAGTTCATCTTTGAAGCCGAAATTGTAATGACTATGTAATAATTAATTCCACTTGTTAATTTAATTCACATAAATTATATTTTCTATTTTAATATTTAAATCAAATGAACTGAATGGAATAAACAATAAAATTATATCAAAAATCTATATTTTATATTTTAACTGAAAAACCTTTCTCAGCTTAGATGAAAGGGATGGGGGCGCCAAAGCAAAGTTGGCTCGGAGCCCCCCCCACACCCACACACACACACACACACATATATATATATATACATACACAGAGCCGTCTTTATGGGGGGCTAGGAGGGCAGTCGTCCAGGGCCCCGTGCCTAAGGGGCTCCGCGCTTAAAGTAAGTTTACGAACTACTCTTACTTACTAGTCTTAGTAGATATACGTAACGAGCGAATACATTGCTCTAGATGTTTGTTATAAGAAAGATATAATTTTTCAGAGTTTGGGATAGAAGAGGCCCCACAGCTAACCCCTCGCCCTTGGTCTCGCGGATCCTAGAGACGGCCCTGTATGCACACATACATATAGAGAGACTCAATAGAAAGGAGGAAGAACGATGGACACGTTCAATATCTTCCGAATCACTTGCTCCGTGAGGCGGTGGAACCGTCGCTGCATGTAGCCAATACAACTCCTCCCTCCCTCCCCAACTACCGTTATTCCGCATCATTTAGTGAGGGATGTGTGGCGAAGACGAGGGGAAGAGGCAGCGTTCGGAGTTTTCACTCCGTCTTTTCTCCTTTTCGGTCGGAGTGAGGGAGAGATCTTAGCATGTGGAGGCAAACGAGAGAGAGAGAGAGAGAGAGAGAGAGAGAGAAAGAACAAAACAGGAATGGAAAAACTTCCATCGCATATCTCCTATAGAGAAAATTGAGGTCGAAGAAATGCATGTGCATAAGCGGTACACGTAGATACATACACACGCAAAGGAAAAAGTCGAAGCTAGATTCTGGAGCATTTTTCTCACTCTGGATGTCGCGAGATCCAATTTTTCGTGACGATGGGAGATAAAAACATTAAAATTCGAGATGGAGAGGAAACGTAGCGTATTATCATTGTTTATTGATTGAACAATGAAATAACAATCGTCGGTTTTTACGTGTTTTTTCAGCGCGGTTATCAGCATACCGATTGTCAGTCAAGTGACAACCACAACGGAAATATCTACTGCAAGAATTCCGACAGACATATTCTCATGAGTTTTTATATAATGTTCGGTCATCGATTTATACTTCGCTTAGTAATTTCACGTATCGTTAACTATATCTCGTTTCAAATACAAATCAATCATTAATAAATGATTGATATAATTTTAAAATTGAGCCGATCGCCGAAATGTATGTACTTGTGGTCTTTCCTCTCTCTCCTCCTACGCCCAAAATTTCTTTACAATCCACGTCCATAGGACGGTCCCCACGGTGTCTTCAAGGATGGATAACACGGAATTTAAGCACCGCCATCAGATTTATATTTCAAGAATAAATATTATCCTGACGAGGAGAATCACCCGTAGAAACTGATCTCGTGTATTTTTTTCACATATGAATAATTAAAAATTTACCACACTGGTGTTTTCAAATCAAAACATCCATGTTCGCGGCCATATTACGAAGTATCGTCCTCTCCAGTGAATTGCAAAAATATTTATTTCTTACTTGATTTATCAACAATTATCTTTATATTGACTATAAATTATTGCAATCAACCTATCCAAAAGGCAACAGATCAACAAACGACACCATCTTTTTTTATCAGCTATCAATCATTTAAACCACACGAAAATGTACTCGACAAACATTCTCCGAAAAATTTTCGCAACATTCCTTCAGAACACAACAAATATCAATCCCTAACCTGGTTCACAACCCGTGTTGTTGTTCTTAATCCTCAGATTTAAAGTCCCAACTTGACGCGAGGGAAAACAATACTATTTCACAACCCTCCGTACACATCTTCAAGCTTACTTCCAGCCTTGAGACGTGTACCGTTTCATTTCTCTCCGGTAATATTGGCGCCCCGCAAATTTATGAAGCCGTGCGTCATTCTTTGCGACCCGAGCGTCTCCCCCGCATAAACCTTAATCCGGTAATATGCGGTCCATAATCCAAATAAAACATTCCATTTTCTCTCTCTCTCCCCCTTAATAAATGCTCAATGCATTGCCGAGCTACACTTTCTTTTAAAGAATCCGTAAATCTCTTCCTTTCCTTATGGAACAGACCCTGATAGATCCGATGCGTTGACGATTTACTCTAGGAACCATAAAAGGATATCTCTCCGCGCTGAGGAAGAGATTTCTTCGTTTACTTCAAGGTGAGGGAAAAGGGAAGGGGAAAAGGGGAGGGAGAAGTGGAGGGGAAAAGGGGAGTGGAGAGGGAAGTGCGAGATTGGAGAGGGGAGGTGGAGAGGGGAGGGGGAGAAGAGAGGGGAGAGGGGGGAAGGGAAGAGGGGGATAGGGAGGGGGAGGGAGGGGGGGGGAATTTGAGGGGAAAGGGGAGGGGTGAAGGAAAGGGATAAAGGGGAGGGGGAGTGGGAAAGGGGAGGGGGAATTGGGAGGGGGGATGGGGAGGGGGGAAGGGGAGGGGGGAGAGGCGAAAGAGAGGGGGCAGGAGAGGGGATGCTAGAATGAGATAACATTTCTTTCTCACTAGGTAAGTGTAGAGCCTAATATATGTATTACGAAACCTCTTGCTGGAAAATGCAAATACATTTTGAATGCAGTTTATGAAACAATCAACCTCGAGGAAAGTAGGTTACGCATTCTCCCGAAAAAAAAACAAATGAAGACTTGGGTGATAAAAATTAAAGGATCGTCATTATTTATTGGGATCGTTTTGAACGGTTCTACTCAAAATTTTCTCGACGCTGAACACGGCGTACTTGCACGAATGCCTATTTGTCAGAAATGGCATTAAAATTTATGCGGATATTTCATAAATAACTAAATTGTGGATGATTATAGTTAACCTAAATATGTAACATATTTGACGCCCATTAAAAGACTAGGTACCGAATTCCATTATGTAGTACTCGTAACGAAACTGAGAAAAGTAAGCGCAAACAAAATTGATGAAAATAGGACAACATTGTAAGCCATTGTCTCTTCCTCTAACATATTATTTTACACTAACCTCAATTCATGCGTAGACAAAATAGTCGTTCACCTTCCGCCAAATGCCAATATACTTGTCATCCCCCCCCCCCTCCCGGACCCCAACCACTCCTCCCCGTTCCTTTAGAACCAAATTCTCCCCTATAAAACTTCCGGCCGATCCCTCTCCTTTATTAACTTGATATGAATAAATCTTACTACCAAATTAAGGATATAGTTCAGAATGGTACGTGAAGCTGGTTATTATGCGATCTTTTTACGAAGTGAACGCATATAAGGGAAGTCGTTTCCGTTCGTCCGTCCGCATGTTAAAACTCGGAAATCGCTGAACCTATTTTGATGAAATTTGGCAATGAAGATTTTTTCTAAACTTGGTCAGCCGATTACAATTTTTGTTATAATCGGATAACAATTATGGCCACATTACATGAAGACCTACATGTAGATTACAATGTTCCTTTGTTACAACATGGGAACCGCTGCACGTATTTTGGTCGGCAGATTCCAATTTTTGTTATAATCGGACAAAAATTACGACCACATTACATGAAGACCTACATTGTTCTTTTGTTTCAAATCTAGAACTGCTGCACGTATTTTGGTGGGCGGATTCCGATTTTGTTTATAATCGTACAAAAATTACGACCGCACAACCTGAAGAACTTCCATTGTTTCAACTCGGGAACTGCTGGACGTATTTTGATGAAATTTGGTATAGGAGGGTTTTGCTAAAATTTGGCGACCGACTACACTTTTGGTTAAAATTGTACAATAATAACGTCGACTTTACATAAGGACTTGCATGAATTTTGAAACGTACCTCGCTAGCTTATCATTAAACACTCATCTGAGCGAAAAATATTGAGAACATGTGAAATCCCAAAGAACGCATTTGGAAACTCGGTGTACTCCGACATGGAGTACGCCTTTTCAATCTTGTTTTTCACTAGTTACACCGCAGGTGGAACATGTCTTAGTGCTCAAAGTTAAGGCTCCTAGAGAAATACAGAACAGAATTTCTAGTATAGTATGTAGTGGGAATAATTGAGGCTCCAACGTATATAGGTAGAAACGATCATTGCGATAAGATACGAGACGCAGCGTTACATAGGCTCATTCTTTCCGAGAACAATACGAGACCATAACAGGAAAGAGAAATATGAGAATAATAATAATTATTGCTAGGTACGCCTCGCCGCATTGCACCCCCTTCCACCCACCATATTGGTAAATTGCACGGTATCATGTGCCGTATTTAGGATTGCACCCGGCTCTGGCACGAAAAGAGTTCAACTTCTTTAAGATATGTATTAACTAGGATAATTGTCTGTACTGATATGTACGAATAACGTATTAAATTAAAATTAAAATATTTAAGATTTAGAACTTAGTTATGTGTTAATCCAAAATGGAAATGTTAGCATATAAATCCATGTCTCATCGTCAAAATTTAATTAATCTTTAAATATAAACTTCATTAACAATATTTGCTTTGATGACTTTAGACGATAATTAAAGTAATTTAAATAATTTGCCATGCCGTGTCCTTTCGACAACCTAGGGAAACACAAAAATACGTTTGAAAATTAAATCAACGGTTTATTTTGTTCTATCTAAACAAAACTAAAATGAAACCGATCCTCGACAATTTTCCATATAGCTTGAGCATAACCTAAAATCACCTATGCGTGCACAAACTTTCAGCTATTAATTCCTACTGTAAGTGGCTAAAGAACGTGTTACGGACGGACGAACTCTATAAAAATATTTCATGCTCTTTAATTCTAAATTTTTTTGTCAGATTAATTAATTATTAATTTGTCTGATTAATAATTAATTATGATAAACTTTGTTGGTTTTCTGGAATTCGTAAATAAGAAAAAGGGTCTGCGAACTAGGGCCAAATATCTAAGTCGGCCCTACAACTAGTGCCCCTCCTCCTCTTATGTTCCATTATCAACTTCCTCCCCGCCAAGCAGCCTCCTCAACCTCCACGTCCCTCTCCGTTTTCCCTATTTCCTCATCTTTCACTCCCTCGTTCCTCATTCCCTTTAACTTCTCCCTCCCTCTTCTTCCCCATCCACCCCCTGTTAGCTTTCACTCCCCCGCTCTTGCTCCCTGCCACTTTGAACTCCCCACTTCCTCCCGCCCCTCGTTTTCCATTCCATTCTTCTCTCATGCATTTCATCAAGATTTACTCCATTGCCAATTCATATTTATTCCTCGTCATTATTATCTCCCACTCTTCTCGTTTCGTCTTTCCTCGACCTATTCGTTAATTCGACAACTTCCAACTTGTCCACTTCCATCATTTTCCCTCCCTGAACTTTTATAACCCTCCTAATAATTTCAGAATTTCCTCTCTTTAAGAAATAAAAACATTTTTTTAATTCCATAATATGAATTAAAATTGCAGCTTATGACGAAGGTACGACGTACTAACGTGATCATCAGGACAGTGAGGGAAACCAAATGCGTTTAAGAATATCCCGTTGAGATAACCAATATAATTAAACCATGATGTTTTAAAATTGAAATGGGTATACTAGTCATATGTATGTAGAGAGGGTTTGAAGAGTGAGGGGTTGAAATGTTCGTGACTGAAAGAAGTTTGGACGTAGAACACCGTTAACGAGCGAAAATTTATTACAATTTTTATCATCGGAATTCGTATGTGCATTTTAATATTCTAACACTTCCCTCTCCTTTCTCCGACTGAATTGCTATGTCTCTAAACCAAAACCACATCGAGAGTAGTTAAAAATCTCGATTATTTCGCAAATCGTCGAGCTGCTCAGAAATGGCTTCAAGTACGTATTTTAATTAAAATACATCCAGTCATGGATGTCATAAACAATGCTACATAAGCCACTTCTCCTAAAACAGATACAGCAGTGAAATTATAATAAATCGAAATTTTCGTCGAGATATCCCCATTTCGACCCTTCAATTACGTAACCAGAGAAACCGTACGCATCAGTAAAATGCACGTTGCACCGACTTTCCTTTCGAGTTGATTCCTTCAATAAGACGATCTCGATAATTCTTCCTTGAACTTTGCCGCCGACACTTCAAGTCTCCATTCATAACCGACCACCTTTTCCCTCGCTTCCCCACTCTATCATTCAGTCCTGCTTCCCCATCGCTTTCATTTCCTCGACTTCAACCGTCAATCTCCCTCAAAGTGTTATTCCTATCATTCTTTCACTCCATCCATACTTCCGATTCCTCCCCCATCTCCTCGTTCCTCCTCCCACCTCTTCCATAATCTCTTCCATCCACCACCCGAGTTCCTCCCCCTCTTTCCACCTTCCCTTTCCAACTTCCCCGTAACTCCGAACCCTAATTATTCAAACCCAATCAGAAGGCCCGTTCCTACGCATAACCTCACTCCAATTCACCGCACGATCTACCCACGCACACACGCACTTCGCTCGCCGTCTCTCTCTCCCTCCCTCCCTCCTTCTCCACTTCTCTACCACCCTCCCTCCCCCCTCCTCTTCTCTCCCCCCTCTCCACGCCTCCCCCTCTCCCCCTCCCCTCCCCTCTCTTCTGGTCTAAATTTCGCCCGAATAAAGACGATTATCTATCTATCTATCTATCTGCCTATCCAAACATATTCAAGACTTTCAACATTTTATAATTACTGGTGACTTTAATGCTAATTTACTCGTACCCAACCATGATAGTAACTTTCTGCTATAATCTTTCGAGTCCCTAGTCGTGCCACTCCATCCAACGAATCGCACGGCAACCTCCGCTACGTGGATAGACCATGCTATCATGGAAAATCCCGAGAAAATAATTAGACGTGGACAATTAGCAGTTCTCGTTATCTTTTCGCACGATATAATTTACATTCCTTACTCCTTACGTTGTCAAATATTTAAGCAGGAATTCATAACTGTCCGCGACTATAAATCTATTAATGAATCACAATTAACATCTGAAGCTACACTCCTACCCTGGCACTTAATCGAGCACCTAGAAGACATTGACGATAAATTTCAGACCTTTAATTCATATGTCTCAGCTACTTGAAAAGTTTGCCCCTCTCAGAATCATTCGGGTCTCAAAGCCACATGCTACATTCGGGGAGTGTGAACTTTAGTCGATTTCTCCAAGAGACCCGTTCAATTTTTTACCGTTGACCGCGACCGCGGTGGAGATTTGCTATCCGACTCTCGCATTCTCCCGGTTGATATTTAATGCAGAAAAACGTGTCGTTTAAAGGAAAAAACACCACGTCCGTTTGGTTGGCTGGAAAATAACATCAGTAGAAAAAGAAGCCGATTCAGCAAAATGAACGTGTATTCAAGACAGAATTATTGGATTATGGGTAATTTTTTACTGTGGGAGGGAAACCCGATAGCGTAATTTTTTTACGGTAGCGCCCTCCAATAAATAAAACGATCTTTTTTTATTCTCGATTGCGTAAACTTCCGATTTATCGCGTAAGTTTTGAGAAAATTCGACACTTCTATGTTGACGAGAGTGGCACAGATGATCGAAAGCTGGCAACTCGATTAGTGGCGTTGAAGGGAGGATGATCCAGCGTACCGCTCAATTTTCTTAATAAATATTTGCTATATGTACGAATAATTCTTTATAATAGTCTTCTATTATAAATGGTCGCTTCTTACACAAGACTGTTATAAAACCAGAGGTACTTCAAAAAAGTGCTACAGAACATAAATCTTGCATGATACATTGAATAGAACCGGCGGAAAAATTCCGAAATTCAAAGACGTTTAACTTTTAGGGAACTGTTTCCGATACCATTTTTTCCATTTCCTCTACTCCACCCACCATAAGAAAAGAATGGAAACCACTACATGTACTTATAAATTTGAATCTTTAAAATAGTTAAAATTGATATTCAAACTTCAGACGATCATTTCTATAGCATAAATAAAGAAGTCTGTTTTTCAAAAATAAAATTAACTTCCTAGACGAACACGATATTATCAATAATGCAATAAATTTGTGTTGCGCGATTTTGCCCAACGCCATCGGACTACAGCAGTTTAAGGATAATTTGCTCAGTATAGACCCGTCATACTGCTTAAATCGCTTAAAATTAATGAAAAACCTAACAACACGACAGACTTTTTCAATACGTGGGGATTTAAAGCATTTAAGAATGCGCGTACGTCAACGTTACGCACCACGTCACACGCATTATTCTTTGTATTTTTTAAAATCCTATAATTCTTGCCTAAACTGATATAATGTCATTCGTACCATTCTTATTGACCTTGTTCAAAAAAACACGCGAGAATGACACGTAACATTAGGACTCACTTTTTTCAAACACGATTCCATATCACTATTTCCATTTGAAAAAATAAAAACCCCTCAACACCCGCTTAATTAAGTACGGCGTATGTTTCGATTCGAAACAAAGAACAATCAACGGGCGCTGCTTGCATATTCCATTCGAGAGAGCGCCCTGTTCAACGAGTTGCGGTTCAATTTCGCTATTGACGGAAGGAAAGCTACTCCACCGGCTCGCCATCCCGCGTTAACGAAAGTATAGCTTTGAATGTTGTCAGAGACAACCGGACGACGAGGTTATTATTTTTGTGCGTCGATATCACCCACCATCCAGACGCCATTACTTCATCGCGGTTCCCGATGGGAAATTTGCGAATTTATTTAAGGAAAAACAAAAAGCAACTTCCCAGAAATTTTTGCTAGGGATATTCAGACGACTAAAAACCCAACCGAATACGCACATAACTTTTGAAGGGGGCTCGCCATATCTGAAGAAGCGAGTTTATGTATGTGTAAATATAACGTCGAGTATGTATAAGAAACGCACATCGCCTCCCCTCATTTCCCGCCCCAACACACCCAAACGTTTCGTCACCGGATAAAACACAAATACACCCGTCTCTTTTTCTCTTTCGGTTTATTTGAGATCCCGGAATCTTCAGCGAGAGAGACCGCAAAAGACACTCGCGCTCTTCAGCTCGTCCGATAGACCAGTGGTTCTCAAACTCAATTGTCGCGGCTTCATTGAATATCATGCGATCCACTTTGAATTGAAAATAGTAAAAATGAGAAATTATACTGCATACTTCATTTTATGTAACTATTAACAATTTTCATCTCACGCTTTTTTTTAAATCTCCTGATAACCTTTTATTATTAATGAAAACTTTATTTTTCGACATTTCACCTTGCATCCAAAATAATTTTGCGGCACCCTAGGGGCCCACGGTCCATAGTTTGAGAAACTACGATAGACGCAAACTGGTGAAAGACAAAAATCTGATGTGGCCACCACATGACTTTCTCCATATCTGTAATATTTCTAAAAATTCCAAATAGGTTACATAATAATAAATATTTTAAGAAGCTGCAAGACAATTTAAGACTTGACAAAGAACAGAATTAAACTCAAATCATAGCCTTCTGATATTGTATAGCGCCACAAAGCTCCAACAATTAAGGTTTCTTCAAAGAATGCAACACAATTATTGATAAAAACTCAGCTTCGATTTAAACATACCCAATCGAAATTTACCTAAATTATACTGCCTTCCAAAGATACACAAAAATGATAATTCTATGAGACCCATAGCTTCGGGGATAAATAGCCCAACCTACAACTTGGCCAAATGGCTTAGTAGTGAGTTCAAACAAATGCCTTTTCCAGACGTACACAATTAAAAACTCGTTATATTTGATTAATAAATTAAAAAAATCTAACACTGAAACATTCAGAGATCATGGTCTCCTTCAATGTGAAAAGTTTATTTCCAAGTGTGCCAATAGATGAAACTTCCCAAATTTTAAAAGATCAGCTGCATAATCAAAATATTCCAGACAAAATTGTCCAAGAGTATATTTTGTTGATGAACCTCTATATGTCACAGAATGTCTTCAAATTTAACCAGAAAATTTTCAAACAAATTCATGGGACCTCCGTGGGTAACCCCTTATCACCTTTCATTGCCAATTTATTTATTGCTTCCTTCGAAAATAATTGCGAAGAAAATTTTAATTACTTTCCAGAAATATGGTATAGATACGTTGATGAAATTTTCGCAATTTTTGGTTTAAACAAACAGAAACTAGACGACTTCATCAATCAACTCAATAATATATGCCCCTCTATAAAATTTACCCAAGAAATAGCACTAAACAATACTCTACAATTCCTGGACTTACTAATTGTAAAAAACAAACACCATATTGAGTTTGACATTTTCAGAAAAGCCACGCACACCAACAATCTCAATCCCAATAACTTCTTCCATCCCATCAGCCAAAGATAGCTGCTTTTCACCACCTAGCACACAGACTTTGTAACGTCCCTCTGAACAAAAACAGATACGAAAAAGTATTAACTTATATAAAAGAAATAGCCAAAAACCTTGGATATTGCGACAATTTAATTAATAAACTGGTTCGAAAACACAAATTAAAAAAAACTCTGACGAACTCCATTACTCGCATCATCGAAAACAAAAAATACATCAAATATGTTACGCTACCTTATTTTCCATTTTTAAACAAAGGCTTATATAAGATTTTTAAACATAAGAAATACTCAACAGTTTATACGAACCCACACAACTTAAAAATTTATTAGGCAGCACGAAAGACAAAAAAGATGACCTAAACAAATCAGGAATTTATTAAATACAATGTTCACATTGCGATAAACAATATATAGGCCAAACAAAGAGAAAAATAATTACACGGTTCAAAGAACATATAGCTCACTATAAATATAATCGCTTTGGAAAATCCAGCGTAGCTAAACATATATTAGAGACAGGACATGGCATCAACTTAAACGACATCAAATTACTTATTTCATCCAATAATTCACTTAATGCTTTGAAAAACTTACATATATATATAAATCGCAAAATAATCATGAAAAGAGATTCGTATTTTAATAAAACTTTATACAAACTCACAGACCAACACAACATCGATACCGGATAAGTTTCGTTTTTCATTTGTTTTTCGTCTTCCTTAATATCTGTAGTTGTTTAAGCCTTCGCAGTTGACCCCGTGTCACCGTCGTAGAAGATGCCCACTTAGTGGGCGAAATGCATTGGGTTTACGAACTTGAAACATTTTTATGGCTGAAGAAATTTTATCTTATTTTAAATTCATTATATGGAAAAATATTTCAAACAAAGGTTGTAGAAAATTAAATTTCCTATAACGTTTCTTACAATACATTTATCAAATATTAAAGTAAATATTTCAAAATAATGAATCCTTAGGGACAAAAGTAAACGCCCACTTCCGGTGAATCTATTTTTACCAAAAGGAATCAGTTCTTCTGACATTTATAAAAATGTTAAATATAAAATATCGCGTTGACCTGATTAATAGTTTTTGAGTTAGATCACCCACAAAAAAACTATCATAAAGGCACCATCGAGAGAATGGTCAAAACGTGTTTTATGCCATTACCATTTTCTTAAAAGATTAGCTAGAAAATTTTCAAGTGTTATCCATGTAAGCTAATGAAATGCTGTTTCTTTTCGACTGCTCAAGATAAATATTTTTTTGCAGCCCAAAATATATCAGGTCTGAAATGGTAAATGAAACTATCAATATGTTCGTTTGAAATAAAACTCCAAGTTTGAATAAAGGCGCATAATTAACGTAAGATATCACAAAATCTCGATAATCAAAGTATCCTCGAGACATCGAAATTGTTTGAACTTGCGTAACTCAGCTGAATAACAATTTTTAGCACACGACAAAAAAGAAGCTAAATTAAACAACGTATTTATTAATCTAAAAATATCATTTCGGAATACAGATCTACCGTAGGGTTACCAGATTCTAAGGAAGCAAAACCGGGACATGGCACTATCTGAACAGGAAAATTCGAGAAAATCGGGAAAAATCCAGGACAACCTGAATTTTCGTATCTTTTTTATTATATGCACTTAAATTAAAAGTAAATAATAATAAATAAACTATAATAATAAATTATATTGATTCTATTTAATTTTATAAAATTTTATGATTTTTCATTAATTTTTTTAAACTAGGCCTACCTGCCTCATTCAAATTTTTATTATTTTTAATCATCAGAAAAAAACTTGAAAATACATATTTAATTTAAGCACACCTAATATAATGGTATTGATTATTTTAACGTCAAGGCTGTTTTGTCTGTCAGATCATACAGAAGTTATTCTTTAAAATATTTCTTTTACATGTGCATTATGTGCCTGAAACATAAACCAATAACCACACAATTTCTTGAATTTCAATGCCGAAAAACATAAATACCACCGATCATAACAAGATTTCATAAGCAATTATTGTATTTTCCAATATTATGTATTTCCGATTAAACACGTTTATGAAATTTTTGTGGTTAAGAGAAATTAAAAATCCGGGACATATGGGTGTCACGAAGAACATTATCGAGACAACGGGACTGTCCCGGAATTTCCGGTATGTCTGGTCACCCTACTCTACCGTGTAGTAGAATGCTAAACCTCCCTTTGATTTACCGCGTGATACTACATTACATCGGCCAGTTTATCGTTTTACCGATACGCGCACATTTTTGCGTATATGCAATATATAAAATAAATGTAACTAGTAATGATGTGAACAGAATCTTCCTACGAAATGAGATTTTTCTACCTCGGCTCAATAGTCCGAGCTATACTATGGACCGATGAAACATGAGGACCGCAGTGGTCAAACTACAGAGTCGAATGGAGCCTCCTAAGCTACGGTGATGGAGTAATCAGTAAAATTTAACGCAGACACTCGTATTCTTGTTTTCGATTTTCAGTGGTAAATTAATATTTAAATCTCAGTTTTCAGTTATTATGCCAATGACTAATAACCTACCTGCCTCAGTGAATCCAAATAAGGCTGTTAGTAACGCAACTTCTAAAGTAGACACTACTAAAATAATTTGGGGCGTCTGCTATGCAAATGTTAGAAGAGTTCTACAAAAGTGATAACAAACAGACTGGATTTTGCTAATTTCAAACAGTGTAAAGCACGTTTGATGCAGTGACAGCCTGCTCGCCGCGATTCCATAAACAAGTGAAGATGGACTGTTAATTGACTGACGCGCGAGGCGTTTTTAATGTCTTAATAACTCGGAGAAAATTTCTCGCAATTTTAAGAATATAGATAAAATCCCTACTGAAGACTGCAAAGCATGCAATTCCAGAAAACACAGCCATCTACGTTTAAAAACAACATATTTCCAAATTAAATCAAAATCAGACGGTTAATTA
This sequence comes from Tanypteryx hageni, assembly GCA_028673005.1. NCBI lineage: Eukaryota > Metazoa > Arthropoda > Insecta > Odonata > Petaluridae > Tanypteryx > Tanypteryx hageni. The sequence goes on along the minus strand of CM054120.1, from coordinate 99,990,610 downwards.
ATATATTACAAGTCGGTGACGAAAAAATACCAAAAATTCTTCGATTTTACTCCAGGTGATTATTTCTATTTCCCATAGGATCACACGTTAAAATCGACTTTTCGATTTACAGGATTTTACTTTTTCAAATTAAAATTAGAAAGAATTGACCCAAAAACTTCGAACCTGGACCGTGTTAAAGAAAAATAAATAACCACTAGCGCTCAAACGATTATCCTTCGGAACAAA